>JAJJXG010000050.1:0-441492 GCA_024516215.1 Geopyxis carbonaria | reverse complement strand
TGTTTGTGGCAGGGGGCAGTGGCGATGGAGCTAATGTTGGCCTGTTTCGATGAAGGAATGTCGGTTGTGAGCCAGCTGGGTGCATTTCTGCTGCGAGTATGGGGGAGGAGCTATGGTGCGGCCGGGGGGCGAGTTGCGGCGGGCAGGGGTGGGCGATGGCGGCGTGTACGACGTTGCGTTTGGCGGCAAACGCACCCAAAGGGAATCCGGGTCGGATTCCCTTCGGGAATCCTCCCAGGCATGTCGGCAACAGTCAACTGAAGTTAGATCTACAATAAGAAAATTTTTCATCGACTGTGTTGGCAGGTATTTAGATCAACAGGTGACAGCCGGCCACAAGTTGTGCTGTCTATTGGTAACCAACTATGTGCCCGGCTGAACTAAGAACACAATCAGGCTTTGAGCAGTATTAGTAATTGCCTTGGACAAGTCGAGCGTCACAGTCGGCCATAAGTAATTGTAGGCCGGAGGTTTATTGTCATGAAGGTGTTTACCGTCATGGTCGGCCATGAGTAATTGTCGGCAGGGGGGTTGACCGTCAGGGAGGTGGTTTACTAAGCGGCAGCACATGAGGGGGTTTTACCGTCATGGTCGGCCATCAGCAATTGTTGGCAGGGGGTTTACCATCATGGAGGTGGTTCACTAAGCGGCAGCACATGAAGGGGGTTTATCGTCATGGTCGGCCATGAGTAATGGTCGGCAGGGGGGTTGACCGTCATGAAGGTGGTTTACTAAGCGGCAGCACATGGGGGGGGTTTATCGTCATGGTCGGCCATGAGTAATGGTTGGCAGGGGGGTTTACCGTCATGAAGGTGGTTTACTAAGCTCGGGCAGGGGGGGTTAACCGTCACGGCAGGGGAGGTTAACCGTCACGGCAGGGGTGGTTAACCGTCACGCCTCAACTTGGGTGTCGACCACACCAAAAAATCAAGCGAGCACAACTTCAAAGCAACACCACCCGGCTCGACCACCTTGTCACTTTTCCAGCTTGGAGAGGATTATACTACTCGAGCCGGGCTACAATCCTATATAAATATGCAAAATAATTTCTGTGGTCGCTCAGAGTAATCATCAAGACGAAGCATTGATGTGGTGAGGTGGGGTGAACTGGTTGCCGCCAAGGCCAGCCGGTTACACACATACAGTTTTGCAGGCAAATCTCTAACCCTAAGGCCGGATATCAATGATATAATCGATGTGGTGAGGTGGGGTGAACTGGTTGCCGCCAAGGCCAGCCGGTTACACACATACAGTTTTGCAGGCAAATCTCTAACCCTAAGGCCAGAAATCAATGATATAGTGACGTGCTAGAGGTGTGCGTTTCTGCTGTGTGAGTGCGTGTCTGCTTCGTGTGTGTTTCTTTGCTGCGGCGTGTGTTTGCGTTGCTTTGTGGCGGGGGGCAATGACAATGGAGCCGATGTTGGCGTATGGCAAAGATGACGTTTTGGCTGTAAGGCAGCTGGGTGTGTTTCTGCTGCGTGTGTGTGCGTTTCTGCTGCCAGTCTGCGGAGGGAGCTGTTGTGTGCCCGGGATGCGAGTTGCGGCTAGCAGAGGTGGGCAATGGCGGAGTGTTTAACGTAGCGTTTGGCGGCAAACGCACCCAAAGGGAATCCAGGTCGGGCTACTTCGGGAAATTCTCCCAGGCGAAATACACGCTCCCACCAGTGTATAATTCCTTACCCTAAGTCTAACAACAGCTATATAACCTAGCTATGGTAATGTTGTTGTGCGTGATTTAGACCAGCGCAAGTAAGCTTTCTTGTATGTAATCGCCTAGACGAAACATTGTCTTAGTTTAGGTTTCGAAGGCACCGGGACGATGAACCGGGAGGTTAGGAAGAGTTAGCTAGCATGGATTTTAATTTTTATCATTTTTGTCTGTTTCCATAGTGCTTTTCTGGCGTGGCTTGGCCAGCCCACAGATATTGTTTTAAGCATGTCAATTTGCTTTATTGTTAGTACCGTACACCTGCTTAGTTTATAGCCAATGAACTCACTGTTTTTGATAACCTTGTGCATGCGAGTTCCCGCGCTAAATGCGTATATCACGTGATAGAAAATCTCTCTACGGGCGGCTATATATGGTCCCCCGTCTACCCCTCTAATACGGTTGTCAACCAACTACACGTTATCGTATATCCGCCCGCGTTACAAACACGCGGTTGGCACGCCATTCTAAACGTTCAGTACCGCAACGCCTTACTAAACCCTAACTATTTACATACCACCACCAGGACTGGTTTCATACCGCACGTACCTTAAGTTCGCACAACATGTCTGGATTGTTCACTTGCTCGATCTCCAACTGCGACCAAATGTGCGTCCCCACCACTGTAGCCTGCCAGCAGTGTTCCCGCCATCTCTGCGACGTCCACCAGAGCCCCCCCTTCCACACCTGCATCTCCGAAGTAAGCTTCCCCTCTCCCTCTCCCAGCCTCTTCCTTAGCTGAAAACCCCGCTCGCTCCAGCCACTCGATGACGTCGACGACGACGATTACGACGATGACGCAGAATACGCGGCCAAAATGAATGCCAAAGTCCAACGTATCCGCGACGCGATCAACGAAGCTGAACTTCGTAAGCGCGCATCAAGCCTCAACCACGGCCGCGACTGTGAGATCGAGCATCCGCCCGCGTGGGGCGCCGGGTCCCTCATGGGCTGTGCAAACTACCACGCGCGCATTCGCTTCCTAGACGGGTCGGCGACGTGGCTGGTGCGGATTGCGCGCTCGGGAATCCCAGCCGGCGGGTCGCTGCCGCACGAGCTCGTTGACGAGCTCATCGCCAGTGAGTACGCGACGTTGAAGTTTCTGGCCACTACGAGCGTGCCAGCGCCAAAGCCGTTTGGATATGGCCTGTGCAGTGATCCGGAAAACACCGTTGGCGTCGGCTATATTCTGATGGAAGAAATGCCGGGGAAGGTGTGGAATGGGCAGGGCTCGCGCGCGTCTGGCAAAACCTCTGCCGACGACGCTGATAAGAAACGAGTCTGGGAGGGACTGGCCGACATCTTGATAGAGCTGCACCGTCATCCGTTTCCGCGCGCTGGCTCGCTGCGGCTTAGAGAGGACAGTGATAGTCATCCGCAATTCGATGTTGGTGCGACGGCCAGTGATCGGTTTTTGCTGATCGGCATCCACGGGCCGTACGAGACCGAGGAAGCGTACTACCACGGCTTTGTCGAGCAGTATCTCAATCTTATCGCCACTCACCAGGTTTTCACCGAGTTTCCGGTGAATGCTTACCTCATTTTCATGTTCCTAAAGTCAAACATTGCTAGTGTGTGCACGGGCACCAACAAGTTCTTTCTGAAGCATGTCGACGACAAGGGTGACCATCTAATGGTCGACGAGGACCTCAAAATCACCGGCGTAATCGACTGGCAGATGGCACGGGTCGTGCCTCCCAGCGAGGCGTTCGGCCCTTCGCTGGTGACGGCGGATATGGGGGATCTCGATGATGGGAGATCCAGGATCTCGGTGAGCGACAAGGCCTTGTCTGACGCTTTGCGCGCAAAGGGCGCCAACGAACTGGCCGACATTATGGCGAAGAATGAGAAATTGCGCAGGTTCTTCTTTGTCGATGTGGATAGCGACTGGGACGAAATGCTGTTGCTGGTGAAGGGTATGTGGACTGCTTTTGGCGTCCCGGATGGGACAGAGTGGGCGGAGTGGAAGGAACAGGCGCTCCGTAAAAGGGAGGACGACGGGAGGTTGAAGAGTTTGAAGGAGTATGCAACTACTAATAATTAGGTTGGGTTGTTGCTTTGGGGGGGTGCGTGAGGTAAGGAATTGGGTAGATAAGCCACTGATTTAGCAACACAGATTTTTCAAATAATGAAACGATTACTTTGATGACGACCGTGGGGTTAAAATGTTTGCCCAGCTTGCAATACTCTCCATGTATAAAGCTCTGTGTTTTGAGTCTTGTGAGGTTTTCCTTGGATCGTTTCAAAAGGAAGACCTTGCCCAGTGAACGGCAGCAGGATGTCCAGAATTTGTATATCTGGCTGCGGATAACACTTTTTTTCTGTGTAGACCACGAGTTTCTTTTTCCTAATAGCAATAAAAATTTCGTTTCCCCATACACATGAAGTTCTCAGCTCCTGGAAGCTCATCATTCTCCCTCATGCGTACACTCTATGGGCAACCGGTCGCCGACGGCAGTGAAGCCCGCACCGGGAACAGCTCGGCACGACACAAAGTACGAGTACGGCGTGTGATGAGGCGGCTCACCCCCCCTCATGCTGAGACGATCACCTCCCTCCGTGTGCGGCGGTTGCAGTTGTTTGCTATCGCCGGTTATAACCATATATAGGTCGAACGTTCTTGGGAGGCGCGCATAGAGGCGCCGAGAGTCGGGTAGGGGCACTGGATTTGGCGGCAGACAGAACGGCGCTGACGGAGAAGTATATGAATTTACGAGAGACGACCAAGGCGTGGTTCCACCGGCACCGATGGCTGGGTCATACTTTATCACTGCGTCTACTTGGACGTTGTACCCCACCACCACCCACGAGACCCCCTGTCTTCTGCGATAATCAATGCCCCTTCGCAGTCTGCATGGTCGAAGTCACGACAACCACCAAGTTGCCAATCAGACAGGCCGGCTCATCTGCCCCGTCCGCACTCTCGACCCCGACCGCTATCGGAGTAACGGGCCTATAGGCTGGATTGCATTGCATTGTGGTCTAGTTGAATGCTGCGAAACAGGGAGGGGATGTGGCCGCTGTTGGTCGACTTATTGTGACTGCCATTTGTTTTGACATGTCTTTGCTTGTGTCATCTATTACTTCGTATAATTGTTGTAGAAAACAGAAGACAGCCATACGCGTCTCAGATATCCAATATCATTCAACGCGCACCAACAATCAATGTCCGAGCAGTCACAGAGGAGGGCACGGATGACAGAGGCTACAGCTACCGCCCGCAGCAGCCCATGACCTCGCCGTAAAATCACTGACAACACATCAAAGATGATCGATGCGGGCTGCCAGCAACAATCCGGATGCTCAGTTTTACTAACGTCATAACACAAAGTAAGAAGGTGGTCAGATTTAAATGTTGTGATCGAATTTCAAGTCATATTCATGTTATCTATTTTCAGAACATTTTTTCACAATAGCTTGTCGATCAATAATCACTCGGAAATCAATTTCATAATTGATACCACTCTAGCTCAGACAGAGTCGAAATCGAAGCCCCTTTTCCTCCTGAAACTAGCATAAAGAACTCATCGCATTCAAACCTGGAGCAAACTCTAACTATGCGACATCTCCACTTCAGACATTCTCCCGTCCAGGAGTCTTGACACTCCCCGCACGCCTCCGCCTCTGCTTCTCCAAAATCCCCATGATACTAGCCACCACAAACCGCTCCACGTCCACACTAGTTCCCGCCGCAACCTCCAGCGTCCCCTTCTTCTTCACACTGCGATACGACGCACTAATATACACCGCCACCACCGTTTCCCCCTCGCTCCCCTCGTCCTGCACAAGCCTCATATTCCCCATACTCAACGCACTTGCCTCCGCCTCCGCCTCCCCGTGGCCACTGTAGAAGCGCACCCACATGTACTTTGCCCCATCCAACGCGAACCCGTAGCGTGAGTGCATGAGCCCACGCGACAGCTTCTCGACCTTCTCGAAGTGAGCCGGCCTCGCATCCTTGCCCGCGTCCGTCGGGTCCCCGATACACGCGTGAAAGTCGGAGTGGAAGAGGTGGAAGCGCGCGGCGGCGACAATGGGGCTGCTCGAGTCGTGGCCGAGGCGCACGGCGACGTCGGGCGCGGAGGGGCGCAGGACGTTGTTGTCGATGTAGTAGGTCGCTTTTGAGACGGATGCCGGGCTGAAGAGACGGAAGTCGTAGGTGTTGCTTGCGTGTGTGACGGTGTAGACGCGAGGGGTGGGGAGGGATATAGTGCTCGCGGGCGGTTTTTCCATTTTGTTTATTTGTTGTACGGTTTACGGAGCTACCATGGAGCAGACGGTGCAGAGGCATTGATATAGTCACGTTTGCAGGATATACAATCATGGCTCAAGCGATGTTGCATAAGGCCGATACAGCGGGACGTACCCCATGTTGCCCTACGCGCAATTGCGATCTCCGATTTGCTGACGGCGGGGGCTGAGACGAAGCGCCTACGATGTAGCCTTGTGCATTGCCCCCATATTCTTGAGCTGTCGCGGGTACGAGGAGCTGGGGGCTGAAGAGGTATCTGTAAGGCATTGTGACACGGGCCCCGAGTATTGTGCGACGCGGACAGCCTAAGCTCGGTACCAGGAAGCTTATGTAGAATGATGCGCTGTGTACAGTAAGCATCATGGGAACGGAACGGACCGAATGGACAGCGGGCTAACATATTGGGGCGAGGGACTAATGGGCACAGCCCGAGTGATTGTTATCCTTATGTGCGGTGGCGATCAGGTGGCTGAGCTGTGGCTGATACGGGCACCGCCGACTGTCATTATCGGCCGATAAAGCACCGCCAGGCGAATAACAATCAACTTGCCGGACGGTACATACGAAGGTTTCTGAGATCCTACTGAGATATGTTGTCAGCGCAATACTATCTGATGGACGCATTGGAAATTTTGTGTGGTTGGCATTTCACTGTTAAGCTTCTGGCGTCGGGTCGTCAAGAGGAATTCTGCTTACTATCTCCCGTTCGTCTATCCAGCCATGCTTTCATCTTGATGGTCCCGGCCTGTCGTTCCCATCCATCAATCTGCGTGAGCTCTACTAAGTAGAAAGGGCCGCTCCACAGCCACACAATTGAATTCTCGAAACCAAAGAATCTCCGGATCTTTGCTGTCAAAGCAAGGCCTGGCTCTCATTCCGCCTGCTCTCAGAACCGTTATGCGACAAAACTTATTTGGAGTTGGCGCTGGCGTCTTAGTCGTCGTGCAGGTGATCAGCAGGCCACAGGTGCTGTGCAACAGGCTCAGAGCTTTTTTGTGATTTGGCAGAGACATTACCGGATTTCATTCACGCCAGAGATTGTGCAAATGATATATGTATCAGTGGAAGCACTCCGACTATGCTCGATCAGTGGGCGGCTGTTTCCCGAGACCGGCCTTGGTGCTCCGGCAAATTGCGGCTTTGGCCATTCCGCGCTGTGATTTAGACTGCCAGGCTTGATAATTCCGGGTATCTAAAACGTTAGGGTGAGGACTTCAAGCAGGATCGTTTGCGACGGGCTTGCCATAAGTACCAGGCACTTGCGAGAGCTCACAATGGGCTTGGGCAGTCAGTGTTTGATATAAACGTACTCAATCTGTCGCGATGAAGTTCCGTCGTCAATTTCAGTGTTGCGGGTAGAAGCGTCCTAGCGTGCGCTGGAACTCACAGTCGGCTTGGAGCTAGAATCTGAGTGGAGGGGCGGTATAACACGTCGGGTGAGAGCGGATCCGGGATGGAGATGGGGATGGAGATGGGAATGCCATTGTGCACCGTTATGCCTTCGAGCAGCCATCAGATGCTCTATCTTCACTCCTCACTCTTCCCCTCCTCTACTCCTTCTCGGCCCTTCAAACCCCACCAGCGCAAGGCACTCCACGGCGCCCAACCACAGCCCCCCTCCACACACGGCGGTAGCGTGCACTCTACTCTACTGTAGAGTAGACGCATGCTCGGTTGCCATTTTTAGAGCGCAGCCCTGTCGACTATCCCATCGACAGCTGATTCTTTTCAAATTTTCTACCGCTTTGAAACAGTAATAACTAGTAGGAGCGGGGTGGGGATGGGAAGGGATGAGGAGGGATGTCGACAGTAGCGTGGACATGGGTGTGAGTCAGCGCAGTGGGGAGAGGCGCTTGATGACGTGGGATTTGCGAGTTTTGTGATTGCGAGGTGGTACGTGGAATTCGTGATTGGCGGTAATTGGGATTTGTGCTGTATTCGAGGGCAGGAAGTCTGCATGGCATGGTGAAATTTGCCACGGGGAGGGAAAGAGAGGAACTACGAATCAGGGTTGAAAATGTGGACGGTAATATTGTGCACATCCATCATGCTTTTGAGTAATTCCTGGATGCTGATGGTTACTATGGTGATGATATCTATTTCGGCCCCTCCCTCAACCCTTCCGTCAAAAGCACCAGCTGCAATCCAGTTCGGCGGCAGTCACTATAAATGTAAGCGCAACAATATCCTGCCGGCCGCGACGAGGGCTACCGGTTTAAAGCGAAGGCCTCTAGCGATGTGTGGCGCCAGTGAGTGTTCTGGTGGGGTTTTCCGAGATTTTTCTCTGATGGGGATCAAGACGGTGAAGCAGGTGTTAGTTACCGGGTGTTTTTGGGTATTGAGACGTCGCGATTGTGGTTTTAGTGCTAGATAGACGCAAGTAGTCATGCCAATACTGCACAAGCTGTGCAGAATCAAGACTTCCGGCAGTTTTTTTCTTCTCACACATGGGTTGAGGCTGTGGACGCCCGTCTTCTGCCACCTGGTGACGACGCGTTTATTGTGTTACCTTCAGGTGCTGCAATGCGTTGGCACGATTCCCCACTCCTATCTCAGTTCACCAGCGCCATCTTACATAATACATGGCAGAGCAAGGTGCACATCACTCCCAGAAAACAACCGCCCGACCTCATTCATTGGCGCGTACCCCGCACTTGACTCCTGCATATTGTAGCTAAACGCCTTATCCGGTGCCTTATTCAAGTGATTCAGCATTTAAAATCGCGCGCCCCACCGAAGGGTTCAGCCGGGACTTATCTTTTAGAGTTGTCACTTATGCAATGTGTCACTCCGATCGGATAACGAGGGCTCTGGTCTTCTGGCGTCCAGCTCATCGCTCTCGATCTGCCACTGTCTCAAGAACGTCTTCCCACTGAACACCTAATTTTTCGTACTGAATAACTTTTTCGCCTTGGCTAAACAACCTGTTCGCACTAAGCCAGCTCCGATTCCCTTTGAAATGTAACCTCTTCACACGCAAACTCTCCGTAATTCAATCTCTTCGCATATCGCTCAACCAGTTTGGAAAGTGGGCCGAACATTTGGGAAGGTATCACAGTTGGATATCGATCAACCCATTGGCTAACCGGTAGGCCTGTAGGCCTGCGAAAACCATTGGTGTACTGGTCAGAACACATATATAGCCGAAGTTCCCTGTCTCCAGAAATTGCTTTTTGAGTTCCACCTTATTTCTGTAACTTTTTAATGTTTCCCGGATACATCAAAGGTATCTATGTTTAGCCGTCGAATGCATGATAGCACATAGCTTGTAAAATAATAAAGTGATGATTTCCCGTAAGATTCAGAACAGATTTTAGACAATAGGATTTAGAGATGGAACCAAATTCCTTCTCTTAGGTTACGAAGTAATAGGTTTCATAAAGTCTCGGCAAGATGTGAGCGCGAGGAGGGTATAGCTGCCCCGCTCGAGACTGCTGTTCTGACATGATGGGGCCCCAATAGAGGTGTTCCGCCCCCAGTCAAAAGTAGTAAGTACTCTACTTTCGAATCTTGATTTGGAGTCTGGGTGGACATCCTGCAGGCCTTCCCATGCGCCCATAATCTCCGCAGCCTCCTCCCCCGCTCCGTGGGGCGGTTTGGAACGAAGCCTTTTAAAATCACATGTCACCACGCCTTCTAAACCCGTTCTAAACCCGTTCTGGAGTAAAATACTACGGCAGGTCATCCAGTCTAGACTGAAATTCTCGTCATGTATCACAACGTCAAATGCCAAGCCTCCCATATGTGACCAATAAATCCTCCTTGAAATCTTACCTGCAACCTCGCAATTGGCTTTTGTGAACACGATGGACGTCTGTTTGCGCACCTTCCAAACTAGGCGATCCCTGTGAATGTATTCCACTGCTACCCATTGATACGAAATGAGACGTGCCTACTACTTTTCAATGTATAAGTGCAGCACCCCCGCCTAAAACCCTCAGAGCCTTAAGCCTCGCACCCAAATTACGCAGAAATGGATCCACTATCCTTTTCGGCATCATTGATCGCCGTTGTGTCACTCGCTGGCCAAACGCTTGCCGCAACCTACAAATACCGACAGAGTTTTAAAGAGGCACCTACACACTATACTATGCTACGCGATGAGATTACGACATTGACGGGCGTCCTGACAAGTCTCGCTCATTTTACATCTAGCGAAGATATGAATAATGGGGATATCTTAGTACTACTGGAAGCGCAACTGCAGAAATGCCGGAACACACTGCAAGACTTATTAGAGACGCTTTTGGAGGGGGTGGGCGATGGAAAGCGTATGTCAATGAAACGAATACTATGGCCGTTCAAGGAGAAGGACACTTTGGAGATTATTTCTGTGCTAGAGCGGTTTAAATCGGTGTTTACGCTTGTCTTGAGCGCCGAGTCACTGTGAGCCGTGTGAAAAAATCTCATTACCCAGGCAACAATGAGCTCATATAAATAGGTCCCAGGCGCAAGGAATGCAAGACAAAATAAGGGCTGTGGCAAACTCGGTTGAGGAAACGCAAGTTCAGGGTCAAAAACTAGCTGCTGACCTGAAAGAATCATTTCAGATCACGCAAACGGCACACACGCAGCGCTGGAATGGTACGTTTATTAACCTTCATACCCATGCATACCCTGTGCTTATTGATGGTATGCAGACGCGGACTTTGAAAAGATCATCAGGTGGCTCACCAAGGTGGAATTCAATCAAAAGCATGAGTTCGTGTCAGAGAGACTTCGGCAGGCCGGGACAACGGATTGGCTATTTAATACAAAGGAGTTTATTGCATGGCAGAACCCGCTTCAAGATAGTTCGCTGCTGTGGCTGAATGGAATACGTAAGCATCTCCGAACCATGTCTTGAGACCTTTTAAATCTAACAAATATCGTCACCGGGGAGCTCAGCCGGCAGTGGTAAAACTATTTTGGTGTGAGTGAACTCATTTATGTTTTTTTGAAACATGCTCAGAACATGCAGGTCGTCGGTAATCGACAAATTGCGGGCATTAACAACTGGAAATAACGGTATCGCTTATGCATACTGTGATTACAACGAGACCGAAAGCAAATCAACTTCAAGCGTTCTGCGAGTTCTCCTGGCCCAGCTGCTTGTTCTTCGGCCGGATGCTTGTCGAAGCGTTATCAATAAACTTGAAGAATCCGAGAGGCGCAAAGAGCGCCCTCCCAGTGCGCCTGATATGCTACAGAAACTAATACTTGAAGTAGTGTCAAAAGGTTTTGATGGGGTCACGTTGATCATAGATGCACTTGACGAATGCGAGGACCGCGAACCGCTGGCACAGAGCTTAGCAGAGCTTTCTTGTCACCCTCAAGTGAACGTGTTTGTCGCCAGTAGAGACGAAATAGACCTCCGGACAACTTTAAACGAAGGAGATGCAGACACAATCGAACTTTCAATCAGAGCCCATGCACACGAGCAAGGGGAAGATATACAGACATATATCGTTGAACGAATAGAGTCCGAGCCGCGTATGCAGCGTTACCCAGAAACCCTCAAGACACAAATCATCACCACTCTTCTCGAAGGCGCCGAAGGCATGTTCCGCTGGATTCAGTGCCAATTGGACCATATAGGGACGCTGCGTACAGTCAAAGATATACGGGCTGCTCTGAAATGCTTACCACGCGGTTTGTACAACACCTACGAACGGATTCTTCAGAATATTGATGAAAATGATGTCGAATTTGCCATAAAAATAATGAACCTAGTGATATCAGCACAGCCGCCGCTACGACTGAGGGAGATTGTTGAAGCCCTGGCTATTGATGTTGAATCTCAATCGTTGGATCGTGAATCGACCGTAATCGATCCTATCGAGATAGTGGAAATCTGTGGCAGCCTTACGAGATACGATGAAACTAGCCAAGAGTTAACCACTGCACATTTTTCTGTCCAGGTACTAGAATGGTCGATTACCTTCACCGGCTTTTGCTAAGTGACTACAGGAATTTTTAGTTTCGGATCACTTGCTGAATGGCGAATTGAGTCACTTCCACTGTTCTTTAGCCAGCGCTCATCGAATGGTTGCCACGATGTGCCTTACATACTGCCTCCTAGACGACTTCAGCCAAACTATTTTCAGTATTAAAGATGCAGTTCGAACCTATCATTTTTACAACTACGCAGCGGCCTCGCTGTTTATCCATGTAGCCCGTGGAGGAGACGATGACACCGTTTTTTCACTGGTGGAAAGGTTACTGTTAGATGGAAAACACCACAATAACCTCATAAGCTGGCACCATGCGTACAACCATGTCACGATTCTCGATGACGTACCCGAGCTTGTCCATTCCGATCAAGAACTTCAGAAAGCCCTTTTTACGATAGCATTGAGTTATTGTCCGGCCTTTGCAGTCATGGTTGACGCGTCAAAAATCTTGGGAAACCATGGACTATTTTGGGTGGTCCAAAGGATTATGAAGATCCATCCCGACTGCGTTGAGGAGGGCTATGCACTGCCACTTCTATACGACTTGACGCTTAAGAGTGCGTTCGTCTCCGGGGTCCGTTGCGATTGCTGTGAGCAGGGCTATGCACCGCCACTTCCATACGACTTGACGCTTCAGAGAGCGTTCTCGGAATGGTTTCTGGACAGATTTGGCCACCTACTGTTAATGGCATCGTTTATTGACAGGGTTCGTTCTCTACGATGGGATCCATAGCATGGCTTATGGACAGGTTCAGCCATAAATATGGTGTTTGAGGGATAGAATTCGCTCTTTTCTTGGGTTATAGGGAGAGAATGGACTTAGAGAAAATTTCGGAAATTTTGACAGAGTTTGTGCGGAGCAAAGGACGTGTCAAAGGGATGACCTCTCCTAAATGGAGTACTTCCCTTAACTCTGGAGACCCTCTGGTTTCTGGAATTTCGCCACAACCACAAAGAAAGGTTTTAAGCAACACAGATCAAGTAAAACTCGATGCCCGGATCTACTGCACTGCTGACTTAATTTGTTTTAAAAATGGTTTTTATGCCTAAGAATCTGGGAGCTGGAGGGTTTCCAGAGTTAAGGGAAGTACTCCAATGTTGAACGTTGTATGGGGTACAGGATTGGCTCCGGATTTTCGGTCGATTCAGCATGGAGCAAAGGACACTTGTCCTATCAATATTTCTGGTAAATAAGAAAATGTTTCAAGTTTTGCATCATTAAGAAGAGATCTAAACCAACGTACGAGGTAGAATTGACCAGGGTAAACGGAGGAAATACTGATTGAACGTTGCCGCATGTGGGTCGTGTTGGTGTTATGTACGTGTATTCGTACGTGCACATGAGTCAGCTTGAGGTCAAAACGCTGTTTTCTCCAAGAATGAGGTTTGCTCTGTCTCCGTACCTTACACATCACACCACTAGGCCTTGAAGTCTCACAGGTTAAGACTCTTAAGGTCTAGTCATAGTGCTGGCCTTGAATTCCATTTTGAACCCCATGATCGGAAACCACAGCTAGCTCTGCTTCACGTTTGAAGTCATTTCACTAACGACAGCTCTTTTCTTCACCTCTTTGCAACTGCTCTAGTAGATCCTAAAATGTACCAAGTTGGTAATGTAACTCAAAAGCTCCCGGCACGTTACATTTTTTTGCTCGAAAGTAATGTAATAGAGAATGTTATGTATATCTTTTATTTGAGAATGAATGTAAAATTAAATTTAATTGAAGGAACTCCATGTTACATATCCAAAACGGGTTACAAAAACTATAATGTAAAATGTGTTACATTTGGCTCCGCCCGGGCTACTACCCCGGTTGCCACTGCCCCCCCCCCCCCCCCCCTCCCCCCTCCCTGCGGCCCCCCGCCGCTACGCTGGCCGTTAATATGATTGAATATGGCAAGGTTCACAGGTGCCAATGGACACTAAAACTGAGAGAAGCACTCAGAACTATCGGAAGTTGCTAGCGGGCCTTGGCGATTTGTCTATGTAGTATGATTTGAAGTTGAATATAAAGACTCCTACAAGTAAACGGAGCAGAAGATGGTGTTTACGCGAGCTTGTTGGATGGATTGGGGATGGAGTAAGAAGTCGGTAAAGATCGCTTTTGCTGCTAACCCGTCGGCCTTACATTATATTAATGTACTCTATGGTAATGTAACAGGTAGTATGTAATACAAGATACATTAGCCATACACACAGCACAGGCGCTGACTTCACCTGAAGATTTTATGTAATTTAGTTACAATATGAAAATCCCATCAAGTAGTTTATGTACCTTGGAGATAGATTACTGCCACTTTTGTTAGGCGGTAATGTAACTAGGATATTTCAGGATCTACTAGAGCTGACAGCTTTCCCAAGCTGCTTCATATCCTTACTACTGGCAACCTACCTAGGCAGCTTCGAAATATCACTAAAGCTATCACAAGCCGCTTCTGCGAGCATTTATCCCTGGCAGCTGCCATTCTTTTTCGTGTCTTGAGCTGCTGCTTCACTACTAACGATTAATTCAGCTGCCGGCATACCTCTACTCACACTGCGTCATTGAAAGATGTAAAAACAATCGATACTGTGAAGCCTCCATAGCCACATGGATACAGGACGGTATGACAAAGCACAAACAAAATCGGCAACCTGCTGTTCGGAAGCAACAGTTCGCGATCGAAACCCGTGGTATGCAGGCACCTATCCGAATGAACCGCTTCTCCCTCCCAAACCGCTCAAAATTAATGATTCTCACATAGCCGATCCGTAGCCCGAGTCGTTTTAACAAGTATCGCCGGTTCGGCCGCCTTTGTGCTTCTGTTCCGTGCGCACGTGCCAACTCCTGTCCCGATTCCCCGTAATCGGCTCACCGGCGGTTGATTTAAGCTTAAACTACCCTTCGCTATTTTAGTGGCAGCCTTTGCAGGAAACTACTTTATGGGAGAACTGCGAAATGAGGAGAGGCTCACATGAGCATTTTTTCAGTTGTGAAGACCATGTGAGCCTGAATCCGGCCGAAATACAGAATTGAGCATTAAACCAAAATACGGCTCATAGGAAACATTAGAATCAAACTTTTATCAGTATGAATGCACTAATTATAATCATGTAGAAAAATGTAGTAAAGTGCAATGTAATTCACACTCCTCGGTGATGATCACAACATACTATACTAAAGATACCCAGGAAAAAGCACTCTAACCCTGACCGCTTGCCTAACCGTACATGTTGTTCGGCAGCAGCACACCAAAGAAGTCGTTGTACGCTGTGGATATTAGCAAATCTCCGATATACATTTCTTGTGCCAGCAATTTGATGCCATTCCCGGCAAATGACCCCCCTCGGTCGTCGGGAGTGCTTGAGCAGGAAGAATCCAGATCGACTCTCTCCATCTCAGTGTGGCTGCTTGAGTAGAACTCGCGATCTTTCCTAATGGCAGAATCCATCGACAAGTCACATTCTGAGCCAAAATGCTCACATTAGCTTGAATTCACTGTGAGCCTTTTGCGAGGCAAGATCTCATTCACTCTAAAGAGGCTCAAATGGTTATAAGTCTCACTCCGGCCGTGAGTGTAAACTGAGCCTTTTCCTGTATTTAAGCTCTTTTCTCTTGTGAGGCACACATGGGTCTCACGTGAACCTCTCCTCATTTCGCAGTTCTCCCATAAAGTAGCTACTTAACGGTGCACACATTGGTCTCGTCATTCACCCTCACGAACTCACAAAATGGCAGCCATTCCGGTTGTGCACATTTACACATGGGTTCGGCACTGGCTCGTCAAGTGTGTATACCTGTCGATAGCGCTCGCATTGGGGAAGGAAAGGTGATAAAGTGAAAATAGTCGGAACACTGGAACTCTACGATATGAGGTCGGAATAGAGTAGATGGACTTTAAGGTTTCGGTGTCTCTTGCAGGGCCATTTCTTCCGCTGGACCTTACACAAGCGGAAACAGCAGCCCCATGGCGTCTGTTCTTACATCCCAATATGCAAATCCGGGCAGTTTGCTACTGGCGAGTACTTTCAGTCAATGTGAAGACTTGAATGTTGCTAGTCAGGTCCAGTGTCGCAAAGAGCATGGTGGCCCAGTGCACCATTTCCCGAGTGGCCACGATGAGACACGCCCTCTCGGTCTTGAACATGCGCCAGCTCCCCGCTAGATAGATTTTAGTACTCACTAGATGGATCACCACGCGTTGCGACCGGCCACTTGCGACTAACGGTTCATCTGATCATCGATCGCCGGCAAGTCGGGCGGTAGCTCACTGTTTTATTTGGGCCTGGTTCAAAGGCAATCCCGGGACGGCCTCGGCGATGGGAGACGGCGTGGCGTAGGAGAGGAACAAACTGCCGGATATGGAGAAAGTAAGCCTTAATGCATTGTAGGAATCGAAAACTAGGATAAAGACTAGTGTATGGATGCAGCGTGGTTCGCGATCCCGACCCCACAAGACCACCGCCAAAGACGCAAAATGTCTAGCAGCAGCTCTGTACGACGGTGTGGACCGTCCATCGCTGGGTCGAGATTGTTGACGTATGCAATCCTGCATCCGACGGTTTAGGTTTGGTCATGTGCGGGTCGATTTAATGGCCCTTATTTCTGCTCTTGCTCTTCTCTCAGCTTATCATGTACAATACCCACATCTATGCCACTGAGCACATTATACGTTCAACAGAGATGCCACTGGTCGCTCCACAGTAACTCGTCAAACTCCGCACCACTCGTCGACTCTGAGGCCGGGGCTGAGTCTACACGTGACCTTTCGATGCTGGGTTTTCCTTGCGCCCGTCTCACACCCACAAACAATAGGGGTTTTCACGCCGACGGCCCACAGCTCGGTTCATTCGGTTCAATCTTCGTCGACTTGGCTCGCTGAACCGTCGCCGAGCTGCCGCAGCCTGAGAACCCATAATCTGCGGAAGAGTGCACAGCTTCACCGTTAATCACTCAATTCTAGCCATCCGCCGTCTGTTCCCCTCTCTTCCTCTGTCTTCCAGACGCCCAAACTTACATTTGAACAGGTTGGTTCTCTCATCTCGAACATACCTACTCGCACCCGAACAGCCAGCCTTGCCATCTCAGGCGTTGTTCGTGCCACCGTCGGAGGCCCTTCTCGTGCGACCTGACCTAGGCTAACCGCCAGCCGCCGAGTAATCGGCCCTCTGCGGCGGTGCAAAGTGTTTCAGACGTGGGAGTAATCACTTTAACAGCCATGGATTGCTCGAAACTTACTACTTGGAGGTGGTGATCGTTGGTGTTTGTGCAGTACACAAGGCATGCAGGGCTGAAGAGGATTGCAGGCGCGGAGAGGGGCGGAAGGGCGATTACTTGACATTCCTTGACTGCGCAGGTACAGACCGTCGATCGTCATGCGAGCGCGGAAAATGGGTACATATACCGGTGGCTTCTACCCGTCGTGGTGAATTCTGCATAACTTCGCTAACTATTCTTTTTCGCTCGTTACATCTCACTTTTTTTACTACAACCACGACCTTCCACCTCACTCACCTCCACCCTCGCTCCCACCCCCGAAATGCACTTCACCCTCCTCCTCCCCCTCAGCCTCGCCGCGCTGGCCGCCGCGCAAAACACCAACACGGACCCCGGCTTCCCGCTCTCCGCTGTCAAAGAGCAAATGCTCTCCAAAGCGTCGCACTCCTGGGAATGGGGCACAGCCGCCGAAGCGCTCCTCGAGCTCGACGCCCCCGCGCTGTCCGTCTTCGGCGCGCCCTCGCTGCCGCTCCCCGCCCCGCTCCCCGCCGCCGCAGACGCCACGCTGTCCTACATAACCCCGCACATCTCCCTCAGCGGCGACACACTGACCCCCGACGGCTCCGTCGGCGACCCCGCCTCCCTCGGCGTGTTCGCCCTCATGGCCGGCGGCGCCTACGCCGACGCCGCGAACCGCCAGCAGCACTACCTCGTCGCCACCGCGCCCCGCTGGGACAACGGCGCGATCTCGCACCGCGCCGACGCGCCGAATTTGTGGGCGGACTTTGTCTACATGGCGCCGCCGTTCCTGGCGTTCCATGCCGCGAGCACGGGCGACGGCGCGGCGCTGGCGGAGGCCGTGCGGCAGTGCGGGCTGTACCGCGACGTCCTCGGCGGCGGCGGCGCGTGGCGGCATATCACCGGCCCTGAGGCGAAAGATGACGGGCACTGGAGTACGGGGAACGGGTGGGCTGCGGCGGGGATGGCGCGGGTGCTCGCGACGGTGCGAGCGGCGAAGGGAGACGCCGACGACCAGGCGCAGCTGAAGACGTGGATCGGCGAGATCCTGCGTGCGGCCATGGACGCCGGGCGGGGCGACCGCGGGCTGCTGCGGAACTATCTCGACGACGCGGGGTGGTTCGGGGAGGTTTCCGGGACCGCGCTGTTGGCGGCGGCGGCGCTGCGGGTGCATGTCATCGACAGCGAGGTGTTTGGCGACGATGTGAGGGCGTGGGCGGAGGAGAGTTATGGTGCTGTTGCGAAGTGTGTAGGCGATGATGGCGTGGTGGGGCCGGCGGTGAATCCGTTGAACTGGCAGGACCGGAGCGAGAGCTGGGATAGTCCTGAGGCGCAGGCGGCGACGGTGTTGATGTATGCTGCGTGGAGGGACTGTGTGGATGCTGGGAAGTGTCAGGGGCGCACGGAGGGGGTTGTGAGGCCAAGGTTGTAGAGGAGGATCACTGGTGAGGCGGACGGAGGTGATGTCGTTATATAGATAGATTTCTCAATACACAGATCAATGACCCTGATACCTTCACGCCATTACTAAATGACGGCAACATTTACCGGCCTCTCTGTTAAACCGACGGCCACGTTATAAACAAATTTAGAATTACTGATCTCCTCACCACGCCTGCCCCGACTGCCAGCTTCTGCCAAACCCCATCGCACCACTGCGACACCACGCCAGACCCGCCCCACTCTGCAAAGATTACCAACTGCGACCCCTTCAAAACCCCCAAAACACTTATTTCACGGGTGATTTGGGACGCAACAAGATCTTGCCGGGTGTTGGGAGAGTGTGCAACCGGGGCAGTCTGCGCAGCTACATGCCGGAGGTTACGTAGCAGAGGGATGGCCGAAGGAGGGTCGGTCTCGGCATCACTCTTGTACTAGATTTACACATGTGTTGTGCACAACACCGCTGTGGGACGGTGCCACTCCAGGACATTTGTGCTGATATCTATCTAGCCATCGCCTCCACCGGGCACTAGGGCCGGCAGTTGGGCCCACGTGGCGGAGGATTGTTGGTGGTCGATTTGAGCGTACGTAGCAGTGTGCCTCAGGACGCGTAAAGTAAGAAGCCTTATTGTTTTATCGCGGCTCTGTAGCAAACCCATTGATAGAGTATAAATCCATCCATCGCAATCGTACAGCGTTTCTCCTCCGGAGCGACCGATGACTTGGTTGTGCAAGTCCTGCTTGAAAGTTTTGAAAATGCGCGGGAACGGCCGGGAAGCTTTTACTCATCACAGTGCTTTAGCCCGGGTCCGTATCTGGATTGGAAGCGAAAGTTGTATTTCGAGAGTTGGTACCTAGACGCCGGCAGTGTCGTTAGTTTTCCTCAGCCGAGAACCGACGAACGAACTTTGTCAATACAATATTAGTTTGCATTTAAACCTAGTCAATATCCGTAGCATTGCAGGTCCCAGGAATCCCGCCGGCAGTGTTCACTGGTGTTGTCCATGCCACCAGGACGCGGTGGAACTATGTACATAGAATGAGCTTTGTATAGTATTTGACTCTAAACCTAGTTTTAGATCAAGTGCAGTTTCACCGTCACGCCTCCACGGCCCGGTGGGGGGAGGCTCGACAGATGTGACATTTCAGGACGGCCGGATTCCCTGCAACGGCGCGTTACATCAATGATCACTCGCCACACCTTGGCAACCTTGGGTTAAGGCCGTCGTCGAGAAGTCTGAAGAAAACGAGGATAGTGAAGATAGATAAAGGCGAACGACCATCGAACTAGCTACTTGTCCTGGTACGCGTGTACGTACTGGGACGGGCGATGGGATGGCAATGTTGACGTTATCCACCGCTTCGTCCTAACTCATGGCCGAGCTGCTTTTCCACCAAGAATGCCGGCCGCACAGTCTCGGCATGCCGAAACACAACCCCAGAATGCCCTCTCGGCGTGCCGATAGAATGCCGACCACGTTCAAACCCCGGAGCTTCGGCCCGAATAAAAGAACACAAACCCACGCCGGGTTGGAAATCCACCACCACCACCAGCACCAACATGCTACCCAGCATATGACCACGAGTGGCGAACACCCTCCCAACTTCCAGGCTGCGTGGGACCCCAGGAGCGAGCTGAAATACGGTGCCGAGGCGAAGCAGGACACTATCGAATGGCCTGCGGATGCAGTGACGCGACCGGGACGCGGAGGGCGGGCGTCAACAGGTCCGGCTGTGAGCCGGCGGTTGTGGAGTGTCACGGAACTGGGACACGCGTTGGCGATCCAGTGGAGGTGTCCGGGATTTCACAAGTCTTCGGCAGCGGTGAACGGCCGGTGATCGGCCGGTGTTCGTCGGTAGTATCAAAGCGAACATCGGTCACACGGAACCCGTTAGCGGAATCGCGGGGGTCATCAAAGTCACAATGATGCTACAAACCGGCCTCGTCCCCGGCAACGCGGCACTCGCGGCAGGGGAGCCTAGGAGTGAACTTATCAAGTGGGAAGAATGGGGCGTGCAAGCCAATAAAGACACGACTGAGTGGCGGGGTGTCACGGCACTGGAACACGCGTCGGCGATCTCACAAGTCTTTGGCAACAGTGACCGGCCGGTGTTCGGTGGTAGCATAAAAGCCAACATCGGACACACGGAACCGGTCAGCGGGATCGCGGGACGCCCGAGCGTTTGATGCGGTTCGCGTTGCCCAGCTCGTCGCCCGCCGTCACTGAGGTGTCGCCGTCGCCAAGGAAACGCCACGCGCTGTGGACGATGTGGAGAACTCGGAGATGGAGGACGTAAGTTTCTAATGTTTCTTGCGCCACCAGAACTCTCAATACACCGTCTTTTGCTCACGTGCATATCTGTTTCTGTTTCTGTTTCTGTTTCTGTTTCTGTTTCTGTTTTTGTTTTGTGTTTAAAGTGACCTCTCGCCCGTAGAAACCCGCTACTGCCATGCAGCTCCCACCGCTCCCACCACTATCGCATGTCCGCGTGGCTCACACGCCCAGCAGCTCATCGCCACTGGAATCAGTCTCCATCCTCGGGTCATCCTCATCGGCTATCAAGCTCCCACGCGAGCTTGGGACGACGGACAAGATTCAGCAGCCCGCGAGGAACGCGGAGAGCGAGCGTGAACAGTTTCGGATATCGCGCGGTAGCAATGCACATGTAGTGCTTGAACAGTACCCGGGGGCGTGTATTTTTCACCGCAGCGGGGATGGGTGAAGACCCACTGTCACCCCCCCTCCCAGTTGCGGGAGCACTTGTTCTATCACATCGAAACCGCGAATGCGAACGGGAAGCGTCTCAGGTGCGTGGCAGGACTCGGGCCGCCCGCCACAGATAGCACCACGCAAACACGCACGCATTTCCTACCCTATATCCGGCCATGGCTCAGCAACATGTATCCAAACTTCTACGGGCAATGATGGAGCGCACGCTGCGTCCGATTTTCAGACTCATGACTCACCGGCCGACGAGCACTACCGCAGTGAAGCTGCGGCTGACGGTGCGGGGGTAGGCTTGTTGCGGCGGGGCGCCGGAGAGTAACACGGGCGGGGGAGACGGGATGATGGATGGTGGGGCAGGGAGGTGGAGCTACGGAAGGCCAGTTGGATGCAGTTGTTTTGGGAGGGTTCGTGGTAGTGTAGTGGGATCCACGTGCACGCGTCCTACTTCGTTTCACGATAATGCAGTATGTCTTCCTCTTTCCCCGCGCCGTATGTTTAGCGATTCCAGTGTTAGGGTATCGGAATCGTCAACGTCATTCGGCATGGTCACGTAGGCTCAGGTCCCATCGCCGTGATTCCGCTCTTCAGTGGTCTCTTCCGGCAGCGTACACTTACAAGTGCAGTCGCGCCGATCGCTCCGAAACTGCGCCTTTCGTCCTCCACTCCGCCCCGTCTCCACCACCTCCGTAACCCGTTCCACGACCAACCAAATCCTCTACCCCCACGTCCCACGTCCCACGACTTCCACCAAAATCTCGATGCCTTTCTGATGTCCAACCCTGAGTTCGGTATACTTTTTCTTCTCTTGTCCAGTATCAGTTCGTCTGAGTCTCTTCCTTTTTTGCAACGGACACCTTTGTTGTAGTGGTCAATCCTGCACCACCCATCACTCGGTTTTAGATTTGTTTTCGAAAGGGGTGATGTACAGGAAGGTTTGGCGTACTTTGTTGCTCTCACTCACTGTCACACTTTTCACACTGACTCTGTTACTCTCTCTCTTCTCAGTACAACGAACAAGTAACTCAATCGAACAACTTTAACTCTCATCCTCCTGAATAACGTGACAATTATCCTTGCTTTCACAACCTTCCGCAGGCTACTCGGCTGGGCCCGGGTGGATGGGAGTCTCCGCTTTGCTTTGCATCTGGGCTGCAACTCCCCGATGTCCCACGACCCATGACCCATGCGCTCCCGCAGCCCGAGACGCGCCACCATCGGTCCCGCCCTGCAACCTAACTCCCGCGGTTTAGCTCACGCGCATACGTCGCTGATGTTTTATGATTGCGGTACTCCTGCGCCGTCTACGGCCACCGCGAGACCCAGACGGAGCTCATGTGCATCACCACCGATCCGCCGCCTACGGTCGGACCGTAGGCGAGCAAGAGTACAGCGCGGCGAGACGGAGGGAGCAGAGATGCAGGCAAAAAGAAGCTCTCTGGCGGGGAATTGAACCCCGGTCACCCGCGTGACAGGCGGGTATACTAACCACTATACTACCAAAGATGCTATATCCATCACGGCGATCTAACATCCGTATGCTGTGGTAAGTAGGAGAGAGAAGAGACAGATCTGGCAGATGGCCGTCGAAAAAGGTGGGAGGTGGGAGGTGGAAGATGGGCCGGTGATCCGGACAGTGGGGGCACAAGCCGGTGTCTAGGGTGGCTATGCCGTCGTAGCCGACGCCTAGACCGGGCGCGCAGTCAATCCGCACCGCAGGGTCCGATGCACGGACGACGAAGCAGTGCTATCTTCCCAGTGCGCGATCTGTGGACGGTTTCGCTAGCCGGTGGAACGCCGTGTGGTTACGTACGAGCTCAGGATCAAAGCCGCAAGAACGACGGCCGCTCCGTGCTGCGATTGCGAAAGGGACGACGCGAGATTGCAGGTGTTGGTGCGGATTGTTGGAGGGCGCGCAGCGAGTGCCCGCCGGGATGTCGGCGTGCTTGGGCGAAACGGGGCTGGGCCGTGGGACGGCCCTGGATCGCGCGAGTTCGGGTTTCGGGTTGATGGTTGCCGGAAGTGGGATGTGCAGTGTTTTTGACGTGGTGTAGTAGTTTTACAGAAGTTGCATTTACGGGTTGAAATGGGCATTTCTAATAGCTCCAGCAGGTTGTTTCAGCATACAAAAACATATAAATCTCTGGACTATCGGACTGCAACTGTTGACTGTAAATCAAACGGACGGTGTTGCCACCCCTCGTCTCGCCGGCGTCTCTGTCTCCACGGCCATTTGATCCGCCGCATCTCGGCCTTCCTGAGCGCGCTGCACCATACCTCTTAACATCTCCGCCACCTCGCTCACACTTTCATGCTCCCACACAAAACCCCCCTCCCCCTCCCCGTCCACAAACCTCCCTAACTCCCTTTCCGCCGCGCTCAAATTCCCCTCGTCCCGCAAATCACAATACCGCTCCACCCACGCCTCTCGGATCGGCGCGACATGGTGCGCCACTTCAAAGAACGCGCGCTCCTCGCTCGTCGCGATGAGCTCTGTCAGCGCCGTAGCCCCGGTGCGCGCGCGCTCCTGCGCCGCGAAGATGCGCAGAAACAGCTCCTTGTCGGCTGCGAGCTCGCCGCCGACGCCGCCGCCGCCCGGGAGGGTGTGCAGCAGCTTCGGCCACACGGCTGCCTTCTGCAACGGCAGCGCGGCGGTGTAGTCCCAGTCGATGAGTCTGCTCGTTAGCTGGGTTGCCTAAACTTTGCTCGGGGGGCTTACCCGGCGATGTTGAACCCGCCGGCCTCATCGGAACCGCCGGAGTCGCCGTCGATGATGATGTTCCCCCCGTGCAGATCGCCGTGACACACGACCCACGCGCTGTGCTCATGCTTGGCGGCGACGTGCCGCGGCACCATGGAACGCGCGATCAGCGCGTAGATCGCGTCCCGTGGCGCGCGCCGCGCCAGGCAGCGCTTGAGCAGCCGGTCGACGCTGGTGGTCAGCCAGGCTGTGGTGGAGACGGGCGTGTGTGGCGGCGTGCCGGCGGGGACGCCATAGTACACAACGTCGTCGCCGGGCTCGACGCGCTGCGTGAGCATGTCCAGCATTGCGCGCGCCAGCTGCTCCATCACGCGGTGTCGCTGCGACGGCGTCGTGCCGTGCTGCAGAACGTCGCGCAGCGGCGTGCCCGCGATCCAGTCGACGAGCATGTAGCCCACGCCGAGCGGGTTGGCCGTGCCGCACTCGGCGTAGGCGTGCACACGCGGCGCCGGAACGCGTGGGAACGCGCGTGCTGCGTAGAGAAGCGGGGCGGCGCAGTACGTGACGAAGGGATAGTCCTGGTCGCGGGGGATGCGCGCGGCCCAGCGCTGACCGGCGATGGCGGGGAAGTCGAGGATGAGGAGGATCCAGCCTGCGGTTATGGCGGGGACGGAAGCGCTGAGGGCAGCGGGCGTGCCGGCGAGCGAGGAGGCGAGGGAGAGCAGCGCGGGGGTGTTCAGTTTGGCCAGCACGGGGGCGACATCGGGGTAGGTGAAAGCGGAGCTCATTGGGATGGGGAAGATGAGGAGGGGAAGGGGGGAGGAAGAGGGGAGGAAGAGGGGAGGCCGTGGGGAGATGCCGTTAAATGGAAGGGTCTTTGTTGGACCGATATGCGCTAGGACCCGCTGTCAGCACATTACCTAACTTTGTAGTGGGGCTTTATTATAACAGTACCTGAGACAGTACTTCATTTTGTGGTGAAAAGCGAGACCTGAGACGCCTTTGTGCAGTAGAGTACAATGCAAGGTGTAGTGCGAGCGCCGAACACAAAGCTATCCATATACAAGCACCACTCCTTGCCCCTCAATATGGTTTGCACGGGACTGATTCCAAAACATTTTTTTCAGCTGTCGATGTCCTAGGCAACGACGTGTCTTTGTGGTTTCGATGGATGCTGAGCGAATATTGCAATGTAGGGATTTCGCTTGTGTCCTTTGAGATGGTGCCAAGGAGCTTTCACAATCACCATCACGGAATACAGATTGTAGGCCGACCAAATGTTCCGAAACAACCGCATAAGCAGTCACTTGGCGTAGAATGTGATCTCTCAAGGCGTGCTAGCGGCAGCTCTTTGTTCGATATCGAGTCCTAATCTAGTCAGCCACTCGTATAACTACCAGACTTCGCGGCCAAAGATATTTCAGACAAACAATTTCAAGAGTCCTACTTTCCATAACCAGTTGCGAAGGACCCGAACTCGACAAGTTATTTACCATGGCCGCTATTCTTCAGCCCTACAGTACCCACATCTTCAACACTATCCCGAGTCTGCACGATTCAGCGACGGCATTCCAGACCCTCGACGGCCAAGCCCTCGTCACAAGCGTCTTCAAACCGCTGATCGAAAAACACAGCCTCGAAGGCGTCTTGGGGGTCGGGCTTCTGCACCGGCACTTCGACCTCTCTGGGCCTGAGAAGTTGGTCGAATTCAACAACGTTGCAACGCCATGGAAGCACTATCACGACGGCGACCAGCACACTGGCGGCCGTATTGTGCCCAACGGATGGATGTTCACCGGCGACGGCAAGCTGATGCCGTTTGAGTTCTTCTTCTCCCCACTGGGCCGCGAGGCACCCGTCGATTTGGAGCAGCTGCAATCGTTCGTCGAGGAGTTCCGGCAGCTAGTCGACGCGAATCGGCTTCACGGCTTGGTATGCCTGCGTCTTTTCCCGCATGCCGGATACTCTGGCGGCTTGGAAATCACAGAAGGCAGAACGAATATTAATCTGACCCCTGGCCAGGTATGTACTCGAACCTATCCTCAAGATTCCTTGTGTAGAAATGGAATGCCTGATTGGTAGCAGATCGCCGCAGAGGATCTAGAGAATTCCACGGAGACTATGTGGTTTTTTGACAAGGAATACAACATCAAGAAGTACACTTGTCGTTGCAAACCGTATTCCTGGCATATGCACCTTCATGGCCATAACAAACCGGACCCGATGTAAGTTTCATGAACGGCTAGCGTTGATAGCCGCATGCCGAAATTTTCCTGCTGTTTGGACTATCTTTTGCAAAAAAAAGCATCGGTGATCGTGTACCTAGATACTAAATCTTCCGAGAATCATTGATGTATTAGTAGGGGTAGAGTCCAAAAGATGAAAGCGTGCTCATAGTTCATTTAGTCAAGATGTTGCAAGTACACCGGCACCAGTTGGCCGAAGTCTCAGGCTGTGTAGTGTAAATAGCTAAAGCAGCTTGTGAATTCTCCTACTGAATTTTTATGAAAATTGAAGACTCAATCAAGCAGTTGTGAAATCTCGGATGAGGTAGAATGCCGAAGCAGCTCTTGGGTGCTGCCAGTGATGAAAACTCGATGAACCAACTCGCGAGAGCTGTTAGTGATAGAATGGAGAAGCAGATCGAGCGAACTGCCGGTGTGGCCGGAAGAAAGCAGCTCGCAAGAGCTGTCGAGGGCAAAGAGCTGAAGCAGCGAGCTGTTATCAGGCAAGCGAGAGAGTCTGATGCAACAAAATTAGCCAGACTGTCATCAATGGAATGGGAGATCACGCGAGTACCACAGCTTGCGATGTGGCATAGTCTGAACAACTGAGAGACTTTGTGCGAAAACGTGCCGAACGTACCGTTGTGTTCATTGTATTCAGTGTGTGAAGTGTACAGGAACAGAAGCTGAGCAAGCAGAACAAGTAGAAATAAGGGCGATGAGCTCGAGCCTCAAATGGCCGAAACCGAGTCATCGCTGATGCAGGATTGCTCATTTCAACACCAGCTGCCGAGCCTCACCATGGAGAATCAATCCAAAGCACGCGTCAAGGAAAAACAGATGCCAGCGACGCGGTTAAACAAATGCTTTCCTCGGTATGAGCCCAGAGAGCTGAGCGCCGTGGGATGTTGCTTCATCTCACGAGTCCAGGTTTCACGATTTTGTGCACGGAAGTGAGATATTCTTCGGAATGCACAGCCTTTTTAAAGGTACAGTAGTACTAGGACACAAATTTTTGTACGACCCCTCGACAACCACGGCATGCACCTCACGAAAAAGAACCGCTTCACACAGCAACTCCAATTGACCTGAAATTTAGAGACAGTATGCCTTAGATGAAAAGAATAGATAAGATTTTCAAAATTAAATTGTAGCACATTTTCGACGAGAAAAGAGCAAAGAGACAGATACAGGCGAGAGCAGAGACGTGCGATGGGGGAGCCACGCGGAGCGGAAGCGCCTCATGCGACTCCACCAGATCCGCGAGATGCATCTTTGCGGCACTGCTTGCCAGGACGAGTCCTCTCCTCTCACGAAAGGGATATCAACTGCCTGATACTGCTTCAGCAGGCCACCTGCCGAGTTTTCCTGTGAATTTAGTAACGAGTTCACCAATATATGCGTTACTGTTCCACAGGTAACTTCCATCTTGGAGACTTCAAAAGAAGCCAGAACCCTGATTTTGATTGTGCTGGGCAGCATGTTGGTGGTGGTGGTGATGGTGGCGGATTCCAGCCGGGCGTGGGTTTGGGTTCTTTTATTCGGGCCGAAGCTCCGGCGGTTTGAAGTTGGTCGGCATTCTATCGGCATGCCGATAGAATGTCGGACCGACTTGATCGGTCCGATGATTTGGCATGCCGGGGGAAGTTCCTATCGTTCGGCATTCCGGGATCGGTCGGCCGGCATTGTGTACGTCGAACGTGCATCTGGGTCACGAGCACGCCGAAGGGTTGCGTCAGGCGGGGTGTTGTTTGACCGGTTTGTGACCGGCTTTACCCCTCAGAGTTGTTGCGATGCGGTACCAAAACATCACCACACTACGGATCACCGTGATTCACCTGTATCATTCAGTCTAGAAATACTGCTTAATCAGCTGTATGCCAATTTACATAGGATATCAATTGATGATAATCTCATAAACTGATTATGTGACAGTTCTATAAAGTTCCGAGACTTGTGACAAAACACAGTGGCCTGGGCGAGGCATCGGGTGGGATCCTGCGCCTAGTTGGGCCTCACGGTGGTTATTTAGCTCTGTCCGATTGGTACACCGTGATCCGGTGGTGGCGGGGAAGAGATACCGGGGCTATGTGCGGAATCGACAATTCAATATCGACAATTCAATATTAAAGGTCAACGCAGGCGAGGGCGTGGACGGGCGACACTGCGGTCTGCGACTCAGAGACTGCTGGTGAAGAGACGTGAGAGTGCACCGCGGAGCTCGTTCGATCGGTTCTTACGTTGCTACTCCAGTGATGTACATATGGTGCCGGCGGCCCTAAACCGGGCGTGCCAATGACGGACGAGTGTTACACCATATGCGCTGCTTGAAGAGTCAATGCTCGATCTTTGGATGGTTTTCACCCTTTGATGGCTTCTATATACACGTTTTATATAGCATTCGATTTTGTCTGACGTTATGGGAAATGAGAAGAGGACAGCGCTGTCTGGTAGGAATTGGCATGTTGGTAGACGCAAGGTGGTGACTTCCCTTTATTGAAGAGACAATTCAATATATGATTACCAATTGCGTTCGTCGTCACCCACCACTGGTGATGAACAACGTGACCGAATCACGGACATCACTCATCCCAAAACGAGTCCTCCTGACCCAAACCCCCGGCGCTCCTCCGGACCATCCCTGTGAACATCCCCCCGTCGGGCGCTAGCAGGGATATGGTGGCCACTTGGCGAGGTCAAAGCATGATGTCTCAGAGCTCGATTGACGCATTCTGTAATACTTGCACGCGTCGTGTCACCATTACATCCCTCAACTACTCAAGTTCTTCGTGCCGCCGATCTAAATTAAAGTCTAAATTCAAAGAGAAAGCAAGCGATCCACGAAAGCGAAGACCTCTTCAGCATAGGATTGCTGAACAACTAGGCGGGTGCTTTCAATCGAGAATAAGGAGGGTTTTCACATCACGAAATCGCCTTTGAGAAAGCTCAGAAGTACAACGTTAAACAGGGTTTTGCGTTGTTGAATCCTTGGAAGTATAGCGAAGACTCTTTACACATCATTGCGAGAAACCCTTAGTCCGGAAGTTCAGCGCGTGGAGTACTTTGAGCAGGAGTAGTGATAGTTGAATACAATTGAAGATCTTGACTAGTAGTCGCTGCTTCCACACAGGAGTAAAAGTGTATTCATGCTTAGAAGGAAAAGCGGGCAAGTTTATGTCCTAGATAACGAGTAAACATGTTTTTGTAAAAGTATTTTGATAGATATAGAACCATTATTCGCACACTGCTTGTAAGTTGTGTGCCGCTGCCCCCGCTGCGCAACTGTTTTCCGCCGTCTAGCATTATATCTAGATAGAACCCGAGGCTCCACTAATCCATCCTAATGAATGCTTAGTACCCCCTAGGGGGTTCGCTGAGGATGGTGTAGTTGTAAGGGGGGTCTTCATAACCTACGGTTGAATAAGACAGAAATTGAATCAAAAACAAAAATAAAAAAAATAAAATTATATCTATTGTGGTACTACTAGCAAATCCGACCCGCAACAAGCCTCGTCAGACACCGCCGCCGAAACTTGAGCCACAACTTTGCTGCGGAGAGACTCGACCGGTGATTCATGAGTATGACTCTCGGCCGCAGCGAGAGATCCATCATCCATAACCAGCGCTGGGGAGCGCGGCGTGTTTATCCGCGACTGTCATCAGGGCCTAGAACGTTTTCGGATACATGTCGCTGCGTCATGGCCTGAGATCGGGAGTAGGAAGTGCGTGCGTGTGTTTGGGTAGTGCTGTCTGACAGTGACAGAGTGGCGCGCTTTCTTAAAGCGGCCGAGTTCTGCTACTGTCCGGCGACGCTTCCCGTTCGAGTTTTCAATTGTTTCTCCATGACAAAACCGCAGTGACAGAGTGGCGCGCTTTCTCAAAGCGGCCGAGTTCTGCAACAGACCTGCGACGCTTCGCGTTCGCGTTCGCGGTTTCAATAGTGCTGTCGCCGTGGCAGAATGAGTTCTCCCGCGACTGTTGCAGAATGAATTTTCCCTTGACTGGAGGGGTGACAGTGGTTGTTCGCCCGGCATCCCCAGTGTATCAGGCCGCGGTGAGTAGTCCACACCCTCTCGGTACTCCTCCAGCACGACATGAGCATTGCTGCCGCCGTACCCGAAACGGGTGACGCCCGCGCTCCGCGAAGCTCGAGTGTCACTTCCGTAGTCCATGCATTCTTCACCCATGGCATGTCTGTCATCTCGGGTCGTTCGTGGTTTCCACTTGGTTGTGCTGGGTAGCATGTTGGTAGTGGTGGTGGTGGTGGTGGTGGATTTTCAGCCGGGGTGGGTTTGTGTTGCTTTATTCGGGCCGAAGCTCCGGGGTTTAAAGGTGGTCGGCATTCTATCGGCATCCCGAAAGTGCATTCGGTGCCGGCATGCCGAGAATGTGTAGCCAGACGTATATGGGTTGAAGGTGCATCTGGGCCACGAATCAATGGTCGCGTGAGTAGGGTGTGTTTATACCGATTTGCGACCACCCTTACCGGTCAGAGGTGTTGCGATACGGTACCACGGATCCCGGTGTTTCCCCCCGGAAATAAAGCTTAATCATCGGTTGTCTATGTTGAACGTATGATATGCCCAGTGGCATAGATGTGTGTAGTGTACGTGTAAGAAGAGAACACCAGAGCAGAGCAGAAATACCCACATGACCAAACCCATCGGATGCAGGATTGCACACTTCAACAGTTCAATCACTCAGGATATTGAATGATTGAATGATAATTCATACTGGTATTGAGCCACTAAGTGGTTATAACGGTAGTGTATACGTGCTGCCCAGAGCCCCGAAGGACTGTGGGAGCTATAGAGGGGCTACCTACCTACAAAATAAGTATCAAGTTACAAAAGAAAAGGTAGCTTTATCCTCCGTTCTAGGCCTAAAACTTCACTGGTCTTTCCTCGCCTGAAGTCTGCATTTTCGTTTGTCTTGTTTCTCGTACGCTAAGTACGGCGCTGAGATCCAGTGGGAAGAATGTTCTCTCACTACACTCGTTCAAGTTTCACAATATCTTACACAGAAGTGAGATATACAGTCTTTATAAACGTACTACAGTATTATTCCAAAAAAGACATGAGACCCAGAAGAAACAATACTTGACAAGACAAGACAAATCATACCGAATCCAGCCTCCCCCACCGTCGTCGACATAAGAACCGCATCCGAAATTTCGTAGAGAGTGCGTTGTCTGTGTGTGTAGAAGCGTTTCCTTTGATGTGGTATGGCAGCAGCAACAGACGTAGAGGAGACGAGGCGGAGCACAGTCGGAAAGACCGCACTTGCAGCAGGACGCGCGTCCGGGGATCCCACCATACCAGCACGAAGCCCCCAGAATTCATGGCTACGAAGCTCGCCCGCAGCGAGCGATCCGGCATTGCCACAACCCACTTCAAGCGGCGGCAGCCTGTAATTGTTCGGATGCTCTACGAGATCCATCATCCCGCAAGCCCGAGAATCCTCTCCTTGTCCCGCTTCCTTGTCCCGCGCACTCCGCAAAGCCCAGCAGTGCAAGTTCGCTGGTCCGCACGTGCTTTACCCTCGGCATTTCTGGCACTCGGGATCCTGAGTGCTTCTTCCCTCACGTCCTCACGCGGCACCCGCGGCCCACGGCACCTTTGCGCTTTTGACTCTTCAAAGCACAGCCTCGCGCCGGCTCCGGTTCATGGTGTTGTTGAAGGGTCCATTTCGCGACCAATGGGCCGGGTAACGATGGTGGCTATTGATTGTGGATTCTGGTGCAGACTGCTCTTAACTTTGTACACATCACTTAATACTATGACTTTACGAGCTCTGATTTATTAAACGACCTTCCGACAGGTGTCGGTTTGGCGACACTGTCGATGGCGCGGTGGTCCCGATGCCGTGCCCAGTTCCGAGGCCCGGGACACCACCTGGCGGGGCTGACCTCGCGCTCCTCGGTCTCCTCTGCCGTGTCTTCATCAGGTGCCGGATTTGACAATCCTGCCGGGTAGCAAATTTGTGCTGATTAGCATGTTGCCGGTGATAGTGATAGTAGTAGTAGATCCCCAGCCGAGAGTGGGGTTCTGTTTTTTTATTCAGGCCGAAGCCCCGAGTTTTGAAGTCGGGCGGCATTCTATCGGCATTCTATCGGCATGCCGAATTCAATGTTTCCGTTTCAGTTTCGGCATGCCGATCCCGGTCCCGTGCGGCCGGCATTCCGCTTAGGCATTCGGAAATGAACAACAGAGCTACGGGTCACCAGTCGCCAGTCGCCAGTTATCAGTAACGACGGGTCGCGTTGTGCTTCGAGAACCCGACAGCGTGATAACTCCAACACCACCACCATCATCGCCGCCAGCGTTCAGAACCCGCTCACCGCAGTACCAGACTAGCTGGTTGCGCGTCGTCGATGATTCCATTCGAGTCCCGTCGCGCTTACATATTCTTTGCACTCCGCTTTCGCTTGCTGAACACTTACCACCACGACCACCATGTTCCGTTCACCATGGTATCAGTACCAGTATCGGAACTGATGAGGCGCCCACTCCTCGGGCGTAACTTACTTCATGTCCCAGCTCGCTGCTCTCAACACACGTGATATCGATATCATCCCGTCCCGTTCCTAGTTGCAGCAACCAATCGGCGTATATACATTGGCACAGCGTGACGTCGAACTAGCGCTGACCACCGTGATCCTCAAAACCGAACTCAACCCTAAACCCTACCATCCCATCCCAGCCACTCCCAGGGGCCAGATCCTCAAACCTCCCCTCGCCGCCGCATAAAACCCTCGGCCCTCCCTCCGTCTGCCGCTCCCTCCCCGCACCTTCACACCCCCTCCACCTCAATCCGTCTGTAACAATGCCGTGCAGCCCCGATGAGTGTCCCCGCTACATCCCCTGCACCCCCTCCAGCGCCCACCCCATGACGGCGCACTACAGGCGCAGCCAACCGGGACCGTACAATTCCCGCCGCCACGTCCCCCGCCGGCGCCGCGACCGCACATCGCCGCCCCTCGCGGTCCCGCCCACGCCGTTCCCGCTGCTGCGCCTCCCGCCCGAGCTTCTCCTGGCAGTGGCCGATTTCGTGCCCACGCTCAGCCTCGCAAACGCGACCGAGACGTGTCGCGCGTTGTATGCTGCGCTGGCGCCGGCGCTGTATGCGCGGCTGCTGCGCGCATGTCGCCCGCTGCCACTGCTTGCGCCGGCGAATTCGGCGCTGTACACGCACGACCACGCGCTCGGCCCCGCCGATGACGCGCCGTGTGCCGCGTGCTGCTGGGAGTGTGTGGAACGCTGCGCGTGCCGGCACCCTGGGACCGCGGCGCGCGCGGTGGCGGTGGTGCTGCGCGGGGAGTGCTTTGATGCGCCGATGGTGGCGGGGCTGGTGGTGTCGCTGGGGATTGTGGGGTGGGAGTGGTTGTTGCTTGCTGTGTTGGGGATGCGGAGGCGGCCGGATGCGGGGGTGGTTGAGGCGCTGGTGGCCGGGAGGGCAAGGGAAGACGTCAGGGCCGTGTTGGAGACGAGTGCGAGGGGGCTGAGTGGGGTTTGGAGCGGAGGTAGCGTGAAGGGGGAGTGTAGGAAGAAGGCTGTTGAGGCGATAATGGACGGGGGCGTGGGAGTGTGGGGGGAGAAGGCGGTGGTGGAGAAAAGGGAGGAAAGGCCGAGGAGGGCGAAGGCAGAGACGGGGGTGCGAGGGAGTAGGACGCGGAAGGGTAGGCGCACCGCCGACAGTGCTCCCGAAAGAAAAAATTGCGAAATGAGGAAACAATACAGTTCTTGGACCTGCAAGAGAGGTGGAAAATCTTAAAGAGGTACAGATAGAGTTATTTTGATTAGGGGATCTTCAGCATTGATGAAACAATTTAGTCTTTGGTGATTTCAGGGAATCTGGTGCAAGCGGGATAGGGTATCGTTTTGTTTTTGCCTTTTAGGAACTTCAGAGCTTGCGTTGTCTCGTCAGCACTGGTCTTGCTTTAGATCGGGTGTTTTATCATGTCAACAAGTCTCAGAATTTGCTTTAAATCAGACTCTAGAGTTTTTGTGTACGCTCCGACTGGTACCGTTGGCCAGACGGTCTAGTCGGGATGTATCAAGAGATCAAGCAGCTCATGCAAGCTTCCATTATAGCGACTCGACGAAGCAGCTTGTGACAGCTTCCTGTGTCGCAGACGCAGCTATCAGTGCTACCAAAGCCAAGCAATCTCGCTCTCATCGATCCAGAGATCCAGCAGAATGGACGAGCTGTCGGTGACAGAGTGAAGCAGCACTTTCGGTAATAGAACCCAAGACCGAGAATCTGCAGCAACAAGTTAGCCGAACTGTCGTCGCAGCCATGTTTTTGTTGATTCCAATGTGGAGAAAGGTTGGATAAAAGGGATTGTTACCGGCTACCGGAAGCTTGGTATCGAGCGAGACTGGTGCTGATGATGTGTTGAAACGAGCATCGCGTTCAATGTGCTAACTGTGTGAAGTGTACAGGAAAAGAAGAGAAAAGTAGATACAAGAAGAGAGGAGCAAGAGACGTGCAGAAACAGGGCGATGAGACCTAGCTTAATATGACCTAAAGTTTAAACCGAGTGATAACGCGTGCAGAATTCAGAATTGCAACACAGGCTGCAGCGGCGTCGACTGGGGACTCGAAATGCGGTGTCAGCCCCAGTATTGCTAGCAAGCTGTTTGTGCTTCGACTGTGCTGCGTTCTATTGCAAAAGACCAGGTGATGGCTCAGCGGGCCGTTTAATGTGAGATCTATCACAAAGACGGCTTTGACGCACCTTACGATCTCAGTCCCAAGATTGCTCGCATCAGAGTAGAGCAAAAACACTCGAAACACGGCCTTTTTGAAATCCGCCTCGCGTCTCCGGGGCACACTCAATCATACATCAAGTATTTCCTTGTCTGTATGAAACTTTCGTTGTCCTGCTCCTCGCCCAGGTTTACCTTCGTTTGTTCTTCCTCTATTACAACACGGAAGATTTATGCACCTCTTACAAGTATTACTTTGCTATACTTATCAAAAACCTACATTACCCATGGGATCGACTGGTCATGAGCGATAGCACCCAGAATACGTCTATTTCTGCGACGCGTTGACTGCGGGGTTCGCGTACAGTATTTCGGTATCCGCGGGCCTTGGAGCACGCACTCCAGCCTGAACTCCACCACGCCGACCGCTTGCGTTGTACCGGGACTGGCCTGGAATCGTGGACACCACGTCTGCACGTTCGCAAGCCACGTAACACATTGCACACAGTAGCACTCGGAGCTCAGTCCCATGGTGCTGTCCCGGAGACGTCCAATATTTCTGCTCTTGTCTTTCTCTTCGCGGGACAACGCAACACAGTGCACCGTCGCCTTCTTTGCTTGCAACATTCCGAGATGCTTTCGAAGGGTATGCATTCATTATGATTCACCTTCGGTTTGCCGATTGCTCGCGCCTGCTGCGAGGCGATACAAAGACCAGTTGTTGCAGCGGTATGACGGAGAACTAAGTATTGTCGCCCTTGCTCCAGCGTGCAATCGCCGGCGTCCTCATAGGTACTCATACTGCACGGGCGGCCTGAACCGCCAATGAGTCAGTCCCCTGGCGGCGGCGGTGACGCAGCGCCACCTTCAGGCCGCCCACCACATAGTTATATAAGCCCCTTAACCGCACCTACCACGACCACCACGACCACCACTACCCGCACCACCTCTCTACCACCCAACACCCCCATGCGCCCCACCACCCTCGATGCCTTCGACGTAGACCTCCACACCCCACGCCCACGCCCCCGGCGCAGCAAGCGCCCGCGCCGCTCACGAGGCCTGGAGTACGCACGACTCGTGCGCGGCGAGAAGCAGAAGCGGCGGCCGTCGCGCGAGCCGGCGGTCGACTGGGAGCCGTACTGGTGGGAGGACCGGGTTGGGCATAACATGATGTGTTCGGTACGCACCCACCCCCACTAGCCCCTCACCCCCCTCTACCACCCCCGCCACTCCTGCTACCCCGCCACCCCGCCATCCGTCATCCCGCCATCCCCGCCGTCCCCACCGTTCCCGCAGCGTTCACTAACACCCTCCCCCCAGCACTGCTGGTGCTGCGTCGGCATCCCATACCCCTGGGAAGAGCTAGGCTGGAGCTGGCGCGACGGCTGGTGGAACGAAGATGCGCGCGCGGATCCGGATTTCTTTTATCGCTATTACTATTGCGTGCATGGGGTGGAGTGTTGGGAGGACGACGACGACGGGTGGAGTGTTATTGAGGGTGCGGAGGCGGGGGTGCTGGAGCCGGAAGAGGTGGAGGTGCCGGATGGGTGGAGGGTTGTGTGCCGCCACAGGGGCGCGAGGTGTGTGCCGTGAGTGAGCTAAGAGGCGGGTGTGCATGTTTCGGAAGGTGTGCTGGTTGGTGAGGGCTGGAGAAGTACTGGTATTGTGAGATGTGTAGGAGTGGTTTGGTGGAGATCGTTGGAATGACAATACATATTTTTTCCCGCTTCAGCCGCCACACAATAGAGCTCACCCGCATTGTATATGACCGCATAGCCGTGTACTCGCAGCAAGTTTAAATCTACCCGAAGACAGAACTCGAGCAGAAATATGCGCGATGCTCCATGACCCAACCCCACACACCCCAACTCCGAGTGATACCACGTGCCGAATTGCCAATCCCCAACCTAGTCGACCGCCCATTGACCCACTCCCCGCAGAATTTTGCCACGTGTTCAAAATAGTGAACATCGGGTTCACAGGCCTGCAGTTCCTCCTCCCGCCGCCCGCCGTCAATCCCATGCCTCAACACCGCCTCACCTCTCGTATCGTACAACCCGCTCATATCCGCTCAGTGAGCAAGCTTAGCATCGCTTCTTTGGTAGTATAGTGGTTAGTATACCCGCCTGTCATGATTATGTCCTTGTTACAGTTCTGTTCGCGGGTGACCGGGGTTCAATTCCCCGCCAGAGAGATCCTTTTTGCCCTTTCCCCCGTCGTCCGTCAATTGCATCGTGGCAGTTTTTCTTTTGCGCGCGATGGTGTGGGTGCGTTCAGTGGGCAGCATGGTGTTATATCGCATCTCACGGTGCGCGCAACGGTTGAGAAATATAGTTTGGCCTGCAATGACTACATAGAATACACACTCCCGCTGTAAGAACCTACAGAGACTAAGGAAATCGCCAGAACTCCGGAATAAAGTAAAGTAACACGCCGCCTGCCCGCCACCAGAAACGAAGGAAAACGTCGTCCCCCGATTTTGATCCACCCCAGTGTCCCATATCCTTCCCCCACCTAATATATCTTTCCAACCCTCTTTCCCTCCCGCCCCATATCTCCACCATCATCCATACCCCGCCTCCACTCTTCCACCCCCCCGAGTTCAGTCCTAACACAGCGCCCCAATCCCCCCCTCGCCCGCACCCTCACACCCCTGCCACACAGCACCACTAAGCAACCTCAGCAGCCACGCATTCTTATCCCCACACTTATCTCCCATGCGCTTGAACGCATCATCAATCTTATCACAGTTCACGCCGATCTTCCCCGCCACCTCCTCGTCGCGCTCCAGCTCCATTATGTACTCCCGCGATTCCGGGCCGTCGCCGACATAGTTGATCTGGAACACCGCCGCGCGCTCACCGGCGCCGAGGGCGGCGAGTTCTCGTTTCGTGCGCAGCACCTCGCGCTTCAGCGTGCTCCGGTGCTCCTCGGTCGGTTCGCCGTCAGTGATGATCACGACGAGCACGGGGCGCTGGAGCGTCCCGCGGCGGGCCGGGGCAAGGATGTGGGGTTCGGTGACTTTGGTGCGCAGCATGGTCCCGATCGGGGTCCAGCCCTTGGGGCGCACGGCGGCGAGGGTGGCCTTCAGCTGTTCTGGTGTACGGAGGTCGTTGAAGCCGCGGTCTTGCGCGTAGTTGATGAAGCGCAGTTTTGTGCCGACGCCTGAGAGGCGTGTGGCGATTGGTGCGAGGCGTTGGACGGTGTCGGAGAGGATCCGATAGCGTCCCTGTTGGCGCATGCTGCCGCTGTCGTCGCACAGGATGATGGGGTCGTAGAGCGCCAGTGTGGCGAGAGAGGTGGTGGCGGCGGCGGGGGTGAGGCCGAGGGAGACGCAGGCCGGTGCGAGGGCGGTGGAGGAGCTGGTGGCGAGCGCGGCGAGGGCCGTGGGGATGGGGAGCGAGAGAGTTGCGGTGATGTTGGCGTAGAGGGTGAGGAACTCGGCGGCTGTGAGGGGGGCGGCGAGGGAGTGAAGTGTTGTGGGGGCGAAGGCGGCCGCGGGGGAGGGGAAGAAGGGGGGCGGGAATTTGGAGGTGATCGGGCTGCTGGGGGGTGTCGGGAGTGCGATGGGAGGGGCCAGGGCGGATGGGGTGCGGAGCAAGATGTCGAGACGCGCTGTGTCGGGCTTGGGTGACAGGGCGGTGGAGATGTTGAGGGGTGCGGGGACGCAGCAGCTCTCCGAGGCGGCGTGGGCGGCGAGAAGCTCGTCGTCTTGCAGGGCGTTGGTGACGTTCTCGGCCAGCGTCGCCAAACTAAGGCTGTGTTTCGCCTCGGGGCAAGGGACCGCCCCGCCAAGGAAGGATTTTTGATAAATCTCGATGGTCTCCGACGTCTCGGGAAGAAATTTCTGCAGCACGTTAGTCTGGGTACCGTGGTTGAGAATGCAAAAGCCTTACCCCGCACTGGGACTGCACGAGTGCCTCGACTCCAGCTCTTCCGTCGTAGGTAAACACCTCAAAGCTGCCCTCGAGGTGGCCTCCGGCAAGGCGCGCCCACGATATCAGAACCACCTGCTGCACGCTCCCTCTCGCTGGCTTCTCCCACTGCGTAGTGTAGAAGCGCCGTGCGGCGTCCAACAGGTTCTCGGGCACGGGGTGCACGACGAACGACGGAATCTGTGAGGTCGAACCCTGCGCGATGAGGCCATAGTCCTTCGGGATGTCCTTATGGTTCCCAAATCCGGGAATCAGCGCCGTCACTGCGGGGCGTTAGTGAGGGGTACGCGGGGGAAGAAGCAGAACACATACTGCGGCCATGCACGGGGGAGACGCCGGTACGTTGTTGTCGCGTGAGAAACACCTCGGCATCCTGGTTGCGGACATCGGCGGCGTGATCCAACTCGTGGGCGAGCCAGTCGATCAGAGCACTTTGAAGCTTTGCGGAGGCAGCGGGGTAGAATTCCATTGTGCAGATTGTGAGGGGATCAGAGCATAGCACGGTGGTGGTGGTGGTGGTGGACAAACGGAGGCTGTTTGGTGGGCGTGCATATATAGAGATGGCCCGTGGAAGGCTGTGATCTAGGAGCACAGAACAATCCGACGTAAAAGCACAGAGGGGGAGGCTCAAATAGAGCCTTGTAGGGGAGGGTGAGCTAGCTGGGGGGAGGGGAGGAAAGGAAAGGAAAAATCGCTGGGAAGAACTATATGTTTTGGGCGGGGGCCAGCCGACGACGACGCTTGTGGAGGGGAAAGATACATGCTACCTGGTACCGGTACCTTTAACTTTTCTTAGCCAGGGCTTGCTATGAGTCTCCCCCCGCGTTTTGGAGTGCTGAGTAGGCGTATTGGTAAATCTCCGTACTGCAGACGACCGTAGTGGGATGATATGATATCATCAACCGCGTTGCAGGTGTGAGTGGACAGTCTGGAGCGATCCAATCCGTGCATGTAATGGTACATGCAAGTACAAGGATCCCGATAGTTGTTATGCACACTACTTGCTGGCGGCAGTAAAGTAATGTGCGGCAAACTTTCGGCGAAACCTTCCGCATTCCAGCCGTGCGCATCAAAGTACTTATCTTTGGTCAAGTAAACCATCGGGTGCGCGGCGACAGAGCACTTCCGACCTTTACCTCGCAGTCCACATATGGACTACTTTCTTTTTGCGTCTGTGTTGCAAACGAACCACGCACGGCTGATATCTTAGTCGTACAGCCTAGCCGTATTATATTCCTCATTTGGACCTTTCGTTCCCATATTCCACTTTTTGACAGAGGCGGGTATCCTGTCTGGGCGGGCACTGCCTGAGGTTGAGTTAGTCAAGCATCCCTGTCGGCCTTGCAAAGAGTTTACCCGCACATGTATCGGGAAGTTCCTTCCACAGCCTTGTAGTTTTCAAACGTCACCGCATGTTCCTCCAGTATTGGTATCAAATTCGCTGGCATTTTTAATAGTTTTTACGTTGTTCAATCCTCAGGTAAACTTTTGCTGTCCTTAGGTATTCTTTAGAAGTTTCTTCTAGCCGAGCCCTCAACTTGAGGCCGCGTAAAACACCCACTAACATGCTTGCCCGCACCCGAATGGCTGACGTCTGCTATGACTTCCTACGGCCAAGCCTGCAGCCCAATTGGACACTTTAAAGCTAACTGCCGGTGCTGTGGTTGGGCCATGTGAACACAAATCCGAAATGTGCAAGAGAACAAAACTTTATATGGTATTCAGATGTGGGGCTGTGTCCAAACTGTTCTCATGATTATGGCATGCAATCCCACTGGATGTTGAATATATGAGAAATGGTACACCGCCGAAAAACACGGCAGGACATCACCTGACAGTTCTAACCAATGCCCGTTTCTTCCTAGAGTTACGATTTGTAAAATGCTTCATCAATGACGTCTCATCACTGACGTTGAATTAATATCATGGGGTCATGACGGGAGTGTGAGCTTCAATCAGTCTTTGCTGGCGACGTTTGACGGGCTCGATCTAAACTTTTGTTTTTTGTTGTTTCACGAGAGCCTCATTTCCAGGGTTGACGGAGTCTCCAGCTGCAGCCTTTGGCTTCACTCCAAATAATATCAGTGCTGAGCGTTTCCCCGGATGCAGAAGACCTCTTGATTGACGTGGTGAAATTTCAGTGGCTTGCTGGGTATTCAAAATGTATTCCTAACGAAGCTCTGGATCTCTAGAAATCATATCACAAACCTTATGGTTTCTAGTACAACGATTGCAATGAAGACTCGGATTGCATCACTGCATGCTCTCCGGAAGATAATACCCGGTAGCATCGAATAACTATCACGATTATAGCCCAAGCCAACCCCGAGAATTGGCGACGTGGCCGTGATGCTGTGGTTGTGGCCCCACCAGTTCGCGATGTCGTGACGCCTGACACAACCTCTCAGAACTACTGAAGTGCGGGGGGGACTGTAGACGATTTCCGCTTGGTTGATCCTCGCTTTTCTGCAGCCAAAAGTCTACCCCATAGGGCAAATCAGAGATACATATTGATACCAGAATTAATTCACGCAGTCCGAGCATTTCTAAGACACGCTAAGTAAAGATCAGTTGTCCCTAACTCCGAGTAGCTGTCACATTCCTAGTTTGTCGTGCCGAATGAAAGTAAAATCTACATGTCTGCGCACCGGAGCAGCATGACATGAATACGAATGATCCGGCAAAAGTATTGGATCTGTACTCTGTTTTCGAAGCGGCAGAGTGGGGTTGTGCTATTCGGGGCGGCAGAGTGATTTTAAGCCTCAACTCATCTTGTGAAACCACACTTCTTAAAACGGATCGTAGTGCGTGGACCTTGGTTCAGCCCGCCATGCGCAAGAGCCTCATCTTCTGCCGTCTGGACAAATCAGTGGGGGGTTCTGAGTGGTAAACTAATCAAGCTTTTTTTTCTCCTTGGTCTCAGTTTCGACGATCCAATCGCACCGGCCAAAGGCTGGGCACTTTTGAAATGTCCAGTTATTTTGTAAATAGTGGCTGTGAATGGCCACCTCCAGTTCAGAAATCCCAAAGCCTTGTTTCTGTCGCCAACTCACTCCACTCAGTACTGTCTCTAAGGATGAGAGAGTCGGTCTTCCCCGCAACCATCTCTTTTCCCCGGCCCTTGATGCGTTATCGGGGTTGTGATTGATTTGTGGTTCAAACCACCATATCAAGAAAATATCCCCAGAGCATTCTAAACAAAGTGTTTTAATCTGTTCCTTACGGAACCAGTAAGCGAGGCTCTAGTCGGGGTTGGCTAGTAGTGTGGGTGTTTCCACCTAACCAATCTGCAAGTCGCGATCATTTGCATTGCATGGAGCTGCACCTTTGGTTGAACTGCATGAAACGGGATGTTTTCGTTCTAGAAGCACAACCAGTCAGCAACCATCTTGAAGACTCCATACTAATATTGGAGCACACACTTACCGAATATTGAGGATCAAAGATGGAGGTTCCCTTTGTTCGGATACAAGTTCTGGTCATTCTTAAATCTGCATTTGTAAGACGAAAAGAATAAGTTGAAAATTTACTTTAGCGAGCATTATTCGTGCGTTAGTCTCAATGGTGGTGTGATTGGATCCGTTTCCGAGTGGCAATAATTATCGTGAGGCTCTGAACACTTATTTTCCCAGTATTCACTCTTGAAACCGCTTTGAGTTACATTCTGTATGTAACTGCTCTACTGCAGGTCTGGCTTCGGTTTGAGACGTTTCCGAAAATGTCTGCAGTAGTATGCAGTAGTTAGTCTTCAGGAGGCTCTGTGTTTGATGCGCTGGACCATAGATATTTGCCAAACTTGTGTTCATCATGAGGCTCAATCTCTAGCTTCAAAATAAGGAACGCGTATTGGAGGTGCGGTGACGAAAGTGGTGCATTAGTCCAAAGCTACTAGCAATTTTGATGCATGGTGAAGCAGTGAGTAGCACCAATAGTGAGATCTAGAGCTTTACTCCGTAGATATCGGTTGGATTTTTCAACCAGTAGCCAGGGTTGAAACGTTCAATAGCGATGAAGTGATAACGACCCTCTAGTAAATCATCCGTGCGGAGAGGGTCCGGGCTATGTGGTTGAGACAAAAGAAATTCAGAAAAATATCCCGAATATGTGATATCAAAGTAATTTCGTAATTCTCTATCCCCGCACTCTCAAAAAATGCACTCAGAGGGTCTTGTGTTTGGATATCGATTCGATCTCATCTCTACAACTGGTTGATCAATCAGCACAAACGTAGGGAAATATAGTGGAGATGATTAGGATGTGAATAATCAAACCTTACGCCGCTCACTCAGAGCCTTATACTCCTCATCCGTTTAGATTGTATATATCCTCATTATCCTCACCCTCGCCCCAGTATTGTTCCCTCAATCCACGGAATACAAACACCCCCAGCGCCAGCCGCCAGATTCTCTATCTCATATCTTGTGTTGAACACCAAGCCGGAAATCTTTCATATATATTTCTTACGAGCCGGCCTTTCGCACCGCCCCTCTACTCCTTTCCACCGAAATATAGCCCTATAGCCGAAATAACTATGGCGCCGCCGCCAACCCGCGTTCCCGAGTCATGCCACCACCAATGGCTCACTGCCGAAAAGCTCAATATGGTGACACAGCGTGTTATCACGGCTGACCAGGGCCGTCGACTCCTACTATGGTCTGGCAATGGTATTTGAAGTTTTGCCGGCTGTTTCATCTGCCGTTCTAACGCTCCGTAGTATACCAAGCCTTTTCCATGGAGGGAACCCCACGAGCACACCCTGACATCGGCCTCCGACCCGCTGGCGCCCGCCTGCCAACTTTGGTGCTCCAGTCTGGATGGGCCCATGAGGCTGCTGAGTTACGCAACGAGCGGGAGCGGTGGCTGAGTGTAGGCGAGGGAGCAGTAAGAAAGATTATTCAGCTTCTATGGACGGCTAGCAATGATGGCCTCAGTGTTGTCGCTTGCCGAATTGAAGTGTGGGTATTCGATGTTACAGCAACTAATACCGGAATGGGTAGAAAAGTCATGAGCGAGGTAAGTGCTTTGAAACGATGTTGTTTGCCTTTTGCTAATAAAATTATAGCCGGTGCTTCCTACCCCTGAGCCATGTGAGCTTGAGAAACAGACAGTGCGCATAACACTAGAAGAGTTATACAGCACCGGAGAAGCTGTAGCAGCCGAAGGCAAGCCACAAACAAGGCACGCGTATTATCTCAGCCTTGAGGTGTTGCGGTCTTTGGTCACTGAGGCAGTTACTGCGGATGCAGAGGAAGGAAGACGGGTGGTACCGAAGGTGCTACCAGATCTGCCTCAGCCTGTCATCGAAGTTGAGCGGCCTGTCATTGAGGTTGAGCGGCCCGTTACTCCTGTTAGACCGATGGAGACACCGCTACCGACACCTCCGTGTACTCCAACAAAGACAGTTACCACGAGAGACTCTTCTACGAAGAAAGAAACAGCACTCACCCATCACGAAAAGTGCAAGACTTGCTCCTGCTCATGCAAATCCACCAACAAACTCCTCACGGGTTCTTCATCCTCTGAGTTCAGTTCCCTCTGTGATTCGAACGAAGGCAAAGTATGCCCTCAGTGCTCTTCAAATGCCTGCTGCATCTCCAAAGCACCCTTTCAAGTTTGCCCTGTACCAACGAGCTATCTTCATGCACTGCCCGCAAACTATGCACGTGTCGGAGATCTCGGGCCGTTCCGTTGGAACCGGTTTGTGATGTACGTGCATCTTTACTCTCCAGAAGGCGAGGAGATCTCGATGGAAGAAGCTCAAATATTGAGAGAAGAGATGATTGGAGGAGGTAAGGTGCTGGAGGAGCTAGTGCCAGTGGTAGAGAAGGAGGAGATCAAAGCGCCCGACACTCCCACAGACCATCCCGTTCGGGACGTGCCCGCGGACAAGACAGAGCCTCAAATTACCACCCCTGATCAAATTACTCCGTCCACGGACAAACCAGAAACATCGCTACCTGACAAGCAAACAACACCTTCCGAAGAAGAGACGCCCTCTCCACCTCCCAAGCTCGATGAAGATATACCAAGGGTTGATGATGGGTCGCCTCCGCCAGATGATGATCTGCAGGACAAACCAGACAAGCTGCAAGACGAGCCGGACGCAGGCCAACCGAGCGATCCTCTAGTAGTCGAAGAGACACCTCCTTGTCCAAATATCGATGACCTTATGGATGATACACCACCGCTAAAGGAAGATGAGGCTGTACCCGCTCCGGTGCAGGAAGAATCCAAGCCCGAAGACGTAACGCTAGAACTCGAGACTCCAAACATCGAGGATCCATCTCCTCCAACTGAAGATAAGCCTGAGAATACTCCTTTAGTACAAACCGACGTGTTTGTAGGCGCCCCAGAAGATGAATCGAAACCAGAGATTCCAAATGAGGCACCAGAGAACAGGGAGCTATCTGATCCAGAGACACCTGCGGTAGAAACGGAGCCGATCATTGAACACCCACAGGAAAGGCGGCCCGAGACTCCGACGACAGAGCCCGTAGAGACACCGAAGATCTCTAAGCCAGTTGATGAGACGAAGGACGATCAACCCGAGCCTGAAACTACCGATCCGGCTGACGTACCCACACCCATCGTGGATGCACCGAAGACCGATGATCCGGCTGATGTTGATCCACCTAAGAAATCTGAGACCACGCCACCTACAGATGAAAACATTGTTTCTAAAGAAGCTCCGGATACACCAAATGTTGAAGAGCCCGAGAAAACTCCAGAAGATACCGTAGTGGCAAAGGAACTTCCCGTGGAACCCGAGGCCGATGAATCACCTACTCCTAGACCTGCTGATGAACCTATCGCTATTGAGGGCAACCCTGAGACTCCAGGTCTTGCTGAGTCTAAGGAAGCTCCAAAAGAGCCTCTGTCGCCAGAGACCGATACACCAGAAACTGCGCCTGCCCCTAAGACCACATCCGATGATACGCCAGAAGAATTCAATCCTGCAGAAGAAGAGCCTGTCGTCGTCAAAGATTCCCCTGAAACTCCAGTAGATTTGGTTGAGACGCCTCAAAGTCCAGCGACGCCGTGTATTGAGGGAGAGCAGCCTGAGTCACCAAAGTCTAGTAATCCAGAGGCAACGCCAGATACCAAGGAACCTGAGCTCACGCCAATGGTAGAAACTTCTACGGAGGCATCAAAGGACCCCGAGCTCTCCGCGCTCGAATCTGCGGATGACACGCCCACTACCCCAGAAGTCACCAGCCCTGAGGAACCAAAAGAGACTGTCAAAGAGGATCCAGAAATTTCAAAGGAAGGGCATTCTGCCGACGATTCACCGACTGAGCTCCCAATGCAGACTCCTCAAACCGATCCAGTGACACCCATTGAGGATGAGCCTGCGCATGATCCTGCGGAGAAGAAATCGGATGATCAAGATCCCGAACAGACGGTAGACGCTCCGGAGCCTAAGGTCCCTGAAGATACACTTACCGAGGATGAACCTAAGTCCGTGCAAGTAACCACTGAAGAGGCCGATAAACCCGAAGATGCACCCAAACCAACTATCGAAAGTACGGCGCCTAATGCGCCCGAGAAGCTCAAGGAAGCGCCTTCTGATGAGGATGAACCAGAAGATGAACCCACTCCCTCCGAAGAATCGGTTACGCCTGTAGATCAATTTACCGAGGATCTCAAGGATGAGCCTGTCATCACAAAGGAACAGCCGGAAGATCCTGCAGTACCTATGCTTGAAGATACACCAGACGTCTCTGCGCCCCTGCCAAAGGACGAGCCGGCGGTACCGGAGGATCCGATTGTCGACTATCAAACTGGTGACAATCCAACATCAGAAGACAATGATGACGAGCCGGAACATCCTACTGAGTTCACAATTGACGCACCGAAGCATAAGGACCCAGAAACCCCCGAAACCCCGACTACAGCTGTGGACGACGATGAACAGCAGGACACACCCGCAGCGCCTGAAAAGGTTCCAGATGAACCAAAAGCGGAGATCCCGGTTGAAGAAGCTCCTAAGCCTGCTGATGCGCCAATTGAGCCTGATCAGGAATTACCCTCATCGACCGCTCCGGAAGAAGATGAGCGAGTTGATACTAAACCGCATACACCAGAGGAATCACCTGTACCAGAGCCTACAAACGACACTCCCAGAGAGCCTATCGTCGAGCGTGAATCGTCTAAGGATGATCTTGTCAATGAGCCATCGGATGAGCCAATTGCGAAGGACATGCCTGAGCCCAAGACTACCGACCCGACGACTCCGGAGGAAGATTCCCCCGAGCTAGATGAGACCCATAGTGAGATACCTGAAGGTTTATATCTCTGTTTTATCTCTAGTGAGTACATGGTAACTAACAAGCATAGAAGCGACCCCAAAGACCGAAGACAATTCCGAGCTGCCGCCAGTGGATGACACACCTACTGTTGATCCAGAGTCACCATCTGTCACAGAGACTCCCGTGGAGGCACCAGAAATTGTCGATAGGTCTCCGCCAACAGACGACACTCCTCCTCCGACCACTTTTTCACCAATTGAGTCTGAGCCCCAGACAGCGACTCCAGCTTCTGAGCAACCTGAAGATGACTCTTCGGTCTGCGATGACCCAGAAACCCCTGTTCCAACGCATGAGGAAAGCCGCCTGATTCCAGAAGAGACGACTCCGGCCATCGAAACTCCGGAAGAATCTACACCAGCGGATCCTGAGCTTTCTGATGATGAAGAGCCCGTTGCACCTTTACCAGCAGATTCTGAGCCCAATTCAACCCCTGAGCCTGTGGAACCTCTAGAAATCACAGAGAAGCCTCTAGTTCAAACTGCTGATACTCCTGACGACAAGCCTGTGGTCGAGTCCGAACCTGAAAAGACCCCAGAGGCGAAGGAGGAGGTGCAAGTTAAGGAAATTCCGAGAGAGTTTTCTCCAGCCAACGAAGACCTCACGCCGGCCGTAGACGAGAATACGGCCACTCCAACCCCTATGTCGGAGCCAGAAGAAACTCCAGAGCCGACAGTTCCCGCGGTGGACAGCCCTGCTCCCGAAGAGATGCCTGAGGATCCAAAGGTCCACGACTCGCCGATTGCGCCTGCAGATAATGTACCTGTCGATGACACTCCTGTGGTTGAGGTCATTGATCCCGAAGATGAGCCCGCAGTGGAAGACCCTACGCCTGTCAATGATCTTCAAGATCCTGCACCCACACCAGAGGACCCGAAGGATACACCCGAAGACAAACCTGAGGACGACACGGCGCTTCCAGAGTCCGATTCTGAGGAACCTAAGTCAGAATTGACTCGGGAACGGACCCCAGATGCAAAGGAAGAAGACAATCCTATCGTTGATGAGCCTACGGTTGAGCCCAAAACTGCCGACGAAGCTCTCAAGGATGAGCCTGAGGATGATGCACCTGCTATTGATGACAAGACTACTCCCGTTGAAAACCTTCCGAAGCCTGAAGATCCTGAGGAGCCTGTCGAACAGGAGTCTCAGCCGAAGCCTAAGGAGGATGCGCCTGAACTCATTGAGCAGATTCCAGAAGATTCCCACACGCCAGAGACTCCTGCACTAATTGAGTCGGATAGTGAACAGACACCTGAGGACGACCAGCCTCAGGAAGATAAGACTCCAGAGACAAGTATCCCTGAAGCTGTGCCTGAAGAACCAACTGCAGAGGAAAAAACACCTGTTCCCGCTGAAGCCACGCTGAAGCCCACTCCTGAAGTAGAGAATCTTACTCCGTCCGATGATCTTTCAGAGCCCGAGGATTCAACACTTGATGTGGAGGATCCTAAGGAAGATACTCCTGCGCCGGCGCCAATTGAGCAAACCCCAGCCGGTAAGAATAAGAAATATTCTGCGTCCCAGATTTGTGCTAACACTACGATAGATGATTTGCCAGCTGGCGAGACCCCTGTCTCGGATGCGGATACACCGGCACCGACAGATGGGCCCACCATCAAGGAGCTTCCCGAGCCAGAACAGCCGATCGCGCCGGCGCTCGAATCCACCCCTAACCCCGAAACTACTCCGACTGACATGGAGCCTCTCGATCAAACTCCTATGGATGCTTCAGAGAGCGATCCACCAGTTCCCGAGGCTACACCGACTGAGAAGCAGCCACCCTTGTCAGTTCAAGATACGCCCGAAGATCCTAAAGAAGACACTACGGCCGCTACTGCTGATCCAGAAGAAATGCCACCGGCACCGAAGGAGCCAGAACTACCACTTACACCTGCATTGGATACCGACGGGCCGGAACCAGAGTTCAAGGCCCCGGTTGACGAGGTCCCGCCCACAGCTAGCGTTCCAGAAGTTGTCGATCCCGAGACTAAGGACCGAGAGGTCGTGTCAGAGGATGCCGACGACAAAGAAGATGCGCCGCTAGTGGAGGCAGATATTCCGACGCCCCCGACTGACACGGTACCATTTGTTAATGACACTCCTTCGGAGCCGGACTGCCACCCCTCTGATGAGGGCGAAGATCATCCATGCGATTCTTCACGCTCTAGCACGCCCGCTACAGAGGACGATGATGAGGTGCCAGAAGACAAGCCAGAGCCACCAGCTCCAACCGAGCCAGAAGTCATTGCGCCAGTGGTCGAGACGCCGAAGGAGCTAGAGGTCGTCCCCGAGGATACTCCGGAGGATACAACAGCGCCTATTGTCGATGAGCCTGATGTTTCTGATCCCGAAAAGGAGCCTGTTGTTGTACTAAAGGACACTCCAGTAGATCCAGTCACAGAGGACGAGGCGCCAAAGTCGAAGGAACCCGCGGTTGATGATACGCCCGATACTACCCCAGAAGCGCCAAAGGAGCCAGAGCTCGCCGTACCTCCCGAGCTTGAATCCACACCTGAAAAGAGCAACGACCCAGAGGTCACCCCCGATGTGCTACCGAAGCAGGTCGAGCCTACCCCCGAGGTTGATGAGGACGTAAAGTTGGATGTGACTTCTAAGGACCCTGTGCAACCTGTCGATCCAGTTACCGTAGATCCCAAAGACGATTCACCAACAGCACCCACGGCACCAAAGGACAATTCACCCGAAACACCAGAGACCAAGGTCGATGAGCCTGAGTTGGTGGAGCCTGTGGTGCCTGAAGCGCCGGCCGTTCCGACTACTACTGGTCCCAAAGACGAGGCACCCGAGGTACCCATGACACCAGGGGACAACACGCCCGAATTGCCTGACACTGAGGTTGATGAGCCTGAAGCGACTCCCGAGGACCCTGTGCAACCCGCCGATCCAGTTACTACGGCTCCCAAAGACGAGACCCCTCAAGTACCGACAACGCCGGAGGAACGCACACCCGAAGTTCCAGAAACCAAGGTTGAGGACCCTGAAGTAGTTGAGCCGGAGTTGGCTGAGCCTAAGGAGCCTGAATTCCCCGCCGATCCGGTTACCACCGATCCTAAAGACGAGGCACAGGTACCTAAAGCACCAGAGGACAACGCGCCTGAAGTGCCACAGACTAAGATTAACGAGCCTGAGGTCTTCGAGCCAGAAATCACGGATATGCCCGATGCAGCTGATCCTAAGGAGCGCGAGGTGCCCGCCGATCTGACAATCACGGATCTTAAAGACGAGGCACCAGAGGCACCAGAGAACGACACGCCTAACGCTCCAGAAACCAAGGTTGATGAGCCTGAGGTGGCCGAGCCTAAGCAGTCTGAAGTGCCTGCCGACCTTATCATTACAGATCCTAAAGACGAGGCACCTGAAGTACCCACGACTCCAGAGGACGACACACCCGAAGTGCCAGAGACTAGGGTTGAGGATCCTGAAGTGCCCGCCAATCCAGTTACCACGGATTCTAAAGACGAGCCACCGGCAGTTTCTACAGTACCCGAGTACGAGGCACCGGAGCCCAAGGTCGACGAAGTTGTTCCAGAAGCACCCAAGACGGATTTGGTCGAACCCGAGGTTATTCCCGACGTCGTACCAGACAAACCGAAGGATGCCGAGCCAGAAGTGCCCAACACTCCTGATGACAAGCCTACAGTGGCCGAGCCGACTGTTGAAATCCCCGCCGATCCAATCACCACGGATCCCAAAGACGAGGCGCCAACAGTCCCCACAGTGCCGGAAGACAAGACCCCCGAAGTCCCCGCCCCCAAGGTTGACCAGGTCGTTCCCGATGCACCAAAGGAAGTCGAACCAGTTGTGCCGACCACTCCCGAAGCCCCCTTCACCTGCGACGATGACTGCACGCTACTCCCCACTGAGCCAACCTCCACCTCCCCCTCCGTCTGCCCGCACCGCTGCGGCGTGCACCCCAAGGCCATCTGCGAGACCCCTGCCGCGCCCGAAGACAACCCGGCCACGCAAGCCATCATGCTGCAACTCCAAGGTCTCCTCGGCCAGCTGCAGGCGCAAATGGGCGCGATCCCCGGGCTTGAGGGCGTCCAGATGCTGCCGAAGATCAACCTGTCGATGACTTGCAATCCGCTAATGAGCGGCGGTGGAAATGCGCAGGCGAGCATCACGTTTGATGTCAATGTCAATTTGAATATGAGCCAGGAGATGCACGCGAAGGCGGACTGTCAGGGTGTGAGAGGAGCGCTGGGGTTCCATGGAGGCGGGTGTCCGAAGTCGATTGAGGGAGCGCAGGGACACGGGCATTAAGGGTTTCGATTGAGACGGGTTGGATAGAGAATGCGGTGGGATTAGGTGGATATGGGATTGGATTTACGATGGAGGATTTGGGAATCTTGGATGGATGATACTTTGGATTATGGACATATGGATGGATGGATTGGATTTTCTTTTGTTGAAGATGGATCATGGAATGGGCTTGACAGGACTCGGACTGGCTCCGGTTCCAGTAGTCAACGGTTTTCTTTTCAATTATATTTCCTTGGATGGAACTTTTTTAGGATGATGATGATGGAACGCGCGCGCGGATATCGGATGGGCATGGAAAATGGGTTTCTATTATGTTCAATGCGTTTTATTTTGGCGTCTGTTGTTTCGACATTTGTTTTGATCATGTTTTTATCTTTAGCTTGCAATGAATTGAATTTTTGAGTCTACAAAATCTTGAACGAAATTCGCAAGTGCCGTGCCGATTTCCATCAGTATTTGCACAAGCTTGCCAAACATTGATGCCTTTAATCACAAGTGACAGAAAATAGTGTCTATTCCTATCTAATTCTTATCCATTCTGGCACACACGCCTTACGCATTCGCTTCTTCTCCAAGAGACCAGAGCTCATATCGCGTGTACTTGCCAGAATACAACTCCGGGCCCGCCACGAAGACATGGCACTTAACCCGGCCCGGCCGCTCCTCCTCCGCCGCCTCAGCCGCCGCCCTCTTCTCCTTCTCCCTCCCATACGCCTCCCACATCGCCCCCGCCCTCTCCGCACCGGGGTGCTGGTACCCCCTCCCCTCCGCCGCCGTAATCTCCAGCAGCCTTAGCTCACAGTGCTTCAGCAAGCACAGCATACACGAGTTGTGCGAAAAGTCCGGCAGCTGGACCGCGCGGCGCGTTGCCGGGTCCACATAGATCCCGGTCAGCGGCGGTCCGTCGAGGGCCCACGGATCGCGCACCCACGGCGGAACGCGCGCGAGCTGCGCTAGGAGCGCGGGGCCACGCGACCGCACGGGGTCGATGTGCTGCGGGTTGGTGCAGGTGCAGATGCAGTTGTGGGGAGACGGGGTGGTGAAGAGGGAGAGGAAACCGTGGACTGAGGGGCGGTGGGCGGAGGTCCAACGACTGTTTGATGAAGCTTGGTTTGGGGTGTTGGGATTGGACATGGTCGGGTTGGTGCTGGACTGGGTTTGGAGGCACGAAGGGGGTTCACTTATGCACACCCGGCGGGTCCGGTTTGCCGTTGAATATCTGAGACGATATACCGCCGCGGTGTACGAGTTGCAGCTTGTAGTGGCAGGTTGCCCAACTCAACAACTTTAGCTCAGCAGCTTGACTAACGCAGTGACCTTATCTCGTTCCCAGCCGTCAGTATTGGTTTAGTGATTGTTCCGGAATCCTCTTACCGACGGGGAACACTGGGATATCGCTCAAGCCAGAGCCACAACGACTTCTGGATCGGGGGCAAAATATAATCCGCCGTGCACGAGACAACCAGTATCCTACTGGAGTTCAACTACGCTTCATGGGCTTAAACATTGTTTGCTTCCGAGTCCGAGCTTTCTCTGTCCGTGAATCACTGCAAATCACACGATTACATCGCGAATCCGTGCTTTACTAGACCACTGGCGTCCAACACTCTCATTATCCCCCGGACGGCCCCAGCCAAACGCAACACATATTACCAAACCACACCACCCTCGCACCGTCCAAAAACACGACACCACCGTAACACCACGTGACATGAGCAAAAAGAAAACTCTCTGGCGGGGAATTGAACCCCGGTCACCCGCGAGCACACACACAGAGTTATTTTCATATATACATGACAGGCGGGTATACTAACCACTATACTACCAAAGAGGCGATATTCGTGTATTACATGATGCGTATATTATCGGCTAGCCCGAGTCATCGACGCCGATATCACACCTCTTCCCCTACGTACCCGGCATAGCGCACTGTTGCGACGTCGTCTGCGCTGTTGCTATTCGCCGTGCAGCTCACGCTGGCGTCCCGAGGAGGCAAAGCGGCCTGTGAGAACTCAACATTATCCTCATCTATGGATGTTTTTGGCGTCGCCTTCGTCACCAGCCTCTTTATCTACGCTCACTCGAGAGTTCAGTGCTTCACCTATGAACTCAGCCACACTCTGAGCCGGCGGCATCGCAGGATAGCCACGGAAACCGTGCTAGGGACAGATTTCGGGCCTCGCACTTTACAGGAGAAACATAAACATCTTTGTACGAATACGAAGACATTCGTACCGGATAAGGAGCCGTGAATACAGGAAGCCGAAGAAGACCCGCTTGCAAATACTCCGCATTACCTTCACATCGTGAGTTTTCTGCTGAACGTGTAATTGTATGATCTTGTTCGGTATCATGTTAAGTGCACTATAACGAGAAGCGCAGAAAATACGTGCGATAGATGCCAGCTTAGGTAGGGACCGAGTTTGACAGTCATGTTGACATGCCTGACAGTTCCGGAACTGTCTCGTATGTTCCGGAACGTCAAGATGACATCCAAGACCCGTGACCTAGACTGTAGTCCTCCCGGCCGCCACCCAAAGTATAAATTCTCGAGGCCGACACTTTGTTAAACTCCAATAAAGTCAGACAGCAATATGTCGGCTCATAAAAATAGCGAAGCTGCTTTCAAGACTAGTGCTAATGTAGCTCACAGATTTAAAAGAGCAGATCTGCAGCTGTTATTGAGGTTAACATTACGAGTTTTGACGGCGGGTGAGATTTGATAGAGCGGTCAATTTACTTGACATTCAAAGAGCATTTTCTGTCAAGCAAGTTTTGTTTCTGGAGCAAAGCTTCAAATGTTAGCCCATAGGTTTGATGATAGTTACAGGTAGCGAAGCTCGAAGAACTGATTAGTCATGCAAAATGTCAAAATGCGCGTCAAAAACCGTCAAATGGAACAGACGAAGCGGAACATGAACATGTCATGACGATACAGAACATGTCAACCTTGGCCCCTAAGCTTAGACGAGTGATACCGTGTGCACAGTGGATAATTCCAACATTTTCTACAGACCCTCTCTCATACATACACAAGTTGTCACCTGTCTGCATATCATACGATCGTCTACCTCAAGCTACTGCTTTTATCGGATTCAGCCACCTGATGCAACAATCCTTCGTAACTTCCGTCCAGTTCACCGAGGAACCGGAAAAGCGGGATTGTGGAACTGGTGACGGGTGCACGAGGCGACACCGGTGTTAGATTTGTTCGATGTATAAGTACTACACGTGCAACTGTTCTATCGACCTTGAACAGCAAGCATACACAAACATGCCACCAAGCACATACCCAATAGCACAGGCTCCCGCAGCCCCCCGCCGAGACTGCCGTGGCGAGGCAGTTTCCGATAGTCTTCATCGTAACGGCGGTATAGATCCAGAGCGTCGATTTTATTTTTCAGTGTGCGTGTCGCGAGATGTCCATCTCACAACCACCGAGTGACCAGCCCTCTGATGAATTATCTGTAGAAGCTTTGAGGTAGTAGGACAATGAGTAACTGTGTTTTATTGTACTATTCATGTTTGAGAAGAAAGTGACAAATTGTCAGTCGGCCTTGAACGTACGTATCTAATACACTGGAAGACATCTGCTATCGGCATGTGTGTTACGGCAGGTGTTTTGAGCCCAACCCCACATTCACACATGCGCTCCAGTCCACGGCGCCAGCGTAATAGCCGGAGGGCTCAGCCCACGCCACCAGTCTAGCACGGTCAAGTACATTCAAGCAGGATGGCTGGCCGCACCCTTCGTGTACTTATAAGCGGCTTTCATCTCTACCGTCTTCTCTTCTCTTCTTCCCACCAACAACATCAACAACAACAATAGCAGAAACAACGACACAACATGCCACCGTGGCAAGCCATCCGCTAACCAATCCTAGGATTTGTGGTCTTAAGCGAGCAGTAATACTATCATTTGCTCTTCGCGGCGCCACCGCAACACCACATTCATCAACAACAACAGCCGAGACGAAAACAAGAGATATACTCTTTCGTCATCGTCAACTATACGCGCATTTCAAATCCGGTCGGTTGATGGTGGGCTATCATTGAACTTGACACATCCATTCTCTCATACCATGGCAAATATTCGAGTGATGATTCTGGAATACGCCTACGACGGCCTACCGCAGCAAGAGAGACCGCAACAGCAGATACAACAACTGCTGCCGTGGCAAGAAAATCAACCACAGGAAGCGAATTTGGCATGCCGGAACCCTGTCATTCTCTCTGCGCGGCGCATTCCCAAACTTCCCAAACGCAAATTTCTTGTCCGCGAAGCCGCTGTGGATCCTACACATGCCTTGTCTATGTGTGTTGGATGGGACTCGCGCACTGTTTTATCACTGTCATGCAATGCAAAGTAGACTAGATATACCGTGAAGCTTCAAGCTACTAGCGAAGTACGAGGAGACGAGCTCCAAGTTCTAATCAAAGTTGCCTGGCAAACGATAAGGCTTTCAGTTTTTTTGTGTACAAAGGCTGCCTAGTCTATTGAACGAGCTAATGGACGAAGTGAATGATGGGGGAAAGCAGCACTGTGACCAAGTCGTACGAAGAGAGGTTGCTTGGAGGGTCGGAGCGGTGGAACGCTTCTATCATCTCGAATGCAGATCTCAACATGAGACCGGCGACACCGACCCTCGTTCCACTATCATGCTCCGTCACGGACTCCGTCTTCGCCGTCTGCGGCACGGAGCCCTCAATCGCCGTGGCCACAGCGCTCCGCAGGGCAACACTCGCAAACCCGTTTTTCAGAAGCGCCGGCTGTATCCCAACGTCGATACGCTTTTCGACGTTGGGGCTCGACCAGCACGTTGATGAGTGAGCAATCTTGGAGGCAGACGCTGGCAGGAAGCACTGCGGAACAAATCCGCAGGTCGCGCTGCACACCCGCACTCGCAGCACAAGAAGCCTTGACGATTCTCGTCGCGTCAATTACGTCAAATGGCATGGAAGCGGCGATGGTCTAAAGAGACTTGGCGGAGGAAATTTTCACCAGCGGGTCGGAGGCACGATCGCTCGATATGCTCAGACATCGTCGAGTTCAACTCTGCCATCGGCCTCAGCCAGCATCAATGCAGTGAAATCATGGCAGAAGATATGTACCGTCCACCCCCCATCCTTCTCCCCAACGCCCAGGAAGAATAATTCGGGAAGCACACGCCCCGCCAGCCCCGTCAAGGGCCAGCAGAGAGGGTTAATCTAAAGAGTCGGGAACGGAACGAAGCCTATGGCCCGCCACAAGGGCGAGAAGCAGCACTCAGCAAGCCACCGTAGTGGAACTCCTAAGGTTGTATAAACCTACTGATACTGGTTTAAGAGGAGTGCGAGGGAAACGGTGGATTTATAGAAAATTACGGTCGCCGGGTAATGATGCGGTGATGTGAAAGTTTTTTTTCGTGGGGGCTGGGACGGGGCTTGGCGGGGCGCTGGTGCATGTCACGCAGTGAGGCTCGGCGGGCACTTCCGTTCATCTTGGTGGATTTTGAGGTTCTTTTCGCATGATATATGTGGGTGCGCAGGTAACTTGCCATAGTGTGAAGGTATTCAAGGGGATTTTTGCAATGATGTTTCAATTATCCGACATTATTTTGATAGAAATATCATGGCACACAAGCCTCAATAAATTTACATCGAGTCTAGAATGAATTCAGAACTCTAGGGCCAGAGAGATACCGTAATACACACAGCCGAAACAAGCGAACGTGAAAAGTTCATAGTCGAAAGACAATTCGGAGTTTTCACAATCAATGCACGACAGCCGTCGTCAAGATCTTCGATCCAAGTAAACCCATATCTTCAAGATACCACTATCATCCATAAACCGTACTTCGTAGGCGGTGTGAATGTTCAAGTGCCTGTTTCAAATCTACTTCGATATATAGGCCCAAACTCGGCCAGGTTTTGGCTACATTCTATTACCGAACTGCGACCTACCTCTAGGCAGCTGATTCGCACAGGGTTCTCTCGTACAGCGGCCCATAAAAACTTGTTGCAGCGATATTCTCGAGCAAGTATGTCTTCGCTACCGCAAAAAATGAAGATGAAGCGAGCAAAAGGAAGACTCTCTGGCGGGGAATTGAACCCCGGTCACCCGCGTGACAGGCGGGTATACTAACCACTATACTACCAAAGAAGGGATGCATATGAAGCCGTCGTAGAGACTATCACTCTACTATAAACAGTAGTCGTCGAGGTCTGTCCCTCACTTCCCGTCTACAAGCCCTAGTGTTTAAGTGATGAAATGCATAATCCACAGGTCGACCAGTATGCGGTTGCTCTCATACAAACCCTCACCAAAGATTACTGTTGGTGGCTTTTCATGCTAGCGTGTCGTGAGTCGCTCAGTAGAGTACATCGCAGAGGTGAATGAGGGGCGTCGTCGGTTGGCATTGGTTGGCCCTTAGGCGGACTGCATCTCGATATAGCCTCGACGATAAAATAATGATCAAGCGATGAGATGATGAGCGAAAGCCGGAAATTTGAGCGCTGGGTGTACGTGAAATACTGCAATGGTTATGACCCTGAATGACTACGCTTGTAGAGACGCTATCCTTAATAGTAGCGAAATCTATACCATGCAGACATTCAGCACTCGCTACTCCACCAATCTCCAGCAATTGGGTGCAGCGATAAACTGTGTACGCTCACGAGTGAGTACATGTGATCCGCCATGGTGTAGTGGCTAGCATTGGTCGCTTTCATCGCATTCAGTTGTGAAGGTCCGACTAGACCCGGGTTCAATTCCCGGTGGCGGAACATCCTTTTGCATCTGCAAAACTTTTATACTTTTGAAGCAGAACTATAATATGTATGTCTTTAACCTTTGTCCCATAGACAAGGGTTTTCGTTTATCATTCTGTATGCACTGAAAGATAGCCTAACAACGTTTTTACCAGTAAAATCATTTAGATAATTCTAGATCCTGCGATCATCTCATCGTTCGCGTATTCCCTGCGCAGCGAACTAGAAATACCCGAGCGTTTTAGTAGCATTCTAATAAGTTAGAAATCCGAGTCTTCGTTTTCTTGCTGTCGAGGATCTTCTATGCTTTGCGGCAAAGCATACGATCGCGCGCGCTACAAAACCGTGGAACCATTCAAGTTCTTCGTTTGCGCTGTTGAGTAGGCGAACGGACCGATCGGCCAGCTTTAATGCTGCCTCGCGACGAACTGCTAGAGGTCTTGTCGCTGATAAACTAGATATCAATCGGGATTGCATAGTGTTCGCTGCGTGGCTGTTCTTTCAGAAAACGCTTGCTTCATTGTACATGTTATATTCCCAGCCGCGCCCGGACACGGTAAACCACAGAATCTTTCCATCGCAGTTCAAACAGCCAGCCAAAAGTACCTAGCGCTCGTCGTGCCCGCTTCCGCCACCACCGCTAGAACTGCAGTGCTTTACACGCTCCCTTTCGTTCTCACCATTTTTATCCGCGCTACTTTACTTCCACCCCGCCAAAAAGTAAAACTACAGTACCAGGGATTCCCGCATGGTCACCCACTGCAGTACTAACCTGGCGATAACATGCTTAAATAGGGCTGAGCGGACGGGAAGCCTTGTGTTCATGTTTCTATGACCGTAGCTAAATGTTACAACTAGGCGGCGTTCTGACTGGCCAGGTTGTGTATGGAATTTTGCATCATCGATGGCTCGGTTTTGCTCATATTGGGTCGGGTCTCCTGGCATTCCATCACCGTTTAATTCTGCTCTCATCTTTCTCTTCCTATACACTCCACTTAACAGACAATGGAATATGATCATTGTTTCATCGCCAGAACGGTTTTAGAACCAGTCTCTGAACTGTTGTGCCTAGGATGTCCCAGCTTGCTTCCACTGCATCGTCAGATAGCTTAACTCACTTTACTTCCGGTTCGAGTTCGCTTCACTGATAAAAGCTTGCTGCTTGACCTCTTTATCACACTGACAGCGAGTCACACGAGCTTCTTCATCGAGTCTTTATCACTGAGGGCACTTACGAGCTGCCTTTGGCTCTATCACTAACAGCTCTCACAAGTGCTTTATCTCATGATTATTCACAGCCTCTAAGCTGCTTCGTCTATTTGTTACATTGCCTGACGCTCCACAGCTAATGACGACGGATTTCATTGACCGCATTAACTAGTCAGTGCTGTAAGAATCTCATGATGCCCACGGCGAAAATTATACCCTATCTCGCTTGCATGATATTCTCCAGTGGTTTCGCACTGTTTTTTACTGTTGGCCAACATTCTTGCTTTGCTTATCGGATCTTGCTCGGATAGAGATAAATTTAGCTTGCTTGATGCTTGCACTTAGTCTTGCTATTTACCCTACTCTGATGGGCATTAAATCACTATATTTTCTCTATCAAATGTTGCTTTTTCTTGGTACTATGTGGATAATGGGCTTCGATTTCTTACTGAACTGAATTCTCAGCTGTGCAGGGTTGAAAGGGGGCGTTGAAGTGTGCAGTCCTGCATCATCTATGTTCAGTTTTGGTCATATGGGCTCGAGTCTCATCGACCTTTTCTCTTTCCCTTCCGGTACATTCAAGACACATCGAACACAACCATAGGTTCCGTAATTCCAGCAAATTTCAGGACTTGACGAGCGTGAGAGACTTTACGGTTTACTAATCGGCGCAAGGCGCGGTGGGAATAAAGTGCTTAGCCTAGGTGCCAGTTGCACGTGGGATCGCCGTTACATGCACGATGGCGGGGAACATCCTGGGGCAGAGCATAATGCGTCAATGCAACACCACAAGCTCCGACCTTCCGATCCTGTTCTCCCCGCCGTCACACAAGTCAACCATCCTGGAAAGCCAGGGCTGTTTCGTCGGACCTGCGTTTCACGAGCACGACACGATATTCTTCACGTTGTCAATTCCAAAATAAATACACGATATTCAAACAAATACACGATAAACAAGCCCCTAGCAACATATCCTACACTACACCGTTACCGTCGCTGTAACAGTGACACAGCTCCCCGTCGCCGTCCCAGTCGGCGCCGCCGTGGTCGTGACACTCGCACCGCCACTATCACGAACTTTTTAGTCAGCCTCGTCCACTCCCTGCACCCGGTCCGCAACTCACCTCAGCAGCACCTCCGGCTGGCCGTTCGACACGACCACACAGATGTTCCCGTTCGTGCCGGCGGTATACGTCGTCGACCCCAGCACGCTCGTGTACACCGTCCCACTCGCCGCACCCGTGTCGAAGCAATGCGTGCCGCTGGTGCCGCTCCCGCCGTTCGTGGTCAGCACCACCAGCTTCCCGCCGGCGCGCGAAAACGCATACCCGTTCCCGCTCGACGACACATACAGATGCTCATGGTCGTCGGCGCCGAGCCCGCCTGCCGAGACTTTGGCCGCCATCACCTTCTTGATCCACGTGTACAGGTCGCCGGTGGTGGCGTAGCCCGTGCGCCACAGGTCCTCGCGGTTCGCGGGGTCGCTCCCGCCGGTGAAGCCCTGCTCGGTGCCGCCGTACAGGATCGGGATGCCGCGCGCCAGCAGCGTGTACGCCAGCGCGTTCTTCAGCGCGGTCCAGTCGCTGTTGACGTTCAGGAAGCGCTGCACATCGTGGTTGTCGACGAACGTGCCCAGCAGCTCGGGGCGGTCGAAGTTCGCGCTGACGCTGTTGTGCTGGTTGACCAGCGCCTGCAGGCTGCCCTTGCTGGCGTACGCGTCCTTCATGCTGTAGTACATGGGGAAGTTGACCACGCTGGGCACGTAGGCCTGGTACGGGCCGACGTAGGCCGGGTCGCCGTTGTACACCTCGCCGGTGGCGAACACGCCCGCGGCGGCGACGAAGCCGGGCCAGAAGTCCTTCTCGACGTGCTTGACCGTGTCGATGCGCAGCCCGTCGATCTGGTACGTCGCCACCAGGTCCTTGACCCAGCTCTGGAACGTCGCGCGCACGCCGCTGTCGGTGGTCTTGACGTCCGGCAGGTCCGACGCGATGCGGCAGTACTCGACGTTCGTCTGGTTGTCGTAGTCGCTGATGGTGCACGTGTCGTGGTAGTAGCTGGCCGCGTTGAACGGGTTGAAGGTCGTGATGTCGCCGCGCCCCATGTGGTTGGCGACGACGTCGACCATGATGTACATCCCCTTGTCGTGCGCGGCGGAGATCAGCGATTTGAGCTCGGCGGCGGTGCCGTGGTTGCTGTTGACGTTGTACAGGTTCTTGGCCCAGTAGCCGTGGTAGCCGCCGTCGGTGTCTGCGGGGTGGGGTGTCAGTAGGTGGTTGGTGGGGAGGGCGGGGAGGGCAGGGGGGAGACGGAGGGGGCGTAAGGCATACTCTCGACAACGGGCGTAATCCACACCGCGTCAAAGCCCAGGCCCTTGATATAGTCCAGGCGCTGCTCCATGCCCTTCCACGTGCCGCCACAGTACGAGCCCAGGCTCGAGCACGCGGTCGTATCCGACGACGACGTTTTCGCAAATCTGTCGGTGAGCACCTGTTGCGTCCCGTCAGCGTCCAACTCTCAATGACTGCTGCGGAGAGGGGGATGTATGTACAAAGTAGATGCTGCGCGTCTTCCACGCGTCCGCGTCCGCCGCCAGCGCCGGGGTGGCGACGCTGAGCAGCGAGAGCGCTGCAGCGATGAGGGTGCTGGTCGAGAACCGCATTGTTCGTGCTGGTCTTGCGTGTGGTGGTGGCTGCAGAAGATATCTGAGGGAGTGTGAGGGGGTGTGCTGCTGATTGAAGACGGCGTGCTGGAATGGAGTATTCGGTGATTTCGTCGGGGGCGCTGGTAGATACTTATATTCGTCGTGTTGAACATTCGGTTTCAGCTGGTATTGCGAGGGGACGCTGCTAGCGGCAGTCTGGGATGTGGTTGGTTGCTTTTTCCCCGCTGCGATTGGAGGCGTTGGGGCAGTGGCTGTCAGCCGTCGGCGGCATCACCCTCATCTCATCGCATGTCTGCGTCTCCACCAGCGAACGGAAACCAATATCACCAAGCGCCGCAGCATCCGACCCCCCTCGACCACATGTGGAAAAATCACTACTCCACAATAGTTACCACTAGCAGCCACGGTGCTACGCTACACCGCAGTCCCCACACTCGTGCGGCCGGGGGATTTAGCCGCCGCCGTCGTCCCTGCGAGTCCGGCCTTCTCGACGGTCCGGCGATGTCATAACGTGGTCTGGTCCGGCGCCGGAGTCGGGACGCGATCTCGGAGCGCGCCGTTGGGAGCGTTGGGCGGTGGGAGCGGGGGACGCCGTGGGAGCTGTGGAGGCGGCCCGAAGGCGCCTAAACACTCTATTTTTCACGGCACTTCAGCTCCGGGCTCGGGCCTGGCAGACGTTTCCTGCGAGGCGGGCCGACTATGTCATGGAGTTGTATAAAGAGTGTGGTCTGCTCGGAGACGGAGGGGGGTCGCGATCTCGGAGCCAGCTTATGTAGGGTTGGGAGCGTAGGCAGCGTAGGGAGCGGTGGGAGCCGTGGGAGCCGTGGTGCGGTGGGAGCGGTACCGTGGTTTCGGCCCGGGAGCGCCTAAACACTCTATTTCCCCCCACCTCCACCTCGATGCTCCGGGTCCCAGGGCCTAGGTTCCGGGCTCCGGGGTATATTATTGCGCAACGGTGGAACATTCCGAGTTCTCGTGTGCCGGCATATTCCGTGCGTGCGGTGGGGAATCAGAAAAAAATGCATACCGTGAGAACAATCCGGCGGCCAGACAGCGGCCGGTTCGCAATTAATATCCCCGGTTATAACGCGGCGAATATATCGACGACGGGACCGGGCGGTGCCGCTGGCACCGTAGCGAGCGCGCGCTACTGTCGTCCGCAATAACATGTACACGTCCTCTGATCGGCGGCCGCGAGAGTTAGTCGATGTGATATGCGGTGGTGGTGGGTGTGATATGCGGTGTTGATGGTGGTGAGCGGCGGACAGGGTGGTGGGACAGGGGGGCGTGGAGATTAAGGTGTTGGAAAACGAACGGCCCTGACGCGGATCAGGGGTGCAGGTCGAACGTGGAGCAGCGTGCAGGTACAGTACAGGTACAGCGCGGAGAGGGGGGGCATGTGATTGCTGGCCCCCTGCAGCAACGCCGGGCATTCGTGGGTAATGTACTGCGAGTCTCTCCGGAGTCCGCAGGCGTGGTTCTCGACGGACCGCGGTGAGGCATTTCGCGGTGACGTGACGTGACGTGAGACGATGGACTTCAAACGAAAAGTGCATATCCCGAGTTGTGCTCAAGTGCTGACGGTACCGCCCTACCCGGCGTCTCCCAGCTCTTCTCAGTGCTCACCGGCTGTCTGTCATCATCATCGGCCCACGACGTCTCCAGTAGCGCTATGTTTGCACATAGTTCCACTTCGTGGCTAAATATGAAGCCCGAGTTCTCATCCTCATCCCATGACGTCTCCAAAAACCCAATCCCGGATCATTCTCTTCTTTTTCTTTTCCGTTTTCTCATTTTATCCAAGATTACCACCATCACCCGGGCGCTCGTGCAACGCCAACCCAGCGCCGGCAAACCCGGCACCCCGCGATCTCCCATCTCCCATCCCTCATCTCGCGCCAGCCGCGGCGTCGCACTGTGGGGTACAATCCGGAGACCCTCGGCGTCCCTGCACCCGGATCAATTGCGCACAACTTCGCTGCCAGGGGGTGGGGTGTTTATCCGCAACCCCAAGCCGGCGAGAGAGAGAGTGATATAAGCCCGCGCGCAGACCACGACAACGAGCGATCGACACCGACCGCGATGCACCTCCGCAGTGTTTCTGTTCCGCTCCTCTCGCTGCTGCTGCTGGCGTGCGCTGTCGCAGCGGCGTCGCAGGTGTCGCTCGCGGGGTACTCGTACGGCAACAACGTCCTCGCGGGCTCCATCAAAGCACGCCCCCCCCCCCCCCCCCGCGCGCCCTCTAACACCCCCCTAGGTCCAAAACATCGCCTACACCAAGGTCGTCAAAGTGCACTGGGCGGCCAGCAGCGGCGCGTTCGCAGACGCGCAGACGCTGGCGGCGTCGTACGCGGCGTCGGGGAGCGACGGGGTCGAGACGTGGCGGTTCTCGGGCGCCGCGACGGGCGCGACGGAGTTTTATGTGCGCTATGATGTGGCGGGGTCGACGTGAGTACGCCTAGGAGTGGCGGGGAGTGGGCGCTGAGGCGGACAGGTATTATGATCCCGGGAATTATGTGAACTACCAGATTACGCCGGCGACGACGACGACGAGTGCGGGTGCGAGTGCGACGCGGTGCACGGTTACTACGACGACGACGGTGACGAGGGCGTAGGCTGCACTGTGGAACTCGAGCCGAGACGGCGAGGCGGCGCGAGGGCAAGCGCGGGACAGGTGGGAGGACGGTGCGGGCTGGGAGCTGGGGGCGGGGCGGTGGTGGGGATGATGGTTGTATGCATCAGCTGTACCTGTAGGACGTTCGGCATGAATAGTTTTAAGCCAGCCCGTAGGACATTTGGCATGAATAGTACATACATACTCTCCACAGCGCGCCGGCACATGTCAAAGTACCTGGTACCTGCGACACCAGTCCGCAGCCGTTAGTTCCCGTGCACCTGTTTCAAGAGTCCTCAGTAAATAGCAGAATCCACAACGTCCCCAGCCCGGCGCGTTGGCATCGTCACATGTGAGTGCGCAAAAACTTGCAACGGGTGGTTTCGGCGCTATGTTTTAGGGGCGTCTAGACTAGCTCGGCCCCGCACGCCAAGCCGCGTGTTCGAGTGATATATGTGTATGTGTCGTGCACCTGGCGTGACTCCTAGCTGGTATCTGTTTAAGTACGAGTACGAGTACGTCTGGCGCAAGAATCCATGGATGCATGGGCCATGCCCGTGCTCTCCCCGATGTTCCTCTGCGCCTGCTCGGACCCCTTTGATGCTGTTGTTCCAGTCGTTTCACAGATCGGCACGCTCGAAGATCCTCTGCTGCGCAGCAGGGGTAGACGGTCGAAACGAGGCTGTGTAAAGCGACTATTGTTCACCTGGGTGAAAACCCTTATACAGCTTGAATGTTTCACCAAGAGAAAACGAGACATTGCCATGATCTCAGTGGAGAAAAACAAAAGTCTGAGACACAAAACGATACTCTCTGGCGGGGAATTGAACCCCGGTCACCCGCGAACAGTCTATGACAGGCGGGTATACTAACCACTATACTACCAAAGAAGCGATGTTTGCTGAGACAACGTAAGCCACATGACGCCACTTGGGATGTCTAGGACGCTGTGGTTGTTCCCTGTTGGGTGAAACCATTTGCCGTTTACTTCTCTACACGATTATCTGTGACCAGCAATACACAGGGTTGGTTCGTTCCGATCTTTTTTTGCGAAAAGTTATGATAGATAGCAGTTGGTCGAAGTCAGAAGACACCACACCTACCGCACTCGACACACACTTTTCCTACGACATTGCACTTTGACATGGCAAAACGTTGCAGTCTGGCGACCGACGTACGGATGCTCCGTATAGGTGAAACGACCGACGAACAATGTAACTTGAATTAAAAGCCTGGCCATTTTGCAAACTATTGACTAGAAAACCCACGTGCGTACAACACTGACCACTGCTTTCGAACCACTGACTTGTGTTTGCCTACTGTCAAACTGCGCCAAAGCATGCATCTTAATCACAATAATTATACTCTGCACATCAAACCGCCTCCCCACCACAAAACCAATATGTTCCACCGCGCACGCTGCTTCACACCACAACAAACCCCTCCACCAGTCCCACCTCCACCAGCCGCAAATCTACCAGAGGCTACCAGAATCTACCCCCATCGACGCCGCCACGCCGCCACGCCGCTGTACACCCGCCACCCTTCATTCCTCGGGATACGCCGCCAGCAGCCTCGCTTTCGCGACAATGTTCCAGTGCACCCTGAAGTTCTTCGCCATCTTCGGCATGCCCAGCTGGCGATCGACCTCCGCGACGATCTCGCCAAACGTCTTGCTCGAGACGGAGTCGGTGAGGAGGTCGAAGAACAGCGACATCTCCGCGCGCGTGATGGTGTGTTGCGGTGCCTGGTTTGATGCGAGGTTAGCAGGGCCGTTCGTGTGGGACGCGGGCAGGGCAGGAGCGACGTGCAGTACCTTTGGGGCTTGTTTGCGTTTCTTGGGAGGAGTTGTTGGGGGAGATTCGGAGGAGGGGTGGGGCGGCGCGTCTTGCGGTGAGGACGTGGAGGGGTTTTCGCGTTTTGCCATCGTGGGGAGGGGGTGGAGGTGTTGGGGGGTGTGTGGAGAGGGAGAAGAGGCAGCGGTGGGGTGGGCGGGCGGGCCGGGGTATTATACCACCGGCATGCCGAAAAAGCAAATCATGAGCACGGGCTTGGAGCAAACTTCAGCCACAAACTGGCGGGATATGCAAGGCTGTAGCAAGACTGATCTAGGGCAGACGGGAGTCATATGCATTTGCGTCTACACACAGGTTACTCGTCATAAATGCTTCGTAGCCATAGAATAAGTCACATAGAAGGTTGACGAATAAGCTAGGCTAACCTTGATCGACGTGTATGGCAAATACCTAATCCTCCAAAAATGCACTACCAGTTTGAACCGGGGAAGTGTACCGCACTCCTCTCGCTGCCTCCCAACTGTTCACTTATGATTTGGACTTGTACGTAGTGATGGGGGCGCAAAACAAGGACAACACACACGACGGCCCACGAGTATGGGTGTGAGCAGGATGTCACTTGCTAGAATTCGAAAAATGTGAGCATGAGCATAACTTTACTGACTTCAGCCTAGGTTAGGCCCTCCTGCGTTAGAACTCGTATTCAGATCCTCTTGACCTATGAACGATCTAGTGTGCAATCCTGCTGCCTCAATTATCAATGGTTCGGGTTTGGTGATGTGGGCCGCTGGGGAGGAGGTGTCGCACGGTGGGCCCGGCCGTCTGGATGCACTCACATGACCCGTGCGGCGAAGTTCATGTCCAACTTGACCCTGCGCCGCCAGGTGCAACTTGCCCTCTGCGCAAGGTATAAAAGCACCGACTTCGCGTGCAACATGTATCTCCCTCTTCACCGGCATCCGCAGTCAATTCCTCAGTCCTCATCTCGCTCACCCCTCATCTCGCTCGCCCTGAACAACTTATCTCAATCGTTCCACCGGATATATATCAAATCACCGCACAACGTACAGCAATCCTCAATCCTCGGAATATCCAGTGTATCAAGTAACCGTGTATGACAGAATGCCGGGTCTTCCCCCTATTACGGAAGTGCCGCCGCCGCGGCCGCCGCCTATTCCACCATACATCCACACCGAGTGCGAAGTCTGTGGTTGGTTCTACCCCAAGTGGCCCGGGCTTGATCGCCACCCGGACTGTCCTGGAACCCCGACAGTACTAGAAGAAACTGAATTGTCTATTTCGTTTAAGAATACCGTATAAATGTTTGTGTTGCACTGAGCCAATCGAACCCTGGCCATGTATATATACCGTAGCCGTCTAGTATGTAGTTCGTGTTAGTTGTGTCAAATTGTTTTATGTAATCTTGTGCGCGGCCTCATCAGTTGCAATATTGTGTGTCGTTGTGTGATATTCTAGTTGGCCGGCGAATAACACTAGCCCGCGGACTACCCGATTGACCGGCGGAGGCACACACAGCCTCTCTCCGGTCACCTAGTCCATTCGCCAGCCACCCAGTTGGCCGGCGGAGACACACCTCGCTGCTGGCCAACTAGTCAGTGCGCGAGCCACCCGGCTACTACACAGGCTACCTAGTTGGCCAATAGAAGCAAACAGAAACGAATAGATCTCATGTGGCCAGTTGCGCAGCTCCCGTGGCACTCTGACGTAGCAATTAATAGCCTTGGTGTGCAAATTTCTGGCAGCCCTTGCGGTTCAGTTCTAGAAAGCACCGTAGAGCCTACACTGCCGGGGAAATTCTGCCCCGCGATCTGTAAGACATCGAGTAGAAATGGGGAAAACAAACAGTCCCGTGGAAGCGACGATATTTAGGATGTGGCATAGCAATGGATTGTGAAGACGCGTGAGATCTCAAGATAGATCATAGAACTATGTACCGCTTGATGGCCTTGTATCGGAACATGTACAGCACCAGGTGCCCTACCAAGCTCTCGTGGAGGTCCGGCAGCGGGCGAATTGCAAGTAGTTAGATATAAGCGCGCGGTTTCCTAGAAATATTGATGTAATCGGGTTTAGACAGAATGACCCCCAGCTGGCATGCCCGCACATGACTCGCGGCTCCCTAGGACCCACGTCTGTCGATACAGGGGAGAGATATTAGGAAACATGTTCCACAAGGGCGCCTTCTCTGCGCGCCCTTCCGCAGCCCTCTCCATCCACACTCTACAGCTGATCGTGGTATGAAAGAGGGGGAAGGACGTGTCGCACGGCGCGGCGGGCCCGGGCGTCTGGATGCAAACCACATGACCCGTGCGGCGAAGTTCGAGTCCAACTTGACCCTGCGCCGCCAGGTGCAACTTGCCTCTGCGCAAGGTATAAAAGCACCGACTTCGCGTGCAACATGCATCTCCCTCTTCACCGGCATCCGCAGTCAATTCCGCACCGCACGATCACACATCGCACTCGCCTCGAACGGCTATCGCAATCGGCCCGATCGACGTATATTCATCGAATCATCAATACAACAGCAATCCTCAATCAGGCTCCGAATATATAGCGACTGAAGCAGGCATACACGACAGAATGCCGCCTGTTCGCCTGCCAAAACCCGTCCCCGTTCCCCTTCCCAAATACTGCCCAGACTGTCGTGGCTTTTGGTGGCCCGAGAAGGAGGAACACACCTGTCCCGGCAAATCTGAATTGTAGAATACGAACGTAGTTTTGGTCCCAAACGGTGGCGCGGTTGCTCGTACCTCGCGGTGGATAGGCGAGGAACGGGCGCTCAGTGACGCACCGATTGGGCACGAGACTGGTATCAAAGACGTCCGTAGTTAGTAGAAATTGAATTGGATTTTTGTTTTTGTTTAAGAATACCGTGGAATGTTTTGTGTTGCACTGTGATTTAATCAAACCCTAGCGTAACCGTCCAGTATGTAGTTCGAGTCAGTTGTGTAAATCCGTCCAGGGCTTCATTAGTTGGATTATTGCGTGTCATTGTTTACAATACATGTCCTCCAGGGACCAGGACCGGGTCATACTCACGATCAATTGCCCACCATCCCTCCCACACTTACTATCGTCCATCACACCGCGTGCTTTACAAGAAGCATCGCTCGAGTCTCAGTAATCTCCACCGGCATTATTCATCGTATGCCATTTTCCCTTGTCATGAGATAACTCTTTCACAGATCTCTCCGGTTGTTGCTCGCTGAGAAACTATCACTTCTTCAAATCATTTTGAGCTCTCTGGTGGTGGAGGACGGAACTACTGACAAGACTGAACTGATCGACATAACTAGCTTATCAAAAGCGAGAGACGTGTAGATGGACAGCTAGCGACTGGACGCACACCGGCAATGAATGTTTGCTGCCCCAAAATAAGCCAGGATATACCTTCGACGTATATAGCAAGTACTTAATCCTTCGAAAACGTTCCAGTAGTTTGAACCGAGGCAGTGTAACGTACACTTCTCGCTGCCTCCAAACTGTCCACTTGAGGTTTGGACATGTCTGTAGTGATGTGGGCGGAAAATAAGGGTAGCACAAACGACTAGGCAAACTGTGAGTATGAGCGTATCATTGCTGCCTTAGTCAGCCTAGGATACCTGCTACGTTAGAACTGGTGTTTAGATCCACTTGACCTATCTATCAAGTAGTACTAATTCAGTGTGCAATCCAATCCTGCATCATCGATGGTTCGGTTTTGGTGTGTGGGCTAGGGTCTCCTGGGGTCTCATCTCTCTTTTCTGCTCTTCTCCTCTCTTCCTCTACACTCAACACTCAACCGAAGAGGATCCTACTTTTTATCTCCAACGCTTACCATGGTCCATCGCACCCCGTGCTTTACAAGAAGTATCGTTCAAGAGCCTCAGTACTCTCCAACAGAATTATTCATCATCTGCCATTTACCCTTGCTGATCCCCCTTTCACAGATCTCTCCGGTTGTTGCTCGCTGTTCGCTAAGCAACTGTCCCTTTATCAAAGAATTTTGGAGCTCCTTGGCGGAAGAGGAGACAAACTACTGAGAAGATTGAGCTGATCGACATACCTAGCTTATCTAAATCGAGAGATTTCTAGATGAACAGCTGGCCCATGGACGCACGCCGGCAATCAATGTTTGCTGCCCCTAACTCTAAATAACATGGATAAACTCGTGTTTTACAAAAGAAAGACGCAGCTAACAGACGAAGCCTAGAGAATGGTCTCCTCGTTGATAGATCGTGTTCAAATTATATCGAGGGACGCTATCTGCACCGACACGTTGGCCTATGAATCGGCCCAGAAACGTCACTTTCCACGGTAACTACGACAAAATTATTTCGTGCTCAAGAAGTAGTTTGTCGATACGTAAGTACTAGCTGCTTGGAAAACTAAATGACTAACGAACTAGAGAAAAATCTCGATGATACAGTGATGATACAATGAACATTCATATCATCTACAGACTATACGCTTCAACCCTGCGTTTTCGGCAATCTGAAACTGGCAAGTACATCTCTGACTGGCCACCTGGAGGCAGAAGTTAATCATACTAGCTTAACAGTTTTACACGAGTTTCTCCCGCGCGTCGTCATCATTACTGGAAGTCATCAATGTCTGCTTGAAGCTGCTTATACAATATACAATCACACAATCACTACCACCCCCGCACCTCCACCGCGACACTCCCGCCACTACTACTAGTATACACATCAATCTGTGTCGACCCACTTGGAACAGCACTAGCATACCACGCCGCACTCCCCGAATACGCTAGCTTCCCAGCATTCAGCGTAAACACTGCCGCCGAAGTCCCACTGGCACAGGTAAACTTCCCGCCAACAACGCCACACGGCCCCTTCGAGCTCGTCAAGGTGAATCCGCTCCCCGACGCCGCCGCAGTATACGTCGCACACGTACCGGAGACATACCAGGTCCCGGCAGAGATAAGGCAGCCTGTCGCAGCAGAGGCACCAGAGGTCGCCACAGTGAGGTATCCAGACCCCGTCAGCACGCCCCCAGTGGCTGTCGATGTTGGCGCCGTGGTCGTCCCCGTGGCTGTACCCGTCGGGACTGCCGTGCCAGATTTGACCTTATAGGAGACGTTCCCACTGCAGGTGCTCTTCGTGCCGTCCGGCGCCGCCGGGACGAACGTTCCCGTCTGCACACTTCCCCGGACATTGTAGTGGAACCAGACCTCATTAAACGTGGACCCATCACATCCAATCGTCACCGCCTTCCCATGTGCCGCCGTCAGCGCCGCCTGAATCGCGCTCGCCGCATACGTCTTGCTACCACTCGGCGTGATGCCAGCAGCTGCCAGGATGGCATACGTGTTGCGCGTCTTGAACAGCGCCACCGTGGTCTGCAAATAGTCGACCAGCTCCTCGCGCGCCGTGTAGGCCGTGTAGCAGCGCGTCTCCATCGTCGAGATGCACGTCCCGTGCTTCGCCCACTCGTGCTCCCACAGCGACGCGTCGTCGCCCTGGTAGTCCTTCCAGTACGTCTGCATGTACGCGAGCAGCGCGCCCTCACCCGCGGCGGTGAGCGTGGACGCGATGCCTGTGTAGGCGCGCGAGGCGTCGCACGACGCGTCGTAGGTGCCGTCGCAGCGGTCGGGCCACAGCCCGTGGATCGTCCAGCTGTTGGACGGCCCGACCGCCGGCGCCGTGTCCCAGAACTGCGTCTGCAGGAGCTGGCCGCCGGGCGCGTTGAAGCAGCAGGTGTCGGCGACGGCAGTGGTGTTTTGGCAGGACAGCGTCGTGAGTGTGCAGGCTTTTGGGGTTGCGGCGGCGGGGTTGGCCGCCAGCGAGAGGAGGAGGGGGAAGAGTGGGAAGAGCATCTTGCGCTGCTGTGGATATGGACGGTGGAGGGCTGGCAAAGGCGCAGATATAAGTATCAGCCATCGCGGGGTAGATCATGTCGACGGAAGCTCGCTGTCCATCCCCTCATCTTCTCCTCTAGTATCAGCATCAGTATCTGTATCAGTATCAGGACCACCCCAACGGCCCCCGGGTCGCCTATCATCTCGCCCCGCCAACACAACTTCAAACTTCCCCGTCCCCATGTCCATCGGCCAGGTCCTATCCCTCCACCCCTCGCCAGGCCTACCCACTACCACCCACCACCCATCCTCGCACGTTGTTTCCACCCCAAACACCACGTGCACCGTGATTGGCCAACAGCGGGGCCATCGGAAACGCCCGGCCACGTGACCCCTGCACGCGGTGCTCCAGTTAAGCTTTCCGGAACTCGGCGCTGCAGTGATCGCCCGTGCTCCGGACCTGCCGCATCGGAAGCAGCGACGGCGCCGTGCGGTATCGGTGGGCGATAAAGATGCGGCTGGGATTGTCGGAGCGGCGCTGGATCGAGAAGGTGGGTCGACGCGGATTTGGAGTTGCGGGGCGGCGGCGTGAGGCGTGGGGCGCGGATGGGAGCTGGTGCCGCGGAGATAGAGGTGGCGGTTCGTGGGTGTGGATATCGATATGGATGGCCGTTGTTGGGGTGTTTTGATGTAAATTGCGACGGTCTGAGGGGTAGATGGGAACTGGGGTGTTGGGCGCGAACTCGACGACTGAACTCTGCTCTTGATAGAGGTATCGATACAACGTATAATGATGGCGAGTGATGCTTGTGATGCGCAAGGTAGCTGCTGTTAAAGGGCCGCCTTATTCCGTGGCCGTTTGTTGGGTATCGACTGATTTGAATCACGGAACAGCACTCGTTGTGTGGTTTTGTTATCTGTAGATATATTTAATCTTTAGAAGACGCAAGACAATGCCAAGCATCGGGGAATATTGCGTTTGCTTTGGTGGGTTCGGAAATTGTCGATGGCCGTCGGTATATTGTGGAATTGGTACCTTAGTTTGCGTTGAACTGCTGCAGGATGGTGGTGGATTGATCGTGAGTATGACCGGGGCCTAGCAGACTTGCAGAATACACACCGACACGCTATATCTCCACATATGGAGCCACGCATAAGATCATAAACGACAGATTAACTGTTTACGCAACTGGAAAGAACTACGTACTGGACAGCTACAGTATCTATGGCATGGGTTCTATCAAATCACAGTACAGACAAAACATTCCACAGTACTCTTAAAACAAAATACACAATTCAATTTCTACTACTGACGTCTTTCATGTTCTACAATTCCGATTTACCTCGACAGTGCGGGTGGCCTTCAACCCCGGGATATTGGATGTACCAACCACGACAGACGCTACACTTGACGCTTGTTGGAGTAGGCAGCCCCTGCCCCTGCGGGGGCAGTGGCGGCGGCGGTGGCGGTGGACGCGGCGGCGGCATTCTGTCGTGTTGGTTTCTGAAGTTTCTGGCTATTCCGAAGATTGAGGATTGCTGTTGTAATTTCGATTCGAGTGTGGTGTGAGATCGATTATACTGCGATGAGGACCGAGGACTTGAATGCGGATGCCGGTGAAGGAGATGCATGATGGACGCGAAGTCGGTTCTTTTATACTCTGCGCATGCACGGGGCAAGTTGCACCTCGCAGCGCAGGGTCAAGTTGGACTCGAACTTCGCCGCACGGGTCATGTGATCTGCTTCCAGACGCCCAATCACAGCGCGACACCTCCATACCAAGATCAGCTGTGGGTTGGGGATAAGGGCGCGCATAGACGGTGCTCCTGTAGAATGTGTTTCCTAACATGCTTCCTGAGCTCAGCACCGTCGACAAATGTAGTCCTCGGCGGCCTCGAGTGGTTTGCGGGCATGCCTGACTTAGTCGCCACTCTCACTGCAGCACAATGCATCGCTCTTAAAACCCCCCAATTCCTGTGTCTGGCATTACACAGGATCACATGAGGCTCGCACCCAACAGCGGGTTTCCCATAAAGTAGTTAGTACCAAAGCTTTATCGATTTTAGCGCAGTTTCACGCGCCGTTTGTATGAGAGAGCTGCAAAAAGTCGCTTTTCTACAGGTGGTAGAGAGATAGAAGAGCAACAACCGGAGAGATCTGTCAAAGAGGGATCAGCAAGGACAAATTACAGACGATGAATAGTGCTGTTGGAGAGTACTGAGACTCATGAGTGTAGAAGTTCAAACGTTAGGCACGGAGGAAATTGTGTTAAACAGTCCGTATTGTAGCGTTATTCGAAAAATCACAACATCTAAGCAGCAGAGCAGAGAAGAGATTAAGGTAAAACATGACTAGACAAACTTTCGGCAGCTACACAAGTGTGTCACAAGACCGAGTGATATCTGGTGCTGAATTGCTTACTTCAACAATGAGCCATGCTTCTTGCAAAGCACGGAGTTATACACAATAACACGCAATATTCCAATTGATGAAGCCGTGGTCGGACTTACACAACTAACGCGAACTACATACTGGACGGCTGCGGTATATATATTTCTGGCCAGGGTTCACTTAAATCACAGTGCGACACAAAACATTCCAAGGTATTTAGAAACAAAAACAACAATTCAATTTCTACTACTAACTTCGTTCATATTCTAGTCTCGTACCCAACGGTGGCGTCGTTGCTTACGTCGCTTGAGAGGAGGAACAACGAATTTACTTTACCAGCTAGGCACGAGACTGTTCATGTGCCACAATTTTATAAACCTGAGGACCAGGACAGTTCTTGTGGCTGGCGCCCTCGTATGCTGGGGCGTACATCTGACCACATTTCGGACAGCGCTTTTCAGAAGGTGGCGGCATTCTGTCGTGTATGGTCGTTTAAGTCGCTAGATAGATATTCGGAGGCTTGCGGATTGCGGATTGCTGTTGTGATTTCGATTCGATAGATATACGTCGTTGGTACGATTGAGAGAGTTGTTCGAGGCGAGTGCGAGTGTGTGATATTGCGGAATTGACTGCGGATGCGGGTGAAGAAGGGGATGCATGTTGGGCGCAGAGTCGGGTCTTTTATACACGGCGCATGCACGGGGCAAGTTGCACCTGGCAGCGCAGGGTCAACTTGCACCCACAGCGCAGGGTCAAGATGGACTCGAACGCCGCATGGGTCATGTGATTTGCTTCCAGACGCCCCACCGCGCGCGACACTTCCTCCCCCCGACATACCACGGGGGATAGAGCGGGCTACAGAAGGGTGAGCAGAGATGGCACCTTTTGGAATGCGTTTATTAACATCTCACCCCTCTGGCGACAGATGTGGGTCCTGGGCGGCCGCGGCATGCCCGCTGAGTGCGGATGTGACTCTACGGGAACAAGATGCTCAGCTCAGATGGGCGCCCCCGCAGACGGTGGACGAGAAACGAAAGATATGTCAACCATGAATCGAACGTCAAAGATGGCCTTGTACGTAACCAGCTCTAAATTTACTGTAACGTTCACACAGTATTAGCAGGCCAAAGCTTTCCTCGACGGATGACATTTCTTCAGCGACCCAAAGCAGGCATGACGCGGAACTGCTATGTCGGGCCGAAAATGCGAGGCTTCACATCGTGGAAACTTCAGATCGTGGGCGCAATGATATGCAGCCTGCGCCATGTATGATGTGACTCAAGGGACCAAAATGTCTTGCAACTACAAAATATCACTTTTCTGGACACAGTGGAATATTCTCAGGCGGTTTCTCCGGTATACGACATTATATTTGCTCCTATATGTATGGCGAGTCCACTGCAATAAAACACAGTGAAGATGCTTGTCACTAAAGAGGCTGAAAAATATCCATGTAACTGCGTCCTGAAGGTTTTGCTTTTTTTGGCACGAGTGAGAAACTGCAAAAAGAGATGATTCCGCCACCGGGAATTGAACCCGGGTCTAGTCGGACCTTCACAACTGAATGCAATGAAAGCGACCAATGCTAGCCACTACACCATGGCGGATCACATGTACTCACTCGCAGACTTCCCGAATATGTACCAAAACTATTGACAACCCCACTTAGGGACACGAAAATACAACACGCTGCATCCAGCCCATCTCACCCAATGCACATGCGATCCAACCTTAGCTCAATCGTTTTATTAATCCATCTATTCACCTGCGCAATCCCCTTAACGCCTTACCATCTCACAGCATCCCCCGAAAGCACGCTCCCCATCTCCTCAATAAGCGCCCTCACCTCCGCAGCCCTCTCAATCCACTGCCCCTCCAGCCCCTCAAGGACTCTCTCAACTTCAACGACATCGTCAAGTCCGTGCACCACCCTCGCGCTTGCGGCCAGGCCGTCGTGCGCGGCTTCTAGCCCTAAGAACATTTTGGAGATTGCGATTTCAAGGTCGGCTTTGATCTCGATGATCAGTGCGGCGGTTTCGAGGAGATCTATGGGTTCCATTTTGTTGATTGTGTGGAGAGGGATCGGACGGGACGGTGGTGGAGGAGATAAACAGAACGGAGAGGGGGCAGGTTGGGCAGGAGTGGCTAAGGCGGGGCAGGTTGGGTGCGGATAGAAGGCCTGGTGCTGTCTGAGCACGGGCGGATGCGGCTATATGAGATGCAATTCCATGCGCGGCCCATCTTGTTCCCTCGCACCCCACACACTGACTCAGGCACTGTGTATGCCGAAATCCGGTCTGTTTCTGGCTATCACGTGTCTCGTGGGTGTAGATACTAGGCTGAAGGCGGTTTTCAGCCGGATGTAGGATAAATGGTCCAAACTAAATGCATCTTTCAATGGTTGGCGGTGGTGGGTTTCAACATCATGACGAGTGGCGTCCTAAGCCTCACCTCTCCGAGCGCCAACTAGCATTTCTCTACATTTGCGGGCTCAGAATACGTCTCTTTCCGCTACTGAGTACACGCCGCGGGGTACGCGTCACAGAATATTTCATCGGCGATGTTTTGGATCCGATCCAGGCGCCGGCGACGACAATGTGCGTACTTTACCGCAGCAAGTGCAAGCCCAAGCCTTCGAAAGACCATTACATCTCACGCAAAACCAATTTCTAAGCACCTCACAAAGACCAACCTAAAAAAGTCTCAGGAAAATCGACCTATTTCTATTTCTATTCTCCACGGTGGACAGCGATGCGGCTGGGACGGACAGGGAACGAATAGTCCGAAGGTGCTCCTCTTATAACCTATTCCAAGCGTTCACAAGCCCTCCCCACCTCCTCGGCCGCCCTCCTAATATCCACCACCCTCCTCTTCCAAGACCCCTCAACCGCGTCCAGCAACCTCAACAGCGCTTCCACATCCTCCATATGCTGGAGCACAACGCTCGCCGCCATCAGGTCGTCTCGCGCGTTGTCGAGCCGCTGGAACAGCTGGAATATCTTGTTCTGGACCTCATGCTTGAGCTCTTCGATTTGGGCTTCGAGTTCGTGGTGGGGTTGGAAACTCATGGTTGTTTGTTTGGTGGGGAAGTGACAGAGAGTGGCGGGGGCGGGGGTTTATTTGGAAGGTAGGGATGAGGGGCGGGTTGGGAGGATGGCGGGTTGGGAGAGGGACGGATTGGGGCCGCTGGGGCGGGTTGCGGGGTGGTAGTGGCTGGCCGCGAGGGCACAAGTTGATGAAGCGGATGGAAGATGATCGAGTTTAGTTGCAAGGTTGAGTGGGTAAAGGGGAGAGAAATAAATGAGTTGAACAAGGCTGGTGAGGTTAGGGCTAACGTGGCCAAAATATAATGATTACAATTTACCGGTGCGTGCAGATGTGCTTTCTTCGACGCCCGATTTAATTCTGCACTTTCTAATAAATTGAGCAGCCGTAGGCAATATATAGAAATGGGCTTCAAGTAAACGGCCACTGGCACATGGCACTGGGCTTGATGTAAACGGCCTCGGGCATGTAACATTGAACTCTTTCGAGACCCTAGCTCAGCTCGAAAAAAGCCACGACGGCGTAGTTCGTCTAGACATGAGGCGATAGGATATAAAGCCATAGTAGAGAGGATCTGAGAAAGCGCTGTCATGTTAGAATGCTACAAGATAATACAGCGTTTTGTAGACTGGGTCCTGACGTTGATCGACCCATCTGATCTGACGCAAGTTTTCATTACAACGTGTATAAACGTCGAATAGCACATCACCGGCCGCGTGACTGGTGCTTTGAGACGTTTGTTGGAGATCTTGGTGCTGCCAACGTGGTGGAGCTCGAGTCCATGAAGGAACGATCAGGTTCGTTGGATGATATGGTTGAGGCCGCGTTTGGACACTCGTGGAGCGAAAACCGTTGGACACAAGTGGTTCTAGTAAAGCACAGGTAGATATAATCGTTTGATGTGTCAGTTACAGCGAGGGAGCAAACTCGAACTCGGAAGCAAACAGTGACGTTTGAACTTTGAACTCGACTGGTGACTACCGGTGCACAGTCACGTGCGGCCAACTCAAACCACCGTCCGTCTTCGTTGCAGAACTATGCAGAACGGTCAACCCCGTTTGGCTGAACGTTTGTCTAAACGCCCCCTAAGTGTACACGAAGAGACTAAGCAGAGAAGAGCAGGAAAGGACGATGAGGCCCGAGCCCAAATGGCGTAAACTGAATGTTCGATTTTGTGGGAATCAATGTAGTACACTTCAACACTAAAATCGGCGGTAGCATGACGAAAACGAGTGATATATAGCGGCGCCGCACCCAGCTCCCTGCTAACACATATGTTCTGGCCGAGTTGTCAAGTAACCGAATCCACGAAGTAGCCGGCTCGCTTGTCAAGCCAGTTCCTTTTCTGCTCGTCTCTTCATTCTCTGCAATTGACACAATCACACGTCCATCTAGCTAATTACCGCAACTTGCGTCCCTGCGTGACTGCGTCCAATTTCACGTATCTCGCATGCATCACATCCTCCCATCCACCAGCGTTTCTTATACCAAACGCAGTGAGGCAGCTCTACAAACAGTTGGAAAATATCGTTTCCTCCATTCAATGCGTTACATTACAAAAATGTGGCTCATTAGAGCTATGTATTTAAACGCGGTATTCAAACCATTTTCTTCCAATAAGGACGATTATCCCACTCGATTTTCGCTCTCTCCTTCTCCCTCTCCATCTCCCTCTCCCTCTCCTGCTCTGCTTCGCTCAGCTGCGGCTCCTGCACGGGTGTTGGCGGCGCGCCGGTGGTAGGCGCAGGTGTGCTGGACGCGGCTGCGGGTGTTGGCGGCGCTTCGGCCCGGGTAGACTCCGGTGTGATTGTGATGGTGGTCATGGTGGTAATAGTCTAATAGTAGTAGTAGTAGTAGTAGTAGTGTAGTTTTAGTTGTAGCAGTGATAGCGGTGCTGGTGCTGGTGCTGGTGCTGGACTCGAATTGTGCAAAGTGCGAAGACGTATTTATACGACACGCGAAGCTGGTGACAAGTTGCGTCGCAGCCGGGCTGGGTCGGTTCAAGATGACCGTATAACGTGTGTCGTATGCTATTGCATTCTCTGTGTTGTTTATTTCTTGATTGTATATACTTATTCCACCACAGTAATTACGGGCTACTCGCACATACGTACTATTCATCCATTGTTCTGCTGCGTCTGTGAGCACCTTTTTTTCTGTTCTTGCGAGTGTAACTACCGTTCTCAATGGTTGCCGGTTGATACCACGCTGCCCAAGGCATGTATGATGTATGTATGGTAATTCGGGGTGCTCAATCAGCTGCAGCGGTAGCAGGAATCGATTTCTCATGGGCCAGTCAACGGAACGGAAAAGTACTGACTGGCTTGGCCCGTCAGCCAGCTACTTTTCTTTATGAAGTCGATGACTTGAGAGCTCGCACATTCATCCATACCATGTTCCGAGTCTCTAGGTACCCAAACCACCGAGATACCGAGATACCGGCACTCCCAAGGTTCGAGGGCGCGGGACGGGCTGGGACTTGGGTTGCCGAGACACCTTAATCACAAGTCTAGCCCATCGTGGTATTATTTCTCCAAACCCGACGATTCCACCCCCGGTGTTGTATCCGTTCGGTACAATGTTTACGGAGCTGGGTCGGCCACGGGATGACGCTTTGCGGGTACAAGTGGCGCGGCGGTGTTGAACGCGCGTCCCGTCGCGATACACAGCCACCGACACAGGTACAGGCACAGGCACAGGCACCAGTGCATCTACAGGAACTCTACGCATCCCGAAAAAACATCCGATTCATTAACTTGCATAACCATAACCATAACCATAACACAGACCCAACCCAACTCCCGCTTCCCTACCCCCTTCTTCCCCGCACCCTACATCTACCAATGCTTCTTCTTCTTCTTATCCCCGCCCATCAAGCCCCCGATCGCCGCACCCGCCAACCCACCCCCCAACTTCCCCAGCCCCAACTTCTTCCCAATAAACGCGCCGGCCATTCCCCCCACCGCCGCGCCGCCCAGCCCGCGCTCCCCGTCCTGCGCGCCGCCAGGCGCATGCGAGCCGTCGGCGTATGCGCCGGGGCCAGTCGGCGCGTACCCGCCCGCGCCCGCGTCGCCGTAGTAGCCCTGCTGCGCCGGCGCCTGCTGCTGCTGGTAGTGCGTCGGCGCGCCTTGCGGGGGGTATCCGCCGTATTGATCGGCGGAACCTTGCGGGGGGTAGCCGCCGTAGCCTTGTTGCTGTTGTTGCTGCTGGTCGTAGGGGGGGTAGCCGCCCTGCTGCTGCTGCGGGTAGCCTTGCTGTGGTGGGTACTGTGACTGCGGTGGTGGCGCGCCGTAGGGGTCGGGCGCGGGGTAGGCGGATTTGTCGGCTGGGTAGGGAGAGCCGGTGCCGGCTTGGGGGGGGTAGGGCGGCGGGGACTGGTATGATGCGGGATTTGGGGGGTAGGGGGATGCGTTTTGACGGTAGGGTGAGCCGGCGGGAGGGTATTGCGGGGCGCCGTATTCCGAGCCGGGGGTGGGCGGGTATTGGCCTGGTGTTGGAGGGTATTGGCCGGCTGGCGGGGGATAGTAGCCGCCTTGCTGGCCGTGCGGGTTGTAGGGATCTGACATTGTGTGTGGTGGGGAGCTGGAGCGGAGGTGGTGAGGTGGTGAGGATCTGTCGGAGGTGGTGGTGGTGGTGGTGAGTGGTGAGAAGCTGGAGCTGGTGAGTAGTAGGTGGCGAATAAAGGTGCGATGAACGAGTAAAGAGCTCAGGGACCCGGGCGAGAGGGGTTAGTTAAATACACCCACCCACACGCAACGCGACGTGGGACAAGAAGTGGTGTGCTACCGCTTTACTGCGCCCCCCGGAGATCGTAGGCGTGATGTGTAAGCGCTTTGTCGTCGCGTATGGGTATCGACAAAGGCGACGTAAGCAACCGCTTGGATTGTGGCTGAGCTGTGTGCTGCGACCCACCGTGTTAATAGTAATTTTGACCCGAGAACCCGGGGCGGGCGGTTTTGGACAATGCTTTGCTTACTCGACATGTAGGCGAAGCGCCGCGCTGTGGGTGAGTGACAAGGCATGCAGCATCCGGAGCCTTTCAAACACGGAGTGTTGCGCCTACGCTACATGCTGAAGACAGGCTCGCGACACGAGGGCTGGTGAAACTGAAAATCTCAGGTTGACTCGGATGCCGTTCTAGCCGGAGGGTTAATATCGCTGGCTAATAACCGGCTGCGGCTCAACAGGCAGCACTCTCCACCTAAAAAGTTGCAACTGAACAATTTATAGTGAGGCTGAATCGAAGCAACGCGCAGCAAAAAGGAGTGGAGACACCAAGAATCGAACTCGGGACCTCATCCATGCTAAGGATGCATTATACCACTAAACCATGTCCCCAACTGATGGCTGGTTTGACACGCTGGGCTTCAAATCCAGAGAAGTGGAGGAACACGCCGTTGAGATCGGTAGGGAGAGATTAGCGGGAATGCATCTAGCGATGTGTGTAAAAAGATAAGGCAGCGTGAATGCTGTCGGTGATAGGACCAGCCTGTGGGATCTGTCAGTGACGAGTACGTGAGGCGCTTAGCAAGCTGTCATCAGTCAGTGAGAGGATCTAAAGCAACGTTAGCAGATCCGTCATTAGCAGAGTAGGAAACAAGTAATCCAGACGGACCTTCAAGACTCGTGAACAGCGAAACTTGATGACTCGGGGGAGCGGTGGCAGGACAGAGCGATGTTTCTCCATAGCAGAACGTCGATGATTCGGTTAAACAGTGGAGTATACTGCTGTCGCATATGGTAATCGGTGGCACGTAGAAGAAATTGTGAGAGGTGGCAAGCACGGCGAAGACTGGTAGTAGTGAGCATGAGAGGGATGTTCAAGGGAGATGGAGATGAGAGAGCAGCAGCTTCCAAGCGGAGCGGTCTTCAACAAGCACCAACGTTCGTTGGCATTTTGCGTCAGAGCACGAAAGCGAGTGATCATCGGTGCAAATGTCAAAATCCCACATGTAATAAATGTTTGTACAATATCGTTATTTTAAACTCGCTGCGTTCAGTTATCGTCACAAGCGAACTCGCACATACATGCGATTCCACCCGGTAGTGGAACATATTATGGAGTAGTTTTGGATTGGCCAAGGTGTGTCAACTTTCCTATTTTTCTACACATTAGGGGTTATCAAAGTTGCGGATCGGATTTTTGTCGGATTGTAGCACGTCTGGGCATCGTCGCTGATTGGTTCAAGACACTAGTTCTTGTAGTTTTTGTCGACCAAAATCCGACGACCAAAATCTGTGTCGGCCGTCTGTGTTCATGGAAGCTATACCTATTGTAGCATGAGGCCTGACCTAAAATAGCTTAGACACAGTCTGCTAACGACTAAAACCCGACAATTTGAGGCCGACAATTGGAAACCGACAACTCCCCTCAAAGTTGCGGACCAAAACTGGTTTGGTGTCATAGGCCGACAAAAATCCGATCCGCAACTTTGATAACCCCTATTGTATAAATCGGTGCCAGAACGCAGCTCATCGGCTTTTGTCACAGGTAAAACACAGTTAGTGTCAAGCCGCCTCCTGAGAGCAGCCGTCTGTACAAACTACCCACCACACGCTTTTCGACCACCGTTCTCAGAAAGAGGCATCGACGTAGGACCGTGCCCTCAGCCTGCAGAAATATAAAAAAGGTTGAGAGATCACAAGATCTCACTCTCTGGCGGGGAATTGAACCCCGGTCACCCGCGCTCAGTCGTGATGACAGGCGGGTATACTAACCACTATACTACCAAAGAGGCGATGTGGATATACTTCATGATGCCCATACAAAACAATAGCGTGCTGTCTATGAAGCTGTTGTCGAGGTAGTACGTGTGTTGTCGTCCAACGCTGCGGAAACACATGCCGCTACTTGTGGAGCCGTACTTTTGACAGAGGACGTGCCCTGGACGTTCTTTGGGTTAGTGTTGGATTGGTGCTGAAACAAGGCTGTGGCGAACGAATCGTGTGTGTATAAAATCTCACATTGATTGAATGCTCGTGATTTCGCCCACATTTGTCGGGCTCAACTGTGGGTCAGCCGTTTATTCACTCCTGACACTTTGAAGCGGTAGAATCTAATTTACAGGACGTCCGAGTATTTCTCGTACATGTGTGTTATCACAAAACCCCCTTCTGGCCTAGAAATCTGTTCCAATCCCTCATGCCAGCTGGTGTGTGATACACACATATCACTCGACCGCAGCCTTGGCACAGTGCGAACAGCTAGCGGCAGTGGGGCCCTGTCCCCCCTAAAATACAAGTAGCGCCGCAACTACCCGTTGCAAATTTGCGCAATCACATGCGGGTTTACTAACCACTGTACTCCTAAAAAAGCGATGCACTTCCATCACCAGCAGAAAAACAGACCGCACGACGCGTACCGGCTAGGCGAGCTGTCATCTGTATGAGAGATCGATTAGTTGTTTTACCACCCGTCCGTCGGTGACAACCCGGGATATGATGTCGCGGTGGTAGCGCGTGTCCCGCGATCGATAGTCTGGATTAGATGCGTTCGTTGTGCGTAGGCGCTTTCTGGGCCATGCGGTCGGTCGTTTTCATTGCGCGGTACGGTGTAAATCGTGATGGACACAGCAGATATATCGGGCGCGGAGCGGCGCACAGCAAGGCCCAGTAAAACGCGGCCGCACTACGATGGCGCTTGAGGATGTTGACACCTCGCTAGAGAGCGCAATTGTTTGAGATGAAATAGTGGTCTGGAAAATGGCCGCCGATAAGAAGTGGCAGATCTAATCCATGTGAGTGCCTTGCACACGACACATGAGCCACAAAACGGAATGACCAGCGGTGTAGAGGTGCTACAGACTACTACAACAACGTCGGTAACGATTCCAGTGGACTCCGATGAAGCGATGACTACCGCAAGGTATGCAGCCCAGGCCTTGGACTCAACCGATGTGCGCTGATCGTCTATCAAATTGCGGGCATGGTTTGTAATCCGTCATGGCGCAGTTTCTGCATCGATCCCTTTGTGGTGTAGTTGGTATCACACCCGGCTGTAATAGTTCGTTGTCACCGGTTGGTCACCAGTTCGACTCTGGTCGAAGGGATTCTTTTTGCCCTTCCCCACACTGGGTTCGCCATCGAAAACTACCATCCCAAAGTCCACGCAACTACATGAAAGCGGGTTCTGTGAAGGCATTGGAGTACTTCCCGTATGACTGAAGACGCCTCAGATTCCAGATTCTGGGAACTCGCTTCCGCAAAAATTACTTTTTCAAAAAAATAAATGGGCAGCATACTATATCAAATACTCAAGTATCAGTCTATTGATGTCTTTCAAAAACTTTCTTTGTAGTTGTGGTGGAATCTTACATAGAACTTCAAAACTTCTGAGTCTGAGGGGTCCTCAGCATACGGGAAGTACTCCATTCATTCCCGCTGGGCGTGTCTTTTTTTTTCGAAACTTACACCAATCTAGCAATTGGGAAATTAGCACCACGGTCACTTGTAGTGAGACTTTATCATGAGCCAGGTTTGCCAGGTTTATTATTTACTATACTCTCTTTGAGTTTCTCACGCAAATGAAAAAAAAATCTTCTATCATGCTAAAAGAAAAAAACGTTATCCTATCCCACACGCACGCGTTATATAAATTTTGATTCATCAACACCATCATCCCACACGCTACCCACAGCGTAAACCCACGGAGTATTTGTTCTAGCCTACACGGGTATTACAGAGTTATAAATGATAGACAAAGAAGACCAGGCTAAACGAAATGACCGCTCAGTTCTCTCACACGCGGCGGAGTATAATGCGAATACTCTACTCTCACCGACGGCGTGTTTAACTCCGTGCTAGCTTTGGGTCTTTTGTGATATCGCAGCACCTTGACAATTCCCACCAAACACATGCATGCCGCCGTCATAACGAAAACACCCCCCAAAGCCCCTAATGCCAACCCTGGATACACCGATTGCAACAGTATTCCTCTCTTGTAATTCGGATCAAGCTCCATTCCAAGAGGACCACTCCCCAGCCCTGCCGCGCTGCAGTAGCAGGTGAAAAACACACCATAGTTGCCCAGTATCAGTAACAAGATAGACGACACTGTGATAAATGCGTCTTTGATCATGATAAAAATTGCACCTCGCTTCCGAAGTGTGCCCTTACTGGTAAATCTCCAAGTCAAAGTTGTGATCATCACGCTCAGAATCCAGCTAATGCTTATGAGCAGGTGACAAAATGTTTTGCATTTTAGGCCCTGTTCTGGTGTCACCCATGAAATGCACAGTGACATTATTGATGAGAAAACGACAGGTAGATAGCTCGCGAGGAGCAGAACCCAGGGTTGTCGATAGCGATCTGAGACTGTACCCGAGTTGAACATGGATTTGTGCAGACGGAAAGTGTTGACACCACTGGTCCAAAGTATGGGCATGGTATTCTGTGAAGCTGTCTGATCCTCCGGTTCCGGCTCGTATCGTAACCTTAGTTTGAGGGCTCTTTCGAAGCTACGCATAATCTTGGGGTAGCACTCCCTCGTGTTTGCTTTTCCGGCAAACGAACTGACTATCACAACCAAAATCAGCCACACGTAGCTTGTGGCGCATGCTATCCTACCGCCCGGCTTCTCCTCAGAAAACCTCAAGGCAGATATAAACGCATAGATGATACTGCTGAGGTAGAAAATAATAGCAAGAACCCCCCTCCTGATCTCCTTCACGCGAACCTTCTTGATATCGCGTGCTGTATCGATGCAGACTTTGCCAAAGTTGGCTTGGCCTTTCCACCCTTCCAGCTTGCTTCGTATCACCCGTGGGTGACTTTCCCCGTGCGTATCTATTCCTACTTCATTCACGAGAGAAACGACATCCGCAACTGCACAGGCTAGCTCCTCCTGATAACCCCGCTCAAGCGCCCAAACATATCCTCTCCGGCGTGTCTCCAGTGTCGTCAAGAGACTCCATATGCTATCCACTGGATCTCCCAGAACGTGAAAGATTGTTAGAATGCTCGCACAGAGCCCCAAATCTTCCAAACACATGTTTCCCACCAGTAGAAGTATTGGAATTAACCATGTCGTCATCCCAGATGCTATCGCTTGAGGATCGTACCGCGCCCAGCCCCTACCACATAGATTCTGGCACGGTTTTAAGAGTAGAAAATAAGTCTTTCCTTCGTTCAAGAGATTCCCGGTAATATTTGGAATCTTGCGTTCCTCTCCGATGTAAAAGCCATCAAGTATTAGTTTGTGGGTAGTCGATATCCCATCACCGGTCCGAATCACAGTTCCGTTATCGATTAAGGATGAAACTAGTCGACTACAACGAGCTATATCAAACGCGTGCGCAGGAGGTGTGGTCTCATATGCGAATGATGTGTGAATCAGAAAGAGTAGAACCCCGAGATGACGATAATAAGACATTTGAAATCGGCTATTGTTTGTTACAGGGTAAATAAGATCAAAGCTGGCTCATTATATGATTTTCGTGACCCAGTAGTCTGATAATGAGGTCTTTCAGACTGGTAGAGCCTAGAACTACATACGCTCGAGCTAGTCCATAGAGATCCTCAGGTCTCGCAGAAGAAGTGAGCCGCTAGACAAAGTAAAGGTTATCGAGGGAAGAATTACCTATATGAGAAAACATATAAGCATCCAAAGTACCGAGTACCGGCAAATAAATTGCCTCAGATCGGTGTGCGCCATCATGGTCGTTATAGGTCCTCGTCACTGATGTAACATTTTGGCAAGGCTTTCGCTGTTCTCGAGACCAAAGTGCAGAGTTTTCAACCGAAGAAATCCGCCGCGTGGTTTGCAAGGGCTGTGCGAACTCCTCTAAGTAAATCATGATAACATAGTTCCAAATATCAGCAATTCGGAAACCGGGTGTAATGTCTCTTTAAAGTTATAGGCCGATCAATTCCGGTGTCTCAACGAGGAGGAATAGCGACCCGGCTAGACTGTCGGAATATCTAACTTGTGTGACTCGAATGTTGACACTTCCATGCACAGTAGATCTCGAGCCAAAGCTTCTTGAACCACGGGATTGGTAAATGACGGACAACGTGGAGACCAACTTCACATCATCGATAGCGATTTTGACAGGCTAGAAGCACTCTGAATGCCAGCTTATGCGCCACAGAATACACACCTTCCTTTGGCCTGTTGGAACTAAGCATGTACAATTTCATGCAACATTAACTGAGTGAACTATTCCCCAATGACCTGCATACACATGCCCTCTGTAGACTGCGACTAGTCTACAATTCCGAACAACGTGGTGTTGGAAATGGCACTTATGCACAACTAGTAGTCACTTCGAGTTCACCCTTTTCAAAGGAAACCCTCAGTTGATCAATCGGAATTTCTCCCGTCACAGTTTAAACCTCTCAGAGTGTCCGAAACGCTTTTACGTAGATTCCACTGTTAAATCCGACTACATATTTGCAGTATTCGTGAGCCTAGTTTCTAAAAAGCAAAAACTCAACATGTGGTAAAAGTTGGAGAGGAAAAGTTCGGAGATGCATAAGCCACCAACAGTAATTTTTGGCGGGGAATTCGCAGGAAACCACGAAACCAACAACTTCGCCGTCGATTTTTGGCTTGGAACTTTTCCACCGTAGCTTTTATTGTACTTGCATGCATAGGTGATTCTGTGCTTAGCCCTCCGTGCACCCCTCAATGTCTGCAAAAGTCAGCTATCTGAACCAAACTTCAAGTATCCAAAACGACCCACGTAGACACAGTGAAACATATCAAGGCTAAACACTACTTGATATTATACATCTGCTCAATTGGATTGCCCATGGGCCAGCATAACACATACCATTGCTAATCTAGAACAATCCTAGTCTATCGTGCAAACTCAAATTCATCTAGAAATAGTAATTCATGATCTAGATTCTGCGCCTTGTCGCAGATCTTTGCTTTTGACTGGCTGAACGCACATTGGGTGGATTTATTTGAGGTTGCACACAGAGATGCATGTGACGACTTTCAGCTCGTGTACAAGGCTGCGAAAAAGAACGCTGACGATTTGAGCTTGCATGCACTCAACCTGTTGGTTTTTATTTATCGCATACGCTATGTAACACGAAAAAAAAAAGAAATTCATCAAACCGGATTGTTTGTTAGTGGTCGCTAGTTTACAGCCGACAAAATAACTTCGCTTTGATGGCAGACTATGTACTCGTCAGTTTTCCTAGAATCACTTGACTAGGGAAGTTTTTTAAGACCCCAGCTGATAATGTTTTTTGGAGGCTGAGCTGGGAGGCTATGTTAAAGTAGTAGCCAAAGAAAATGCAGTTATGATCTACCTATCAACCATTCAGCCCTAGAACAATCCTACAGCGAAGTAATGAGTTAAGCACAACCATCCCTGGCAGTAACCGGCGAGGAATATTCTGGCAACGCTGAGGAGTACAGCTCGAATACTTGATCTCAACAGTAGCGAAATTGGCGGCCAGAGCCTTGCTGATCCGCCGTGTCCCACTCTATACCAAGCCGTGCTGTGCTCTATCCGTTTGTTCCTTAATACTTGTTGAGTAAAGCTGAATTTGGAGATTGTTGGAGATCAACGTATGATCATGGTCGTTATGAGTCGTTTACGAGAAGTGTCAGAGGTGCTATTAAACCAGAGCTCGAGAAGTCTTGGTATTGTGTGGTGTACATGTGCAGAGCTAAGAGCAGCAGTCGAGAACTATAGACATGATTGTTACCCGGCCCACTGAACCTGGTCGCGAGATGCAGCCTTTGACGGGAAGAGAAAGAGAGGAGTGGAGCAGCGCGAGGATAAGCTAGGAGATACGAGCCTACATAAACAAATTCCGAATGATCGATTATGCAAGACTACCAACTTCAACACAACGTGTGTAGTTTATGAAACGAAAGACTTTGCCCAGACAGTTTAGCAACATCTATTATCTGCAAGTTACGCACAAAGTTGGTAAAAGTGGTATTTTCTAACTTCTAGTAGAGTGTCACATGTAATAGGGAAAAGACCGTCACGTGCAAGAGGAGAGCGGACTGTTCGTTCGACTCCACACTGCAAACGACGGTTCTCGATCGCGACTTTTGCTTCCCGAACGCTGGGTTGTCGGTTTTTCGCCACCCTCGCTGACTTAAGGTTATGCTGTGTTGCGAAAAAAGGGGCAGGAGCTGCATTTCTACTCCCAATTGACACAAACAAAAGTCAGATACAGGCAATAAAAGCTGGCAAACAATTAGATATAGTTCTCTAACAATCATCGATCACAAATTTAAGCTAGAACTTTTTCCAGGCTCTTCGCACCACAAAATGCCAGCAGATTGTCTTCCAGCGGTTTTAAAATGTCGCGGTGAACCTGATTCTTTATCTTCACTTCTTCAAGACTCGTCTCCGCATGATCAAACCCCTTAAGACACCGACGGACAATTCTACTATAGGTCTCTCCACTATCCTCATAGAGGAACTTTAGTGACCCGAATGCTTGATGTTCAACCGAAGACGTAGTTGCACACCCAACGCTAAGACGTTTTCCTAGACCGAGTTCTACCAGGGCGATACCAAGGGAGAAAAGAGTCGGGTCAACTCCATGTATATCTTCATCTGTTGCAGGCGATACAACTGCTGAATCGGTAAAATTTCGGCGGACAAAGGGACGTTTGGTGATGCAAGTATACCCCTTGTCACTGGAAGTAGCTGGGAACAGGATGTCAGATACGTCCCACTTCCGGCGAAGCCACTCTGTAGCGTGCAGCTGCATCACAGTTGATGCTAGCATGACTCCAACTTTGAGGCGATCGAGCCGGCTTAATGTAAATGGAGTATTGGAAGACAGTAGCACTGCCAAAGATATTGCGGTTTTGATCGGAGTTGTAGATGTGGCAGAGGGATGTGGCCATACTCTGTGGCAACATGTTCCTCGGCCTTTGAGGATTCCTAAACAACCGTCACCGTTGGGAAAAGGAGCATTGCGGGTATCTAGGCATAGATTGTTTATCTCGATAGCTTCAGGTACCGATCTTGAACGCTGGAGCTGTGGTGGTGGTGGTGGTGTCGGTGGTGGTGTTGGTGTCTGTTCGAGGGGTGAAGTCGCAAAATGGACCTTCTTCTTCATTGGCCTAGGCGAACGGCTTCGGATAGACCGCAGGCTCAATCTAGACGTTCTTGAGTTTTCAGGGGATAACAGTTCGCCAGAGGCAAAAATAGCTGTCGTAAGACCCGCTGTTCCAATGGCTAAGCTTTCCAATTCATGTGGTATGTCTTCTTGAATCTCTTCTATATTTTCAACCGGTTCAATCTCTATCGGCCTCCACTCCCAAGGAACATTTGTCGTTGGTGTTGCAGCTGTTTGATCCAGTGATAAGATCACCCCAAATCTTAATCCAGAACTCTGTTTCTGTTTGGTTACCATTGTTGCACTTCGAACATCCAGTTGCAAGCCAGCACTATGCGGAACTGGGCAGGCGCAAGCTTTAACCACCTTTAATTCTTGTTTGAGGATAGTGTATAGTGTAATGGCATGGCTTCGGATCTTTTGATAGTGTTTTGCAGCCACATCCGACATCCGACCTTTTGCGGGTCCATCATTCATGATGTTGGATTGACCGGTAAGTGTAGCAAGGTCTTCGTTCATTCGACGGATATGATCCGAGATATCACTGCATTTTTGCTTTTTTAATGCCCTGAGGACTCCTTTAAGCCGTCTTTTCAGGGTTTTCTTGTCGAGACTCCCTGGCTACAATGTTGTCAGATTATCACTATGCGTACCAACTAAAGAGATTCACCTTCTCGTTCGAATCAAGTGCAAGCATCACTCCAAACATCTTGATCTCATTTTGCAAACTCTCAAGAGTTCTCAATAACGCATTAGACGCTGTCGCCCCTATGTTCATCACGAGCTTCTCTCTGAAAGTATGGCACCCCCAGTGGAACGCAACCGAACTGTCTATCTGTTGCAACTCCTCGGCGGTGAAAGTTGTCTCGAGAAGTTTCTCACAGGTATTGTTAAACTTGATGAGCTCAATGTCTAACTGTAGTTGGTACTTTTCGATAATTGATGCATATTGGCGCATATCTTTGATACTATCGATGCCCTGTTGGTAGTATTTGAGACCTTCAACAATTAATGGAAAAGACGCCAACACGAGTCCAGCAGTCTCGATACCGGTAACCATGGTGGGATTTGCGCTATCTAGAAGATCGATAGAGGGATAGAAAGTACAATAGTCGTAGTCCTAGTAAGACACAAGCTTAGATCGCCTGTTATTACTTGTGTAACGTCTATGAGCGGGGTAACAGCACCATGAGCTTCTCCAGCGACTGAGCCTCCATACTCTTCAAAGCTGGGAAAGTCTCGTTACTCGACAATGTCAAGTGAAGAGGAGGATCTACGGCCGATTTCTGAAGTGTACGAAGCGTGTCTTCTGTCCTTTAGGAAACTTTGCACCGCCCTCGAAAACGATAGCTCCAGTCCGAATCTACAAAGTGTACAGATAAATGACGATCTGGGCCGTTTTAGAGTATGGGCAGCGAACATTGGAGCACATAGGCATGGGAAATCGTCTCTGGATTATCGGCTTCAAGAGGCTTCATATCTAAAGGTGAAGACCACGGAGTTTCTTCGCGAACTTAACAATGCACTGCGCAGGGGTGGGATTTCTCTAACTTCAAAATCTTACCTTAATTAACTGAATTTAAATTACTAGGAACCAGTGTAATACATTCCGGCGAACACGGAGAAGAGCTAATATCTTCCTGCGACCCAGATCTCGATGCATTCTCAGAGTCTTCGGGATCTTCTTTGGGTTCCTCATTCATTGAAGAAATGGCCTCCGAGTCGCGCTCTCCTCTCGATTCAACTCTGTTCAAGATCAAGACTATCATAACCTGTCTCTATCGCTTGTCAATCACAATCCGCAATCCAGCATTGCGAGATCGGAGTCAGAAATATGCACGCATTGATTTATCACACTACGAACAGTGGGATATACGGCGTGTTGCCGACAAGTTCATAAACGCGGAAGATTTCTTAACGACCAGACTCGGCAAGGCAAATACGAAGCGGCGCCAGTATTTATATTATGAAAAAATACATCACGAAAATATCGCGGAAATGAACGATGACGGACTTTCGAGCTTTGCAAAATCACAAACTACGGCCACGGCATTTATTCCTACCCCTAATACAACGTTTGATGAGGGAACCATGGCCGAGGAAGCAATGTCGCAAACAACATTGGCAACGACAATGACAACCTCCGTTGGTAGCGAGGAAATTCTTAAGGTTCCGGATCCCCCGAATCTCATCCTTGATGAACCATTTGAATGTCCATACTGTTTCAAGATTGTGGAAGTTCAATCCACAATTGCCTGGAGGTAAGCGAGATATCTTTGCAAACATTGGAAATTTTGGATAACTCACGACAGAATAGGCAGCATGTGTTCCTTGACCTCCAGCCTTATGTTTGCACCTTTCCTACTTGTGGGGACGCAGTAAAGTTGTATGGAAGTTCTAGGGAGTGGTATGAGCATGAAGTCAGCAAGCATCGCCGTCAATGGTTCTGCAAAACACATGGAGGATTTACCAACAAAGAGGAATTTACTACACACCTGAATAATCATCATCCTGACCAAGCTTTGGCCTTAGAATTGACGCTAGAGCGATGCGAACGACCGCGAGTAACAAACACCCCTGATAAATGTCCATTGTGTGGTAAGGAATATTCTGGTAAGAAATTGCGGTCACATTTGGCAAAGCATATGCAACAGATAGCACTTTTTGTGCTCCCGAAGACAGATGCAGAGAACGACGAAGAAACTTCTAAATCAGCTGTGATTGATAGATTTGTGGAATATCAGCTTGCTAGTTAGTTATCTCTTCCCACCTGAAGACCGCTGAGTTGTGCCCAGCCGTTTTGCGCCACAGCTTGTTCCTCGTTCCTCGGACTGGGTGAAAGGACTAAGCGCCGCAGGAACGAGGACTGACGCTTAGGAGTGTAAGGGGCTAGGCACGAGACAAGAAGACCGCTAGGTTCTGCAGTACCGGTATTAATTATTGTTTTCTCTAGAATCCAACCATAGAAAATTGATCGCAGAGGCTAGAGATTTAGAATTGCGCCTTTCTGTACAACGATCTCTAGAACGATCTCTAGAATCCAACCATAGAAGATGGATCGAAATGGCTAGAGATGCAGAGAACGACGTAAAAACTGCTAAATCAGCTGTGAATGATACATTTGTGCGATATAAGCTTGCTGGTTAGTTATCTCTTCCCACCTGAAGACCGCTGAGTTTTGCAGTACCGGTATTGATTATTGTTTCTAGAGGACAACCATAGAAAAGTGATTGGGGATCACCTCACACGCGTAGATTATTCTGAAAAAATATATCCACCACCCACCGTTTATCCCTCCACCTCAACATCACGCAACCGCAACTACCCAACAGATGATCATCCTCATTCGAGCACCACAGGACAAGACATTGCCCCAGTAATTCTCGAGTCACATCCATTACCGTTGAAACAAGACGCTACCCCACTACCAATCAGCACTTCAAAAACCAGTAATGAAAATTCTCAGAAGTGCACAACATGTGGCACCCTGCTGGAAACGACTACTGACTTCCACAGCCATGCTTACCGATTTTGGCACGGGATGTTTTGCCCATTTGAGGGGTGTTATGGTTTGAGTCGATATACTCTGCTGGAAGAGTTAGTTTGCCACATGCGCATGAAACATGGATGGAAAATAGATGAATAGCGACCAGTCGGAAGACTTGGGAAAGTCCATAATTATCCGCAAGTATTAGCCAGCATAAGTCTAGTACCGATGGTATGGGCGTAATACTTGGTCAGATACAGTTCAGTTCAAACATGTATCCAACCATGTACATTATGGGAGAACTGCGAAATGAGGAGACTCTTATGTGAAATCATGGTGTCTTACGAGCAAACAGCTTAAATATTGCATCAGGGAGATATTGCTCATGATCAAATTACCGCCTCCGTTAAACGTAAAATTAGCAAATATCTTGGGCCCCGTACACTTCCTCCCCAAACCTCCCCCCACCGACGTGTACGCCTTACAAGCCTTAAAAGGAGTGCGCCACTCGGCATCGGCATGCACCTTTCTCTGTAGATGTCGCCGCCCGCCCTCGCGGCAGATGCCCACCTCCCACGCTGACCCAGCAAAGTCGCTCCAACAATGACCAGGGCTCTTGATTGTGGCAAACACCAGCTTTCGCATAGACAGACCCACAATCTCTGTGGCCGTCGCCTGTCACCACTGGTCATGCTGTGCTCGCCATCCCATCGGCTATATATAACACCAACAGCTCCAGATCTATGCGCTCCACAATCGCAGCAAGATCCCCCAGCTCCCGCACTAGCATCCTGTAAGAGGGTGCTTCTACGATTTTATGCGGGGATTATCACGACCGACGACACTTCCCCATCATTAGCAGTGTCCGCCACATGCTGTCGGGCCGATAGCATGGCGGCCAGTACGCGCCCGCTGTTCACACCCGGTACGCTCAGTGCCTGAAATATGTTTAGAATTTGCGAGCTAGTTATCATCGTCTCTTTGGTAGTATAGTGGTTAGTATACCCGCCTGTCATCACGACTGAGCGCGGGTGACCGGGGTTCAATTCCCCGCCAGAGAGTGAGATCGTGTGATCTCGAACTTCTTTTTGCAGGTTTTGGTGCTGTCGATCCAGCGTTCATATTTTGGAAGAACGGCGTTCTGCTTATCTAACCACTGATGCTTAAAAAGCGCTTGTTAGCATGAATATTACGAGCCCGCTCTGTGATCATTGCCGTTTTGGTGCGGGATGGGTACAGCGTGGGTGAACAGTGACCGCGGGCACGTCTGCCACAGGCTGTCGGGCCGATGGCATGGCCGCCAGTACGTGCCGACTGTACACGACCTGCAAGATCCGGCTCCACACTGACTTTCCACACTCCCTTGCCTGTCACGCACTGCTGCAGATATGCAGTTCGCATGACGTTCCGAAGCATACGTTATCGTCAACATCCATAGTATCATCAGCACCCCACATTAGGGGTTATCAAAGCTTTCGAGTCGTACTCTTGAGTCTGGGCGCATGAAAACGCTTACAGGATGCCCGCCCAGACTCGAAAGTACTACTTTTGACCCAGGGCGGAACATCTCTATTCCCTCAGCGCAACATCCGCATTACCCCACCTAACAAACAAGGATTAAGGCTTAGGGTGTCTTGGCAGTAGCACAATGCTTTGGTAACTTTCTGGTGGAACGTTGTACAGAGACACGAACAACCTATGATAACTGAACATCTGGCGCCGGCGACTACTACATGTAATGTTGTATACAACAAACATGATCCTCATAGCACATCAATGAAGATCCGCAATCTAATATTTCTTTCAAGCTTAATTAATTGAGATGGACATGATCAAGGTTATTTACAGGTGTTTGAGCCACTCTTCAAGCACAATCCTTCGACAAGCAAGCCATATTGTAAGTCCGCGATTGTGGCTTCCCCTCCGAGATTACCCATCAACGCAAACTTACATCTCGGAACGTCCCCCAGAGCGGATCCGACCAAAAGCGCCGTCTGTGTGCCGTGTGCCAGTCCCTGGACCTATCACCCTCAACCTTCGCCGTACAGCCAGATACCGACACCGACGACGACAGCAGCGACAATGGCGCATGCGCCACACCACATCCGCTCGGCTATCTCGACGAAATCCGCCAAAAGACGTCCTACTGTCCACTATGCCGTCTCATCGTCGAAGCAATCTTTGGCGGGCTAGGCGCGGACATGGAGGCGGGACCGGACGGCGACCGCGTACGTTGCGATATCGAGTGGAAACACAACGGCATTGTCTCTTCGCGCGCGGGCTGGCAAACGCGCTATCTGCACGTCAACGCGTCGCCATGGCCTCTGGGGTTCAACCTGATGAACCGCATATCGCCCTTGGCTCGCGACGTGCCCGGTCAACGCCCGCTGTTCTTTGGCCGCCTCGTCAGGGACGCGCAGGTCGATTTTCGGTTGGTGCGCAAGTGGCTGCGGATGTGCGAGATGCACCACGACCACGGCGGCGACAGCGGTGCGCCGGGCGCCGTGGACACACAGATGCAGGACCAAGATCCCCGGTCGCTGCCGTTCTTCAGGCTTATCGATGTCAAGAGGTGGTGCATTGTCCCTGCCCCGCGCACGTGCAAGTATTATGCGTTGAGCTACGTGTGGGGCCGGGTTGAAAACTTCACGGCGCGGCGCGAAAATGTCGCGCTGCTGGAGCGCCGAGGCGGGCTCCGGCAGGTAAAGAATAAGATCCCCGCCACCATCAAGGATGCGATGAAGCTCGTGGACAAACTCGGGGGCCGGTATCTGTGGGTCGATAGTTTGTGCATCACGCAAGATGATGCGCAGTACAAAGCCGCGGCGATTGCGAGTATGGACCTTGTGTACAGTTCTGCAGACGCGACGATTGTCGCAGCAACTGGCGACAGTGCGGACGCCGGGCTGCCGGGCGTCCGGCGGCATTCTCGAGGTGTGAAACAAACGGTCGAAAAGATCGGGCGGGGCCTGAGACTCGTTGTTCCTCACCATCTCATGGACTACATGGAGCAAAGCACCTATGAAGGTCGCGCCTGGACGTATGCAATATTTCTCATATTTCCACTCTTGCGGAGACGTTGAACGCTTATTCGCAGGAAATAAAGTTATCAAGAGCGGCTGTTCTCGAAACGAGTCTTGATCTTTGCCAAGGGCCAGGCCATGTTTCGATGTCCGCACGCAACGTGGCGTGAGGATGTTGTTGCGGAGGATCCAGACATCACGTTCAGTCTGGATACGATGGAAAGCGGGGCGTATGAATCTACGCGAGTAGACACCGAATTCGCCCCACATAACGAATACATGGGCGCACTGTATCAGTACTCCAGACGACGAATCACGTATACTTCAGACGCCTTGAATGCGTTTGCCGCAGTGTCGAAGCTTATAGCATCCAAGTTGGAGGGAAAAACGTGTTTCGGGCTGCCGAATTCAATATTTGATTGGGCGCTTCTCTGGGAGCCGTCACAGAATCTGGTTCGGAATCCTGACTTTCCTAGTTGGTCGTGGGCTGGGTGGTCTGGAGGCCTCGAGATGCCGAGCTATGAGTTCACGGCCGAGGACCTGCAGCACTGGCTGTCCACACGGACGTGGGTTGTATGGTACCAGCGACAGACCGGGTGTCACGAGACAATACTCGTATGGAGTCCAAGCGACCACCTGCGCGACCAAAATCAGACGAGGTCAACTACAGTTCCAGGCTACCGTAGGACTGAAGAAAGTGACGTGTATGGGAGACCCCATATAAAACAGGTCCCACAGCGTTTCTCCGAATGTTCCATCGCTCCCTCCATAGCCCCCACAGTCCCCGTTACCCACCGGGGATACACGGACACAACTAGTCTGGAACCGAGCGGCTCCGGGCTTCTGCAGTTCCGCACCATCTCGGCCGTTTTCCGCCTCTCATCTCAGGAAGTGGAATTCCCGCGTCCTGTACCGGGTCTGTGCTACGCCGGTCTCTTTGACCGCAACGGCGTCTTATCTGGAACGATGTGGTTAGACGACAGCTGGCGCGACAAGCCTTCTGCAAATTTCGAATTCATTGTGATTTCGGAGGGGCGGGATAGTCGGCTGACCCCAGAGTTCTACGAAGAAGCAGTCGCGAAAGTGAATAACGGTCGAAGCAAGTCTATGGCGGGGTACGACAGCGATTTAGTGCAGTGCGACGAAGATGTGGCCCAAGGAAACGACGGCGTGGAGCTGGTTGATAGTGATCCTGTCGATAGCTGGAATCTGTACCATGTGATGCTGATTGAATGGCATGGTGGAGTTGCGGAGAGGGTTGGTGTTGGGAAGTTGTTCAAGACAGCGCTGAAACATGCGTTTGCGCCGGGCCCACTGTTGAAGGAGATCATTTTGGGTTGAAATAATGTTGTAGGGGGAAATATGGTCAAATAAGTGCAACCAGTTGTTAGGCTAAGCTACCACAATGCTTCTTTTTGTCAGTGTATGTGATATTCTTCATTTTAAACAGATTAGTTTGGGCCACTAGTGGCTCGACTTGGGTGGTGTAGTGATCGCTGCGCTGATGGATTATGAGCTTTTACCGAACTTAAGTCGCGGGTTTGACTGCGGGGAATTGACCACGGCGGGGGACGAGTGATAGTTGGGGTTTTGGTCTTTGTTGGCAGATTTTGTTCCGGCCTAGTTGATCGATAATATGACTTCCAAATGGTATTTTCCATTCTGCAAGCTCCTAGCATGGGATGCTCGGAAATACATTGATTGACCATTCCCCGATAGAGAGTGAGATCTTGTGAGCTCGATCGAACATGGTTTAGCAGGCTCCGCATTTATATTTTTGTAAGAACGGCGTTCTGCCTGGCACCTAAGTGACGAGACTTGATGCGCTCATCTCTTACGGATGAAAACTCGTGTAGTCATGCACGCACGCACGCTTTTGCTCATTGGAATGTGTGTTTGCCCGGGAGAGTGCGTGATCCATGCATCGCCTGCATTCCAGTTGATGCCAAGACGCTTGGATATACGTCATCGCTACGATGCTTAGATAAGGCCGCTTATCTAACCTCTGAATCTACAAAGCGCTTGTTAGCGTAAATATTACGAACCCGCTTTGTGAGAATTGCATGCCGTTTTAGTGCTGAATGGGTACAGCGTGGGTGAACAGTAACCGCGGGCATAGACAAATACCTCTGTAACTGTACGATACTCGTACGTGCCTAGTGAGTCAGTCTGTGACTCCACCTAGGAGATTAGCGGCGGCAGCGGGATGAAGATCTATAGACAAATAAACGGAATGATCTCCCAATATTCACGCAAGATTGGCTGCTAGAATTTATATCCACTTCTCATGACGATTCTTGAGATAGACCACTACCCTAGCTGTATGGCCACCTTCCCCTTGGTAGAAAGGTTGGGAATTGTTCCAAAACGTCGCAATCGTCGCCAGAGTTGAATTTTTCGCTGGTTCATGTAATAGGGGTTCTCAGGCCGACGGTTCAACGAAGCCGGTTCAGCGGTTCATGGCCTGTGTGAACTCTCGGTTCAAGCCGGTTCAGTCTGAGTCCTGTTTGACGGTTCATGTGGTTCACTTAGTTGTTTGCACAAAGCTTTGACAGCAATGCTATCACAGGATGGGTTAGAGAATTGCAATTAAACATAATGAAAGCTTTTGTTACATTAGGACAGAAAACAGGTACGTGCACTGTTACATGTGCAGTGGGTTTTGATTTCTGAGCCCGAGAATGCTCTTAACCTTCCACAACCACGCTCCACCCAACAAGTCCCAACCTGTACACAAGTTCACCAGCTTCGTTCTCCACGAGTATTTGTGCGATCGCGATCGTTATTTGTGCGTTGGATAGCCCTGCTTCTGCACTTTCTCAATCAGCTTTCGTCCGTTTAATAGCTTATTTTCCTGTAGATCTACGCGAGCCGCAGAATCCTTCTACAACTACGGCGCTTCACCCAGCAAGTCCCAGCCTGTCCACAAGTTCACCAGCTTCGTTCTCCACGAGTATTTGTGCGATCGCGATCGTTATTTGTGCGTTGGATAGCCCTGCTTCTGCACTTTCTAAATCAGCTTTCGTCCGTTTAATAGCTTACTTTCCTGTAGATCTACGCGAGCTTGCGGAATCCTCTCTTTTCAAAGACCTGGCTCAATCATGACCTCCGTTGCAGCTCGCAATACTCGCTCCCATCGAGGAGACAACAATAATAGTGGTTCCAATGGTCCCAGAGCACGCCCAGGGGCGCGCCCTATCCTATCGACTGAGAATATGACCTGGAAACTTCTTGGAGTTTTGGAAGATCATGACAACTACCGGAGAGCTGTTTGGCCGCGCCCTGGCGACCGTTCTACCGGGGAAACTAAAATATCCTGGTGTGAAAGAGTTGCTCGCACTATGTTGGAAGACAATACAGAGTACGCAGATCTGGTAGAAAAGGAATTGCGCTTCTATGGTAATTCAGTCAAGGGTAAACTAAGAAAGTGAGTGGTGAAGCAGCTCAACTACCGCTATGTTCTAACACTATTGATAGGCTACAAGTGCTTTACAAACAGAAGAAAGAGGAGATGGGTGAAACAGGTGCAGGTTTAGGTGGTGCAGACGAGATCACAGAGGGTTCGGATTTGGCAAATAAATGGGAGGAGATCCAAAAAGAATGCCCGTATTTTTATACTTTGCGCAATCTCCTCGGGGAGCGGCCCAACATCAGCGAGCCTTGTAGGGCCAATGGAACAACACAGCTAGATTTAAGTTCCCTGGATCCTTCCGCTGCGGTTGGCGATAATTTTGGGTTGCTTACCGAGGAAGATTCAGTACATCTGTTGGAGGAACCGGAACGGGTTCTAATAGGTTTAGATGAAGATGCACATTTTGAGTTGGAGGAGTCTCAAGGAGTGGACTCTGTCGAGGAATACCATACGCCGCTGCCCTCGCCACGCGCACTTGTAGCCATGCCAGCCACAAGTTCAGTCATTCAGCGCAGCAAGAGGAAAGCAATGGAGTCCACAGCGGAAGACAGCTCAACTCCTTCTAAACGTGTGCCCTCGGGAAAGCTCAAAGCTATGGGCACAGGGAAAAGATCATGGGCTAGCGAGGTTAAAGACATTGTTGATGGATTATTGTCTCGTAATACAGCCGCAGCAGGGTCTTCTACTGAACTACGTGCGGGCCATACAAGCAACAGTGTTCATGATTCAAGTAAACCAAATGCAACGGAATCAATGGACATTCAATATGAGAAGCTAGCTTTGGAGCGAGAGCGTATGCAGCACGAGAAGGAAATGTTAATTTTACGATGGCAATTGGAAAATGGCGGTATTCCGGTGGGTCTACAAACGGTCACAGGGCAGGCCGGAGATGAGACAAATGATTCTACCGAAGCTCATTCTAATTGAGCACAGACCCTAATTGTAGTCTCGGCTGTACGGCTGTATTTGCTTAGCTACATATTGTTTAATTACATGGGTTCTTCAAACAGCTTAGTCTTTAATTGAGTACGAAACAGTTTGGCCTTTTCTAGTTCAACCGTGCGTGAATTAACACCGTCCCGGCCCATACCTGATACACTTTCCTCCAAGTCCTGTTCATTTTCACCAACATCGCCAGGGGTGATATCCTCCATGCCACGTATTCTAAAGTCCTCGTTCCACAAATTTTGTTCGTATCCGTGACAGAAAGCGTGCAATACAATACAAGTATGAATCCAAAGATTTGCGTACTGTAGATCCTGAGCGTTTTTGATGCGTATGCGTAGTTCTTTCAATGATTGAAAACGTCCTTTCAATAACCCTATTGTATGTTCACTTCCTATGCGAATACTAGATAAATGATAGTTGAAATGTCGGTTTTCACGTAATTGCTTATCCGGCTTCTTGTATGGGATTACTAGCCAATTGTGCATAGGATAACCAGCGTCACCCCAACACCATTCTCCTGGGCTCAATAAAGAACGGTCCTGGTATAACCGCGTCTCCCTCCAGCAGTATGCATCTGCCCTGCTTCCAACAAATCCTGTTGCGTAATCTATAATTTGCTTGTCCGGTGTACTCACAACCTGAACGTTGAGGGAGTAGTTCGATTTACGGTCAAAGAAAGCTTCACCGTAGTAGTAAGGTCTCTCGAATAATGGCACAAGGGTTCCATCAATCATTAGCCATCCATCTCGCCACGAGGCACAAACATTTGCCTCTACGTGTGCTTTATGACGCTCCCGCTGCTCACTTGTAGGCCAACAGACTGATTCTGGCCGTAGACTAGAATCCAACACTGCACGCATGACTCTTTTGGTACAAAGCACTACCGTTCCTTCGCCAACTCCAGCCCACAAGGCAACGTTCAGTAAGGATGCTGCATTTCCATATGTACCGAATCTTTTGAGAGCTATCAACAGCTGCACATCCACAGGAAGTTGTTGCTCGGAATTTGTAGAATTATTTTCGAAAATTCTGTGGTTGGATATGCGGGAGTGTAGAGCATCGAAGGTTTCCGGGTACATTCTGGCCACGCTGCGGAACAAATGGATTCTGGCGCTATCATGTCTATAGTGGTAGAGACAAAGGTCAAGGTTGATTGAAGATTTTGTAATGTGTACTCGAGGCAAAAAGTAACGTCGCGATAAAATCCGCTGTACAATAACCAAAATGACTTCAGAAGGCCGAACACCGGTTGCGCATAGGGACGACTGCGTGTAAATCTCTGCATTACCATTTTCTACCACCTGTAGAGCTATTGCTATAGCCAATAGCGCTTTGGATGCATCTTGACGATCAGACGGGCGTGGCATGTTTGTGGGAACTGAGGGAACAGGAGGAATAAAGTTCCGGATGGATGATTGAGAGGAACAGGGGCGCGCTGAGCATGGACGAAACCAGGACACAGAACAATAAGGATATGTGGCGCACGCCCATAGCTCAATAGCTTCAAGGCTAGATCAAGATGAGCAAGACAACTAGACTAAAAAGAGTGAACCGCAGGTTCATGAATCACTGAATCTCCGTGGACCGGCTCTGGAGAAGTATCAGTGAACCGCGGTTCACATGGTTCAGATGGTTTCATGAACCACCGAACCGGAGGTGAATCAAGCACGAACCGCCTCTGAACCGTCGGCCTGAGAACCCCTAATACTCATTAAATTTTTTGAAAGTTTTTGGGGATTTCGCTTGGTGTCAAATTGAGAATTTGTGGCAGAATTGTACCACCAAAAATACCTTTTTAGTGATGTGCTGAATGGTGAGTGACTCACGGGCAGGGAATTCGGCCCAATCCAGGATGACAATTTGTGAACTAGGAGATTTGTTGTGCTGAAGGATACCAAGATGCTACCCGGCCTGCTGACCGGTTAGTTGCATGGTTTTGCTAACCCTAGATTGAGCTTCGGCAAATTGGCCATAGGGGTTGGCTTTTAAGCGCCACACGCTCCATTGTTCGGTAGGTTGCATGAACTGCCACCGCTTGTTTGTTAGCGGCGGGGTCCGTAAATGAGTCACGCCCGGCCAAGCGCTCTCAACCATATATCAACCGCCCCGCCTCACGAAACCATGGTCCGTTGTCGAGATAATCTGAATTCCTACTCTGTTCTCCAAGCTCAATTAGCCTGTATCTACAAGCATGGCCACCGAACTAACCAACCGTGAACCTGTCCTTCCCGAGCCTGGAAAACGGAACATACTTATCACCAGCGCCCTGCCGTACGTGAATAATGTGCCGCACCTTGGTAACATTATAGGATCAGTCCTTTCAGCGGATGTGTTTGCAAGGTACTGTAGAGGGCGTGGCGTCAATACTCTCTATGTTGGCGGTAAGTACTTAGTGCAGCTCGTCATCAGATCTAGAACTAATTGTTGGCTGCTTTTAGGGACGGATGAGTACGGAACGACAACAGAAGCAAGAGCGCGCGTAGAGAACTGCACACCACAAGAACTCTGCGACAAGTATCACGTAATCCACGCTGAGATATATAAGTGGTTCGACATCAGTTTCGACATCTTTGGCCGCACCACAACCAAGCTTCAAACAGAAATCACCCAAGACATCTTCCTGAAGCTGAACAAAAATGGATTTTTGGAGGAACGTATGACAACGCAGCTTTACTGCGAAGAGCATCATTCTTTCCTTGCAGACCGCTTCGTGGAAGGCGAGTGCCCAGACTGTGGCTATGAGGATGCTCGGGGCGACCAATGCGACCTTTGTGGCAAACTTCTGGAATCTCTCGAACTCATAAACCCCCGATGTAAAGTTGACGGTTCCACGCCCATCACCCGGGACACGAAACATATTTTCTTGGAGTTGGACAAGCTTCAACCTGAGATCGAAACTTTCTTTCTAGAGTCCGCGGAAAAGGGGGGATGGTCAAGCAATGGAAGGCAAATTACTGCGGCCTGGCTGAAGGAAGGATTGCAACCACGCAGCATAACCAGAGATATGAAATGGGGAACAGAAGTTCCTCTGCCAGGATACGAAGAGAAGGTTATCTATTCGTGGTTTGACGCTTGTATTGGTTATGTGTCTATCACCGCCGCATACACTGACCAGTGGAAAAAATGGTGGCAAAATCCCCAGGATGTTCAACTACATCAGTTCCTCGGTAAAGACAATGTCGTCTATCACTCCGTAATCTTCCCTGGTTCTCAAATTGGTACTGGAGAGGCCTGGACGAAGCTACACCACCTTTCTACCACAGATTACCTCACCTATGAGGGCGGGAAGTTTTCTAAATCTCGTGGAATTGGCGTCTTTGGAGATTCGGCCCAAAAGACTGGAGTTCCTTCCGATGTATGGCGCTACTACTTACTCTCTCATCGACCCGAGACTGGTGACAGCGAGTTTACCTGGGATGCTTTCATCAGTTGCAACAACAACTTGCTCCTCAAGAATTTCGGCAATTTCGTCAACCGTGTCGTAAAATTTGTCAACTCACAGCACTGTAACAATACCGTGCCAGACTGGACCGAGTACCATGAAGCTTCCTTTGATGCTTGGAAAGAAGAAGTGAACAAACTTCTCACGCGATACATACAAGAACTAGACTCTGTCAAACTTCGTGCTGGCCTGTCCACGGTCCTCCAGGTATCGCAGCTGGGAAATGCCTTTCTTCAATCAAATAAGCTTGACAATAATCTCGCTGCGAACGAACCTTCCAAATGTGCCGCCGTCGTTGGTCTAGCTATCAACATGATTCATCTTCTCGCCTCTATCGTTGCTCCGTACATGCCCGAGACAGCAAGGTCCATAAACACGCAACTCCGCATGGATCCACTTCAAATCCCCGACTATTGGAATGCGGATTCCATCAAACCTGGCCATGAAATCAACAAGGCGGAATACTTGTTCAGCCGCATCAAACCAGAGAAAGCGGAAGAATGGCGAAAACTATTTGGAAGCGAGGAGGCGAAGAAGTTTAGGGAAGAAGAGCTTGAATTGAAGACGAGGAAGAGCGCAGCCATGAAAGCGGTAAAGATTCCGAAGGAGTAAACCTATTGAAACGCCGCGCTGCATTTGGATGGACAACTTGTATTCATTTTAGGCGGGTCCTGGTTGGTTGCGGAGGATTGAGGTTGGGTGATAATCTCTGTTTTCCCTTTCCTTTAATTTTGCTTCGTTATTATCCAATTTTTTATATTTCTCTTATTTAGCTTTTGATGTCTAAGAATATTAAGAGGAGCGATAGCTGATCAATAATCACTACACTAATAAAATTGGTGGAGATGAGTAGTTGAGTCTGTCGAAGAGGTGATGAACGATGAGATGAGAACGAGGAAAGATGAATGCCGTGCACACGTGAAATATGAGTTATGTCCTAACCCTAAATGATCATCGGTGCAGAAGTGCCACATTCAACAAAGATCTCCCAGACTCTAATAGCCACGTTTGTTCTTCTACTTTCAACCAGATTTCATTACTAATCACAAGGCGACTGTTCAGCTCTAGTAGATTGTCTCTCTGGATCCTCGTCCTCGTGTTTCCTCCACATCACTCCGACTGTTGCTTCACCCATCGCTTGTTGCTTTCGCCATCACTTCACAACTGTACGAGCTGTCCACCTCATTTTTTCATCCATTAGTCACGCATCTTCAGAGCAACTACTGATAGCGCCTTCCTACAGCTGAGAGCAACCCTTGATGGCAATGTTTGACCAATCACATTCCCGATTGAAGTAGACACGAGCCGTCTTCCGAGTTGTCAATTACCTTCTTCCAACCTAGCCCATTGATAACTGCGAAATACGCACTTGAAATTGTCTAGAACGGTTGTATTGTTCATCAAGCCATGAGTGACTTAGAGTTTCAAGGTCAATGTGGAATTTTAACGTCAGAAGGAGCCACTTTATTGACGGTTACAACGAAAACACTTTATAGTAAAGAAAACTAACCACTTGCAATGAGCAGTTTTTCTGAAAATTTCCGTCCGTCCGCGAACAAGAGCACCCGCATATCTACCTTTCGATGCTTGATGCATACTTTCAAATAGTGAAACATGAAAAAAATAGGATTGAGATCAAAGCGTCTGAGTACGATTATCTTCACTGGAGGTCGGTCACAGGATCTCGCTTGTAATTATGTAAGTAATGTATGGAGTTTATCGGATGACCTGCATAACCAAGACTTGCTAATCATTTGCAGGTTGTGATTTTCAGCTGGCCGCTAGTACTATTGGTAACTACCGGTAATAACAACAGCCAAGTTTACCGGTATTATGTCTCCCAAGTCCCGAAAGACTCCTCGATATCTAGTATGAGATAATATTTCTGATAATGGTTTGTTTCCAAGAACTATTCAGCTAGTTTCTAGTATCAACAAAGTGGGGTTGCAGTAGAGTGCAAGCCTCCAACAAGCCACCAACCAACTAGCCGCCGCAGAAACAGGTTCAGCTACTAGTAATCAAAATGGCACCGATAATTCATTTTCTCAGCTGAAAGGTACCATGTAGTGGCGTACCTCTTATCCTCATAATGCGAAGCCCGCATCATTGTGGGGTGCAGTTCAGGTTTTCATCATGCTACGAGTGAATTTGGCTGAATATTGTTCCTGATGCGGTACGCCATGCATGCGGAGAGGACTTAAGATACATCATAGATATTTCTATATGCCAGGGAAAATCGGAACCTCGGCTAATATCGATATCACTACATATCTTTTACGTGCCAAACTAGGCCTGGAATTTGTATAAAGAGAGGGCCTTCAGGCCTCATTTTGAATAATACATCAAACGAACTTTGCCATATTCTTCTCAAGTATGTCTACCACTTCCAAGTACCCACCTGGCCAGGATTCCGCCGGGGATATCAATACAAAAATTGTTGTTGCTGGACCCCCGTTCAATCCCAACCCAAATGAACCCCTTCCCGTGCGAATGGAGATCCACGATCTCCTCAAGGATGCAGAACTCAAAAATCTATACATTCTAGGTATGGAGGAGATGCAAACTATGGACTGGAAGGATCGTCTTTCTTGGTATCAATTGGCCGGAATTCACGGCGGGCCTTATGAGGCATGGGATAGAGAAACCGACAAAAGTGGAGAGAGACGTGGGCGTTATTGCACCCATTCCAGCAAGCTATTTATCTCTTGGTAAATACTCTTCTAGTATCGGGAAGTTTTGACGCTGACGGTAGATGGATTTTAGGCACCGCGCTTATCTCGCTGTATTTGAACAAGCACTTCATAAATGCATTCAGAATGTTTTAGTCAGCAAGAAATATCCTGTCTCAGTGGAAAGAATGAAGGTTCTGAAGCCACTGGCCGATAACTTCCGAATGCCGTAAGTTCTTTTAATGGTGCAATGGTCTATCCGCTAATGGTGAAACGCTAGGTACTGGGATTGGGCGAAATATCCCTTCATTCCTGCCGAGTTTAAACAGAAAACCATTAAAGTTATTCGAGGAAACGGAGTAGAGGAAGAGCTTCCATTGAACCCGCTGTTTAGTTACAAACACCCTGACCGCCCTGAACCACAGCATCCGAAAGACGGCCATCCAGATGGTTGGGGTACTCTGGAGCGCTTTGAACCCATGTCGGCGCAAACTAGTAGAGCAGATGGTAACTTGCAAAATGTTCTTGCGATAGGAAACACACGCGATAGTAAGCATTATGGAGCGAATTTAAAGCAGGTCACACATATTGTCGAAAGTCACAAGATACTAATGATTCATTTAGTGTGAGAGATCGAACCTTTATCTTACTGAGTCTGGAACAATATCAGGGCGAAACATTTGCTAGTTTCTCGACCAATAGATGGACGCCAAACGGGGTATCATCCGATTATGACTCTCTAGAGGCCATTCATGACTGGTTACATGGAGCAGTTGGTGGAGACATGGGAAGTGTAGCGCGTATGTATTCACTTTGGAATTTTCTATCATGATACCTAGCCTCTGCTAACACTCGAGAAGACGCTGCTTTCGATCCCATATTTATGTTACATCACACTAATGTCGATCGCCTTGGGTAAATTTCCGCTTATACACAGCGATGTGGATGACATGCTAAATATTTACAGCGCCTTGTGGCAAGCACTTCATCCCAAGTTAGCTAAGTCTTGGGAAACTTTCGAGGGAGATTCAAGTACCTTTTGGACCGAAGGTACAAAAGAATCACCCACTACACGTAAGCTTTACCCGTCTGTCTTACAACCTTTCTGACTCTTTAGCTCTCATCCCCTTTCGTAGGGCAAAGGAAGAATATTGGAATACAATCGATACCCGAGATTTTACACGCTTTGGCTACACTTATCCTGAATTGACTGGTTGGAAATCGAACCAAACTGAACAGGAAGCAAAATCACTACGCAATTCTGTCGCAACAAAGGTCCGGAAACTCTATGGGCCCGCGCAAATCTCGCTAGCCAAATCGGCGCCCCAGCCCACCGAGAAATTTCTTCAAAAAATCGTCGAAACATCGCCCGAGGTTGCAGAACTGTCTGTATCCGGCATCCCTGTGGAAGCGATTGCATCGCTCGTTTCGCCGATTGTCACGGCCCCTCAACCTATCATCATCCCGCAGCCTCTCCTCGAACTTGCCGAGACACCCACCCACTCAGAGTACTTTACCAATCTGCGGGCGCCCAAGCACGCATTCGGCGGGTCGTTTGTGGTGCACGTGTTCCTAGGCGCCATCACCACCGACAGCGCAAGCCGCGCCTCGGACCCCAACCTTGTCGGCTCGTGGGCCGTGTTTGCCACCGACGTCAAGAGTACCGGCGGCTGCGCCAATTGCAATGACCAAGCTGCCGAAAGCACGGCTGTAACGGGCTCGGTGCCGCTGACGGGCGCGTTGCTGGAGCGCGGATGGTACGGAAATGATCAGCTCACTGAAGGGTATCTGAAAGACAATTTGAACTGGAGCTTCCATAACGGACCTAACCTCGCGGAAGAGCTGGCTCTAGATCGCTTGGAGGGGATGTTGAAGGTGTTTGTCACAAAAGCGCAGGTTACGAAGCCGACCGACGAAACCGGACTCCCCGTGTATACGGATTGGAATCCAGTGCCGGAGATCACCGAACAGAAGACTACTGGTACAGGACCAAGTGACACTGAGGGCTATAGCACTTGAGGGATCAGCCGTCTATATAGCATGGAAACTTAATGAAATTTAATGAAGTCATAAATATGCAACCCCCAAAGCCACATCGTGAATTCAATCTACTCTAGAGTAGAGTAGAGCGCAAGCCACACACACTCATTACGCCTAGTGTGATTCATAACCGTCTTGGCAGAGAAACTGCGATCAGATCTAACATGACTTGCCGGCCATATAGCTAGTCCGGACTCCGATCCAACTTCATGCCAGACACAGTCCATGCCACAACCAAAAACATTTGTACTCTACATCCAAAAGCCAGTGATTGCTGGAAAGCAAAAAGGAATCTTCCGCCACCGGGAATTGAACCCGGGTCTAGTCGGAACTTCACAATTGAATGTGATGAAAGCGACCAATGCTAGCCACTACACCATGGCGGATGATGTAAGGTACACTACAGTGTACGTATATGTTCTGGCCGAGTCGTCAAGTTGCCGACTTCATGAAGTAGCCGACTCACTGGTCAAGCCAGTCACTTTTCCACTCAGTTGACTGGTCTGTCACGCCAGTCGACTGAGTGGACACTGCGACTGAGTGAGCCCATCCAGCCGACTGGCTTGACAGGTCAGTCAAATGAGTGGAAAGGTTACCGACTTGACAAACCAGTCGACTGAATGGACCGGACCGGCCTTTTGACGGGCAGAGCGCACCTAGTCTTCAATAGCAAGGCCAAGTGATAATTTGCAGTAAATTGGTATTGAATGCAGTAAATTGTATTGTGAAAGTCCTCCGCACTGCATGAATACATGTCTACTATCACGGTCCGGTCTCGTAACTTCGATTCCGGCGGCTCTCAGCACTCATTACTACCTCTATGGCTGCTTCTGTACCACGCCGATTCCAGCCCCTCGTGAAAAATGTATCATTGCTACTAGTAGTTGCTAGAAATTTCCGTACCTTTGCGAGGTAATCAAACAACAATTCTTGGCCAGTGAGAAATTACTGCAATTGTTTCGGTGGAGCATGTTCGCTAGGGGCAGCAACCCAATCGCTTATCTAAGCCCCCCGCCCCCACCACCGCACCAGCATGCAACCTATCCGGCCGATAGATCACAGATCTACTGCACCGGTACCTCTTGCTAGGGTAGCTTCCCTGGTACTTGCACACCGCAGCAGCTCTCAATCTCGCCGATTTTGAATCGCCTAGCACCTGAGCCATGACGCCGGGCTGCATCCTGAGGCGGGGCAGGCTACCGATCGGAGCTGAAAAGCCGGATCCGGGTTGAAGGGCGATTGTGCAGCTGTATTGTACCTGGGCGGGTTTTTGTGGGGGGCGGTGGTTGGTTGGCGGGGTGAGGTGCGGGGTGGATTTTGTTTCAGTTCAGCTCGGTTGGGGGGGGGGGGGGGGGACAGCTTTAATACCCAAGGCTTCTCCCCCATTCCTGCCTTCATTCACGTCCAAGCTCATCCTTATCCCATCTCCATCCCAACCGTATCATCAATACCAGATCACTTATATCGTCAACCAAATCCACAACACATCGCGTTCACCATGCCGACAGCAATCACCAGGTGAGCTCGCCCCTCCCTCGCTTCCTTCACCTGCAAGATACAGCACCTAACGTCCCGTGTCTCCCAACAGCATGGAAGAGTACGAAAAAGCCATGGAAGAGTCCAGGGAAAAGCTCGTCATCATCGACTGCTGGGCCGAGTGGTGTGGTATAGCCGCACCCTCTCCCTCTGTCGCTCCCCGACTAACCGCCGCCAGGTCCCTGCCGCTCCATCGCCCCAGTCTACAGCTCCCTCGCGGCCGACCACCCCGAGGCGGCCTTCTATAAGCTGGATATCGACGCGGCGCCACAAGTCGCGGAAGAGTTGAACGTGCGCAGCATGCCCACGTTCATGTTTTTTAGAGGCGGGAGCTCGGTTGACCAGGTGGTGGGCGCGAATCCGAGGGCGCTTAGGGTGACGATTGAGAAGAACACGACTCCTAGTTGATGACGTGTTGTGTTGTTTATTCATTCATGGTGGATTGTATCGAGAGACACGGTGCATAAGGCGGAGTTGTGTAGAGTAATTATACAGTTTTGCGCATTCAGGTGGTTGAAGGCTGTTAAACACTCACAGCCAATGCGGTGTTGGGTGCCACGATCATGGGTAAATCGTGAAGTTGACAGGAACTATGGCATCGTGAATCTTTCTCCACCAAAACCGTCTCTTGTTCATCTGCCATCCCTCACTATCCCTCAACCCACTCAGGCCCAGCACCTGTCCAATCCCTCGGCGAATATATATCATAGCACAAGCCCCAGACAAAAGCCCAGACTGCCAGATAGCCCATTGAAAGTCTTATCTTTCCCACCAGGTTTTCTTGATCGACCAAGAGGACAGGCAGTTTAATACAGTAATAGAACCGCGTTAAAGGATGCTTTGGGTTGTCGACCTCGTGTTGCCATGGACGGGGCCTTGGTGGTGATAGTTAGTGACGCACCTCCGACTTCTAATCGTGAATACAACGATCGTAACGCGAAGACAAAGAAGAGCGAATTTCTGTGGGCTAGAGTTTCATATATTCAGACTACTATTAGCTAGTTGTACGCTCAAGCGTGTCAATGCAATATGCACCAAACCTGGTATTAGTTAATTAACCTATAGACTGTGTCAAACTAATAAACAAACCAAGTTTGAACCGCCGTCACCTAACTAGAATCCAAATCAACATCAACATCGACCAAGCGCGTCTGTGAATTACACAATCTGGGCCTGTTCCTGCATAGAACACTACAGTTGCCAGATCGGAAGATTTGAGAGTCGACTGCCCTACATGGCCAGAAAGTGGAAGTGTATGCCGATCCCATGGAGGCCGGTTTGCAGTGCACATGGTCGCTCGAGCCGTGAAGTATAGTATTATATGAAGTAATTATATCAAGGTTAGGGCTTTTCCCTGGTGCCAACTTGCCCCCAGTCCCGTGATTCGCTCTTGGGTATATATTCCACGTTCTCGCCCCCGGATTGCTGCTCCTTACCAGATCGTCTCGAGAAAAACTACAACAAAATGTCTGAAACATCAAACGACTACGAAGACTACAAATCGGCGCAGTCCTATATGAGCGAAGAAGAAGAAGAACGAATTTTCGATGAGGCGGAGAAGTCACGTTTAAACAATTTCTTCCTCAAGTATATGCCTCTCTACTATGCGGAGATTCGTGTGGGGCTCACATCTCGTGGGGTGGCGTCATTGCATTTGGTTGAAATAATGGAGCATGGCACATCGCGCGAGAAACAGATAGTTCGTGAGATGGTCAAGTTCTACAGAGAACAGCGAGAAAAGGATAAAGAAGAGCTTGAGATGTTCTGGGAGACGCGCGGGAATGATACTTGGAAGAGTTTCTCTAGCTTCTAGTGCAAAAACTTCAAAGTTTAGGTCTCATTGAGAGACATTTAGCAAGAGCGCGTGGCGGAGTACAGTTCAATGTTTGATGGTGGATGTAGTCGTAGATAGTACTGCGTGTGATATGTAGGTGGAAGAGGGTCAGTCGGTCATTGTGCTAGATCTGCATAGCGGTTAAGAGTTTTGGGATAGAATCTAGATATAAGAGAAATATTATAAAAGAAACGGGTTGTTCATAAAATATACGGGTTATGCCCAAAATGACCCTCTATCCACTATCAATAAATAGTGACCGCCTTATCAATAAATAGTGACCGCCCTATCAATACATAGTGGCCGCTCTATCACTAAATAATGTCACTAAACTTGGTTCCCAGGTGATCCCCTATTAATGCAAAACAATTAACGTGCAATTACCAGTGTACAAAACCCAAGGCCAGCCAATTCGTGAGCCTTGTGACTTTCCCTCAGTCCCGTGATGCGGTGCAACTTGCCTCTCTCATAGGGTATATGTTCTGACCGATACACCAAGGATTTCCGTAGGCCTTCAGGTCGACCCATAGGCCTACAGTTCGATTTGCGGTACCGGTCGACCAGTTGGCCTATGGGTTGACCCGTACGCCAAATAGCTCGCTTTACCTAGCACGCCGCGCATCCCACCATGAATACTGCTGCTGTACTGCACGATCTTGACAGTTTCTACGCACCAGATCAATGCCTTTTCTGGCACGATTTTGACGCGACTCAAGAACTCGACACGTCCAGACAGTTTATACAACTTGTACAAAAGCGGGCAGTGGTGCGGTGACGCACGGGTTTAGTTTGGTAAATGTAAAATCCTACAGTAACATTGAATGCTTCTATATGCTTTGAACGTTTGCAATCTGTGCGGCCAACAGCAAATTTGTCTTGCTGATGTACTGTATTTATAAACCGCGCGCCGGAGTACACCTAGTATCAGACAATTGACGTATCTATGTAAAAACAACAGCTTCTGCTCGTGCGAAGACTAAGTCTACACCTAAAAGCTGCATTAGGTATCGTTATATTATGTGCCCAGATGGTCCTTGGCCAACCGGTCAATTGGCCAATCGGTTGACCGGTTCGCCAACCGGTCGACCTGTAGGCCTACAGAAATCCTTGGTGTATCGGTCGGAACATATATATTCCCCCGGATTGCTGCTCCTTACCAAATCTTTTCGAGAAAAACTACTACAAAATGTCCAAAGAATCACATGTCACCTGCGACGAATCACCAAATTCCGACCAATGGTCTCCCACTCAGACGGAGAAGTCACGTTTAGACAATTTCTACCTCGTGCATATACGTGGCTTTTTTATGGAGGGGGCTGCGGGGATCGCATTTCAGGGGGAGGAGACATCGTGTTTAATTAAAAGAATGTCACCGCACGAGAGGCGGACAGCCGTGGCGATGATGAAGTACTACGCAGACAAGCGGAGCAACGAACTGAAAGTGCGGGAAAATCAAGTGAAAGAGTTTAAAAGAACACTAGAAATCCCGCAGATAAACGACAACCAGCAGCGAGATGGGTTACATTTTCCGGATATTAGAAACGAAATGATGGGCCCGGGGCAGAGAGCTAGAGCTAGACAAGAGCTTGAGATGTTCTGGGAGAAGCACCGGCATTAACGGCCATAGAAATCGGAATGAGGTTGATCTTCTGGTGCAAAAACTTCAAAGTTTAGGTCTCATTGAGAGACATTTAGCAAGAGCGCGTGGTGGAGCCTAGTTCAATGTTTGAGGGTGCCTGTAGTCTGAGATATTGCATGTGATAGCGGCAGAAGAGAGTGGGTCGGTTATTGTACTAGTTCTGTATAGCGTTTAATATATAAGAGTTTCGGGAGAGGTATAACAGAAATATTGCAAAAGAAACCGGTTATTCATAAAATACGACCCCTTGAAATGCCGGACGTGATGCACACAATCAGTCGACCCTGTTAACGATAAATACAGACGATTACCTCGTAGATGTGATATTTAAACTCATGTAGACCTGAACAGTGCTAAATTTGCACATGGCAGTTGTTGATCTGGAGTATTTACAAGGGCGGGGGCACAGTGAATAGACGCTTCGCTGAATGTAAGATAACCCAGCATTTCTTATCTCATGAACAGCGTACGTTTATAAGTGGCCCCGGGTCGGAGCTTTCGCATCCTAGGTTCAAGATAATATAAGTGAATTTGAAATCATACAACCCTTCCCCGCCCTGCTCTCCGCCCTCCTACCCGGCGGCTCGCACGGTCTACACGATATATAGCAACCGTTGTAGATTGCACATCTGCACCGGTAATCATTCGGTTTTGCTCTCCTGGGTTCGGGTCTCCTGGAGCTCTTCGCCCTTGTTTCTGCTTTTGCTCTTCTCTTCTCTTCTCTTCTCATCCTGTAAACTTAACACAACTTAACCGAACCATACAGTACGATCTATAACAGTAACCCCGGCTTGCTGGCGCCGACCTTCTTCGTGAACGCTTGCTACGGCCGCGCGCTCGCCGCCGGTCACCAGGTCGTGGCGCACACACGCGGACCGCCGCTCAACGCCGCGCTGGTTGGCAACACTAGCACGAAGCCCACGTACATGCGCGCGCAGTTCTTGAGAACCGGGGGCACTTCCATGGCAGCTTTGGGCTACAGGATGACTGGGATCGCTAGAATTTGCAGATGTTCTATAGCGCCGCGGCGGGTGGCCTCAAATGAGACGGCGAAAAAGCTGGCCGGGATTTTCTTTCGTTGTACATGTGGGGAATATACCTGCCCAGCCATATAACCGCCGATTCTGTATGGAGCCAGCCATATTCCGCTTCTCATAGAGTGGAGGCCGGTTTGCAGTGGTCGCTGGATCCGTGAGTTATAGTATTATCGGGTTATGCCCAGAATGACCCCCAAAAATGACCGTAATGCCCAGAATGACCCCATAATTTTGGTAATGCCCAGAATGACCCCCTAATCTAGTGCAAGCCCTATCAACTAACAAGGGCCGCTCTATTACTGTAGTGAATTAATGTTATATGACTGCTATCAATAAGGTGTTATTACTATGGCCATCTGGCGCAATCTATCTTCACTGCCACTCTCCCAACCGGGTCGCTGTCCACCCTAGGGCGCCTTCCGGCCCAGGGCACATTTCCGCCCGTAACTTGGCCCTGGGGGCCACGATCGAGTTGTGAGTTGACTCCTAAGGTGCTTTGGGGCCCAAGCCTGTGTTGCGTGCACGGAGATGACCTGGCTGCCGGCAAGCCGCCCAAGCCGAAAAGTTGCACTGGGCCCGGGCCGGGCCCATGATGCGGGCAAGAAGGTGCCATGGATGGGAGGCGGGTGGTGGTAATGGTGGTGGTGCCAGTGGTCAAATATCGTGTGCTCAGGGCGGACCGGCAGGAAGGTGCCCTGGGCGGGAGGTGGGTTAAGCCATATGGTAACATACCAAATTTATAGCAGTCATATAGCATAAATACACTTTAGTAATAGGGAGGTTGTCAAACATTAATTATAGAGCGGAACTTGTTAATTGATAGGGCTTGCACTCGATTAGGGGGTCACTCTAGGCATTACCAAAATTATGGGGGTCATTCTGGGCATTACGGTCATTTTTGGGGGTCATTCTGGGCATAACCCGTAGTATTATATGAGAGAATTAAACAAAGGTTAGGGCTTTTTCACTCATGTCAACTTGCACCCAGTCCCGTGATGCTTCAACTTGCATCGCTCGCTGGGTATATATTCCACTTTGTCGCCCCCGGATCTCTGCTCGTTATCAGATCTTCTCGAGAAAAACTACAATAAATGTCCAATAAACCACACAACACATGCGACAAGTATGCCCCGCTCTCCTCCGGGAGCCAACCGGAACCACAGCCTAATTCCGACCAACGGTCTCCCCCTCAGCCTGAGCTGCCGGATAAAGAGGTTTTGGATGATTCCTGTCAGAATCGTGTGCATCGCTATTGGCCGGAGGGGCCTGCGGGGGCCGGATATCAGAACAAATCGTCTGTCGAAGAAGTTGATGGAATAATGCGCGACGCGAAAGACCTGAACGACCGGAGCATAGACCTGGCGATCATCAAGCACCGCCTAGAGGAGCTAGTAAACAGAGAGAAAGATTGCCTAAGGATACTAAAAATGCATGGCAACAACGAAGCGATGATCAAGCAGCGGCATACAGAAATCGAAGAGCTTGATAGTGTTCTCGCAGATGCATGGATAGATCATGTGGAGAGAAAGGAGACAAAGCTTGCGGGTCTTCTATGGGACACCTACAAGAAATTACTTATCGAGATAGTGAAATGGGCCTAGTTATGTTTGGAAGGATTTTGGCCTAGTTATGTTTGGAAGGATTTTGGGGTGGCTGTAGACTGTAGCTTTAGATACTGCATGTTGTAAAGTAGGCAGAAGAGCGTGAGGCGGTTACTGTACTAGGCTTGCATAGTGTTTGAGAGTTTGGGAAGAGATATAAGAGAAATGTTTTGGAATAAACGGGTTATGATCATATCATAACATCTGACACCCTGAAAGACTGGCATTGCAAAAAATGACCCTGATTATTTCACATAATGCTCCGCGGATAACAAATTCACACATTGATCTCTGATGCATTGCTGACCGCTCAAGTATTTTCGTGTGATATTCGGAACCTCCATGCTAGCCTTTCCCGTTGCAGCTATAAAACTTCTACTTTTATATGGTTACTTGTTTGACTTGTTTCAGACCAGCCCAAGTACTCGTACAAGCATCCATTGTTACAAGTCCATAATCACCACTATTCGCGTAGGCCTCAGCTGCTTCGCACCACCCAAAAAGCTATATCCCTCATTCCACACTCAAAGAGAACCTCCCACCGCCAGCATTGAACTCTAGCAAGCCTACACAACCGCCGTCAGTCCCACCACCTTCAACGCCGCCTTCTTCCCCTTCGGCATCTTCCAATCACACACGCCAGTAGCGGCCTCACACTTCTTCGCATACGGCACGCTCCCACTCGCCGTCGCCGTATACGACACCGTCTCCTTCTGACTACATATCCTACGCATCAGCAAACCCCATTCTCTATACCCAAGCCACGTCACTAATCCGAGCCCGACTTACCTATTCTTCTGCGAATACTCATGCCGGATCGTCAGTTTGTTCCCGTCGGAGCGGCGCCACTTCACGCGCGGGTTGTTCTCAGAGCACGCGACAAATCCGTTGTGCGGGCTGGGCGTGAACGCGTCCCACGTATATCCACACTTCATGGTCGTGCATGTGTTGGGGTCGGTGACGGTGAACGACTCGCCTTGGACGGGGCGCGCGCGCGCCGAGAGCGAGAAGCCGCTGAACGCGGTGACGCTGTAGGGCTTGCGGCCGGTCGGGGAGCCGGCGCAGGGGCCGGCGACGGCGGCGAGAGCGCTGCTGGCGAGAGTGAAAACAACGAGTAAAATGGCGGTGAATTGCATTTTCGGGGACGGTTTTGTGGTAAGTGCAGTGAATTGGTGATGGTGGCCTGTTGAGCTGGAGGCGGAGATAAAGATGTTTATATAAAGCCATGATATTTAGGCTTGACGTGGCACACCGTGTCTGGACTGCTCGCTGCGTCTCGCCTCAGCTCGTCAAACGCCGCGGCGCATCCGTCCGCTCCCGCGGCCAGTAGAATGAGCTGACGGCTTCTTCAGCCGCGCTGAAACACAGCACCGCAGCATGCAACGATCCGAAAACCACTGGACGCCTCCAAGTAAGAAAAAGCAACCATTCGGGGGCCGTGCGTATAATTGGCATAAGCTACAAATTACGTCGCAGGCAGTAAGTAAGCTGCATATTATTTCGATGTACAATTACCTTATTGAAGAGTCTGCATGCGATTACGCGTGGATTCAGCCCTACAAATCAGAGAAAGCTACAACTATTCAGCGACCCTACGGATAATTGGTACAGGTTTGACTCTTGTTGGTCGTTGGCTGTTGCCGGTTCGCCTTCGATTCAGCTCTATGGACACAGACACGTAGTAGCTACAGCGCAATCAAGACTTAATGGCCGGGTATTCAGCCTTCGATTCTTAATGCTGCTTCGGCACTCGATCATTGCAGTCGAGTCGAGCCATTCGTTCTTGCCTTGGTTCCAGTTTCATGTTCAAACGCCTTGTTCGACTACGTGCTCTCGGACTGTGGGCGCTTTCTTTGGTAAAACAAAGACCGTTCTTATGAAAGTATCGACCCTGGACAGCATCAAAACTTGCAAAACAATGATGAGAGATCACAAGATCTCACTCTCTGGCGGGGAATTGAACCCCGGTCACCCGCGCTCAGTCGTGATGACAGGCGGGTATACTAACCACTATACTACCAAAGAGGCGATGTCTTTCGAGGCCGCGAACTCTCTATCAAGCCAGCGTTCTTTACAGCTGTCGTCATGACTCGTGAGGTGTTCATTGTGGAATAAAGAGTTCGAAAGTCTAATTGAAGAGGTCACGTCACTTGATCTGATGAAAATAGTTCTCTGTAAAAGCTTGTTCTTGTCTATGATTATCTGATTACAGAGTATTCTGAAGAAGTATAAGGTTCAGAGCAGGCACGTGAGGAGGCAAGAAGTTTATTTAGAAAGTGTGTGTTGTATTGATTATGTCTAAGAGTGAACTTGAAGTTACAAAAGTACCGTCACAGTTGCACCATCGCCATGAGCTTGTTACTAAGCCCGGGTGACTCTAAGCTGAGTCACCCTACTTGGCGTAGTGCTGACTAAGCAGCCGGATGCACCGGCTGCCGACACCCCCCCACAGCAGTACGCCATCCCATGCCAAATAAACATAAAGATGAAACAGCCACAAAGAATCCAGTAAATATGCCATAATTGATAGAAAGCCCCCCCTCAGTAAACATGCCATACACCATAAAAAGTCCCTTTGAGTTACGAGGGTAGCATAGTACCTCTCAAAACACGGCCACGCCTCGCAGCCCTCGTAGGCCTTCGCACCTGGCAGCATGGACAGAAGTGTATAGACGTAAGTAATGCTTCTGGAGACGCACCAGCACTGACATCGTCGGCATCAAAATTGCGCATGTTCAACAGTTTCGTCAGCGCAGCGTGTCTTGGCGCTGGTAACGATTTTGTCATAATGTCGGCGACATTAATGTCAGTAGGAATGTAAGAAAAGACCACTACCTTGTTTTCGACCAGATCTCTAGCATGGAATTGCCGTATGTCTATATGCTTTGTCCTTGCTGATGTATTTTGAGTCCCTCTGTCAATCAGCTTTAAAGTGCCTTGGTTGTCATTTGCAATAGGTGTAGGCAGATGAATCCTAGGTACACCAGTATTCGATGAAGCTATGTCATTGATAAGGTTCCTCAGCCAGATGGCCTCTCTCGAGGCCTCCGAGCAGGCCATCAACTCGGCTTCTACTGTGGACAACGCCACAATAGTCTGTCGTTTCGCTTTCCAAGATATCAAGGATCCGCCTAGGGAGAATGTAAAGCCTCCAATTGAACGTCTATCAGCGACTGTCGAGGCCCAATCTGCATCACAGAACCCATTTAGGGACGCATTGTGATCACTATTCCTTGGATAGAACAAGCTGAGTGCTTGCGTAGTTACGATATAGCGGAGAAGCTTTTTAGCTGCCGTGGGATGAGACGTCAGAGGATGTGCACAGTGTCGAGACAAAGCTGAGACAGTAAAAGCCACGTCTGGCCTAGTGCCAATAGCAGCATATAGCATGGCCCCTACAATTGACTGATATGACGATTTTAGCTTGTCGTTCAGTTCATTGTCCGGGACATTCAAAGCATCGATCTTTGATCTATACTCTGAGGGAGCACAGCTGCGGTAGTTCGCATTAGCTGGGAGGTATCGTTGCTCGATAGTCTTCAAGTATTCCAGCTGATTGAGTATAACTCCATCTTTGCATTGGTGAACCTCAAAGCCCAAAAATCGTTGCAGAGGTCCAAGATCTTTCATTTTGAACACCGTCATCAGAGTGGACGCCACATTGTCACATGTCAACGACTGTGCCGAGGTTCTGAAGAGCAATATGTCGTCAACATAGAGCAGCAAAACAATACCGTCTCCTAGATATATATTTGTATCATATACACCTCTGCGAAGGCCAATGCTCAGCAGCGTTTTATCGACAAGCTTCCACCATAACCTTGGACTCTGCTTTAGTTCATACAGAGCTTTCTCCAACCGTAACGTCGAGGAATGAGTCCATGGTATGGTTAGCTTACTTACTGAGTTCGGCAACTTTACCCAAATATCAGCATTGTCGACCTCTGGATTTAGGAAAGCTGTAACGACGTCAAGTTGTCTGATATTCCAGTTATGTATAGAAGACAAAGCTATGAGCGTCCTGAAAGTAGTCTGAGTAGCCACTGGTGCGTAAGTCTCGTCAAAGTTTACTCCAGCTTGCTGAGTAAAGCCACGCACAACTAGACGAGCTTTGAATCTCACTGAGTTGTCAGGATTGAGTTTTCTGGTATAAACCCACTTGGAGGATAAGGGTTTCGAGTTTGTCTTAGTGTCATGCACAGCTGCGAGATCAAATGTAGAATTTTCCAGCAACGACTGCAACTCCTCATTCATGACAGCGTGTTACGGGGGACGTCCAGAGGCGTTATCGACGATAGACGTTGGCCCACGGTGTATGAAGTCTTTTATCACCAAGAATTGCAATTGTACTTATAGAGGGGTTTTAGCAGTATAACTCCTTGAGGTATAAAGCAGCCGATTTATTCTTTGTAACAAAAGATATTTTTACTAGAGGGGACTTCGCTTGGTGTCTGGTGCGTGTGATGATACTATACTTTGTAACCCCATATCATCACGCCCCTATATATACAACACGGCAGGGCTCTAGCCCTGTACCCTAAAACTATATAGAGGGGTGCGCAGTCACAATCGCCCAGTCTCTTTCAACTATGTCTCGGGTGACGTGTACTCCTAACAGCCAATACTGTTTACCCCGCATCGCATCTAATGCCTTCAAGTGGTACACACTTCCTAGCTATGCAAACGGCCTTGGTCTAGAACCCTTGGCCCACGTACCTACGCTACGTGTATCCTATGAACGACCGTATTGTTATCTATGCTTCCTATATGTTCCGAACAACATATTATGCGTCTGGCAACGCTACTAGTTACCGCCCGCGGTAACAGAACCCTCCCTCTCCAATATGTTCGTCCCGAACATAACAAGGTAAGAGATATAATGAATCAATATAATATTTGAACAAAGGAAAATATACTTACTCTTTCCTCCTCTTGCTGGCTCTGGATCCCTCGGTATCTTCCTGTCTTTGCTTGGAACTTGCGTAATCGATTTCCCAGTTGCGGTGATGTTTGACCTTTTTGTGACGCCGATAAAAGTTTGCCAATACCTCTTCGGCTCCGGGTACCAAAGATTCGTACGGTTCCCAGGTCGCTTCCTCAATTGGATAACCCTTCCATAACACCAAGAACGTGTCATTGTCATCATCGTCAAGTCCATGTTCGATGATTTTTTCCGGGGTGAAGTGTCCAGCGCCATCGGGAAGCGGCGGCAGCGTGACTTCTGGCGGAGCGTCTTCGCCACGGTGATATGGTTCTAGAAGAGATACATGGAACACAGGGTGGTATCCCTCGGGGATGCCTTCCAGTTTGCACGCGGATTTTCCTACCCAAGAAATCTTGAACGGTCCAGCTTTACGATTGTCGAGCTTACCCCTTGGCATGTTGCGAGTATCCAACAATACTTCTTGTCCGATAGTGAACTCGGGCTGATGTATCCCGTACCGTGTTACTCCTGTTGATTTTCCGTCCTTGTTGACTTTGGCGGTATCGTGTCTTCGTATCATAGCTTCTCTAGCAGCTTCCAGGTTTTCTTTCAATTGCTTATGGGTTTCTTCCAAGTAGTGCACGAAGTGCTCGCTGGCCGGGTTGCGAACTTGTTTTTGTTCTATCGGCCATATGGATCTGGGGTGCTGACCGTAGTTGGCATAGAAGGGCGACATCCCGGCGCTTGAGTGATGACTGTTGTTGTATTCGTATTCCGCCAGTGGAAGCAGTTCGTCCCAGTCTTTTCTGTTCATGATGAAGATGCGTAAAAATTGTTCGAGCACCTGGTTAACTCTCTCCGTCTGGCCGTCGGTTTCCGGATGGAAGGCTGTAGACAGATTATCCTTTATCGATAGTAATTCGAGAGTAGTTTGCCAAAAGTTGCCGGTAAAGCGACTGTCTCTGTCGGATACGATGTCGTCTGGCAATCCGTGGAGGCGCCATATTTCTTTAACGAAAAGTTTTGCTAGATCAGAAGCCTGGGTATTAGGGATAGGTACAAAGTGAGCCATCTTTGTGAAGCGATCGACTATGACCCATATGTGTTCGTTGCCGTTTTGTGTTAGTGGGAGTTTTACAATAAAGTCCATCGAGATAGAAGACCAAGGTCGCGGAGGTAAGTCCAGTGGGTTGAGTAATCCGTAGCGCTTGTGCCGTTTGTGTTTGGCGCGTTGACAACTATCGCAGTGTTTGATCACTTCTTCGACTATGGTACGCAACCCTGGGATATCGAAGTTTCGTCCAATCACTTCTATTGTCTTATCTCTTCCCCAGTGTGCGCGCTTGTGTTCTGAAGTAACGATTTCTTTCCACAATGCTTGGGGTGGTCGCAATAGGTGATCCTTGTACCAGAGTCCGCTTAGGTTGGTCCATTCCTTGGATAGTTCTACGTTTTCGTCTGTTGTGTAGGTTTTCTGGCATTTATCCGCAAACGTTGAGGTTGGTTTGTTGATCTCGGAGTCGGCAAGGTTAACCGTTGTCATTCCAAGCTTGAGTTGATTTGGTCCAGTAGCCACGTCCTGCCCTGTTAGTAGTGCCCCAAACTTGAATTGATAGACAATGTCGTTCGGATCATTAGTACCCTCCTTCTCCACGCAATGCTCCGGATTGCGAGATAGCACGTCTGCCTTGCCGTTCTTGATTCCACTGCGAAAGATTATTTCGTAACTAAAAGGCATTAATGTTTCCGCCAATCTTGCTTGTCGTCCATACAACATCCGAGGTCTTTCAAAGTACTTTAAACTTTGATGGTCCGAGTAGATTAATATGTTGTGTTTGGCGCCGTGAAGCCATGAGCGCCATTTAATCATACTCTGAACTATACAGAGCATTTCCTTGTCATGAATGTCGTAGTTTCTTTCGGCAGGTATCATCTTTTTAGAGTGAAACGCTACGGGATGTAGACGTTTGTCATGTCGTTGGCTCAATATTGCTCCCGTAGCGTAGGCAGAGGCATCTGTTTCCAGGATCGCTTGAAGTTCTGGATCGAAATGTCCGACCATAGGCGCGGTGGTAAATGCCTTTTTGAGATAGTCAAATGCCTTTTGCTCCCGATCCCCCCAATAGAATTTTGGTGAACTGATTACATCCGATATGGGTGCATTGATTTGTGCATAGCCTTGCACGAACCGGCGATAGAAGTTAGCAAATCCATTGAATTGCTGGGCTTGCTTGATTGACTTCGGTGTTGGCCAATTCAATACGGCTTCTATTCTTTCGGGGTCCATCCGTACTCCGGTTCCAGAGAGGATGTGTCCTAGGTACGGTAGTTCCGTAGCGGAAAACTCGCATTTTTCTATTGCTATACATAACCCATACTTGAGCAGGCGTTCAAGGACCTTGCACACGAGCGCTTCGTGGTGTTCCCGGCTGCCTTTGGTGTAAATCAAAATGTCGTCAATAAAGCAAACGACTCCGTCGTCCAGCATATCGTGAAATATTTCATTCATCATCCTTTGGAAAGTGGACGGTGCGTTGCAGAGACCGAATGGCATCACAAGGTATTCGTATTGTCCGTATCTCGTGCTGAAAGCGGTTTTCCATTCGTCACCCTCCTTGATTCTTATCAGGTTGAAGCCATTTTTCAAGTCGAACTTGGTGAACCGTGAAGCTCCGTGAACGCGTTCCATCAATTCGTCCATTAGTGGAGTTACTGTGCCGTCTTTGACTGTTATTTTGTTGAGGTCTCGATAGTCCACGCATAGCCGTAACTTTCCGTTTTTCTTGGGGACAAATAGTATGGGGGCCGAGCAGGGCGAGTTTGATAGCCTAATCTTTCCTTCGGCTAGCATCTTTTGAATGTATTCCTTCAGGGCTTCCAGTTCTTTAGCAGAAAGTTTATAGATTCGACCCTTCTTTGGTCCTGCTGTAAGTTCGATTTTGTGTTCGAAGATTGTTCTGGCGGGTAGTTTCTCTGCTTCGGATGGGTCGAACAGCACCATGTATGGGTGATACTTTGCTGGCAAGATTCCTTTTAGGTCCGGGGTCGTGGTTGTTGCCACAGAGCCAATTTCAATTGCATCAGGATCGTCTAACACGGATTCATCCCATTCCAGGCTAATGGTGATAGTGGAAACTTGTACTCTGGAATGTGTTACGTCTTTGCAATTGAAGGTTAACGCCATGGTGGAGCCGTCGTAAACTCCATTATGTGTTTGCAAGTAGTGCGGAGGTATCAGTACATCTTTGTCTGAGGGGATCACGACTGCGATTTCTTGAGTAAAGTGACCGTTGTATTCCATTTCGACTTGTTCGCTGACGACTAAGCAATCTCCGATGGGTCGGTTCGATATGTCGCGTGGTGCTGAGTATTTGGTAATGAATGTTTTGATGTTGTTCGTCGTGCAATATTCTTTGCTTAGGACTATAGCGTTACATCCTAAATCCAGCATTGCAGTAGCAGGCTTTTTGTTCACTAAAAATTTATAGTGAGGTCTGTTCCCAATTACGGGGGTCGCTCCAGCGGATGCTATCTCCGTTGGTGTGGAATTAACCGTACAACCATCAACAGCCCCTATCCTAACCACGCCACCTTGACCTGCTATAGCAAGGCAGCCTAATGAAAATACTCCTCCTCCGATTGATCAATTTGTTCCGAATCCTCCGTAGTCGTGGTTTCAATTTGTCGACTTTCCCTGTAATCCTGTTCTTGTTCATCTCTGATGTCCTCCGCCTACATAGCTGCGATTTTAATCTTTCCCAAGCATGTCCTTGCTGTGTGTTCGGCAGTGTCGCAACGTGCGCATTTCCTGTTCTCGATACGTTCCTTGATAACCGGTCCCGGGATCCCTGCTGTTAGCTCCGCAAAAGTCTTACCTGTCTCATACGTTTTTGATGGCTTTGGCGTAAATGATGACTCCCGACTTGGATACGTTACCCTATCCGCCAACTGTTTCCGATCCACCTTCCTTACGTCCCGCTTTTGGAACCCCAATACTCGTTCTGGGTCGTACTTTTTCTTATCCGAGCTGTAATATCCGCTTTTCCGTTTCTTCTCCTCAAATCGCCTGCCGCATCTTCTGACAAGATTGACGAAAGCGTCGTCGTCATTTGGAGGTTCAACATCGGCTATCTTGTCCCGGATGTCGTCATTAAGGCCTTTTTCAATCATATCCCTCCATGGAGCCTCTCGCAAACCAACAATCTGGTTGAGATCCACGAGTTTAGTTAGGTACTCTTCAATATTTCCGTTATATTGAATTTTGTTTATCTTGCGTAGGTTGTCGGTAGTCTCGGATTCCAGAATGAAACGCTTCTCGCAAGCTTGTTTGAACGTTTCAAAATGGGCCGGCCTAACCCCTTCTTGGATTTCCCGGGTGTAGTTGTCGTACCAGTTGTGTGCTTCGCCTTGCAGGCAATCACCTACCAACAAGATAAATTCGTCATCTCCCCGACCCTGGTAATGCTCCTTGTACAGCCTGATGTGATTTTCCAAGACTTTCCAAAATTGTCGCCAATTCTCTCCAACCTTATACTTAGGCAAGGCGGTTGGTTTCAGAGGCTTTGGATTGCCTGGGCCTAGGTTGAACGGATTCTGGTGGAAGACGCTTTCTTCGCGCTGGTATCTATTTGGGGCAGGTGGGGGCGGCATTGACCGGAAGTCTGTTCGTCGTCTAACCGAGCGGAATGATGTGCTGGCGTTGCTGACGTGGTCGCTGTCCTCCGGATCTCCATCGGTTGGTCTGACCCGTTTCAATCTAGCTCCATGCATTGTTACCCTGCCAGTTAAGGTTTCCCCATTGTTTTGTGCCTCCAGTTTTTTACCCAACTGGTCAACCTTCAACTGGATGTCTTGTGCGGTGTATTCGTTGTTTACCGATTCCGCCTCCTGTGCCTCTTCGAGTTTTTGTAGCCGCGTCGTCAACCTGTCCATGCGAGTGTTTGCATATCGAGCTTGGTTCTGAAGATCTCGGATCTCCGCTTGATAATTCTGATTCGTAGCTTTGAGTAAAACTATTTCGCGCTGTGTTGCTTCAGTTGCCTCCGTTACCCGTTGTACTGCACGCTCAGTAATGGCTAAATCCGCTAGCATTGCGTTGCGGTTTTGTGCGTGATCCGCAAATTCCATTTGCCAGCTGCCCTGTAGGTCTGTAATTGTCCGATCCAATTTGGCTCCTAACGCGGTGTCATACTCCTGTAAATGTCTCCTGATAACTGGAGTCATGTCCATGACCACTGCTGATAGGCCTTTTACTGCATTGTTGAGATCCGCCACCGTTGTTTCCACTCCCAACATTCTTGCTTGCAGCAGTGCTTCAGCGCTGCGGCATTCGCCTACCAACAGGTCGATGTTCTCATCTGTTACCTTTTCTCCTTTTGCTATTGCATTCTGCAATCTTTTCATCTCCTTGCCTAGTGATCGAATAGTTTGGTGCCTTCCGTCGGTGGCCATAGGGTCATTTTCCTTATTCTTTAGGCCGTTCCATAATGCCTGTAGCGTAACCCATCCTGCCGGTGCCTGGTATGCCTGTCTTGATGGCGACCGGCTTCTTCGCCTTCCTGGTTGGTAAGGTGCCAACCTAGTACTGTCCAGTTTTTCTTTCCTGCTTTTGAGGACGTTTTTCCTGATGCGAGTGCCCTCAGATTGGAACACAGGTGCTTTGGGTAGGTCTTCCCCTGAACCTTCGTCGTCACCAACGAGGGATACCAATTTTGGAGGTTGGTAATTTTGGGATGGAGGACCCGTATAATACGCGACTTGTTGAGCTCTCCAGCCACTGTCAAAATCGTCTTGGTCGGTTGGAGGTTCGAAAGAAAATGATGGTTCCCGGTGCGGTTGCTCTGATTTTACCAACATCTCCTCCAAGGCTTCAGCCATTTGCTGATCGTTGTTTGAGCTGGTCATTTTCTGGTAGATTGTTGCTCCAACGCCGTAATGACCGTAATAGTCTTGTAGGTTAAGAACTCTGGTTCTTTTAAGAGTGCCCGATATAGGGTGCCGTCGCAATTTTTGCGGTCTTGGTATCGCACCGATTCCGTATCGCTTGAAGTGAGCGATCATTGCATTTGGTAGTGTAGTCTAGTAAAAATATACTGTTACGGGGGACGTCCAGAGGCGTTATCGACGATAGACGTTGGCCCACGGTGTATGAAGTCTTTTATCACCAAGAATTGCAATTGTACTTATAGAGGGGTTTTAGCAGTATAACTCCTTGAGGTATAAAGCAGCCGATTTATTCTTTGTAACAAAAGATATTTTTACTAGAGGGGACTTCGCTTGGTGTCTGGTGCGTGTGATGATACTATACTTTGTAACCCCGTATCATCACGCCCCTATATATACAACACGGCAGGGCTCTAGCCCTCTACCCTAAAACTATATAGAGGGGTGCGCAGTCACCATCGCCCATTCTCTTTCCACTATGTCTCGGGTGACGTGTACTCCTAACAGCCAATACTGTTTACCCCGCATCGCATCTGATGCCTTCAAGTGGTACACACTTCCTAGCCATGCAAACGGCCTTGGGTCTAGAACCCTTGGCCCACGTACCTACGCTACGTGTATCCTATGAACGACCGTATCGTTATCTATGCTTCCTATATGTTCCGAACAACATATTATGCGTCTGGCAACGCTACTAGTTACCGCCCGCGGTAACACAGCGAGCCAATTGTGTTTATCAACACTGTCCATTGCCGCCGCATAAGAATATGGAGTGTTGTCCGACGTAATTGCAGCTAATAGACAGTCGCGTTCTGCGGTCGAAATCGATAGATCAGATAATTGGTCACAGACGTCGAATTGAAGCCTTCTCATAGCATGAATGATAGTATCAATATCTGCAGCTGTATTCAATGCATGTGAGACCGTCTTCCTATTGACGGATATTCGCGTCTCAGGGAAAGCTATATGGTCAGGAACAGATAAATCGTCAGTTGCAGTCGGCAACGGGTCGAGAGCAGCATATAGAGAAGTTTCGTTGTCTGGGAACACTGTTGTACCGCTCATAGGTATTGTACCAGGTTTGGCAAGTGCCTGCGAATGAGACTGTACGTCTTCTTAAATACATATATATAATCAGTTATACCCATATAGGTATATATATCAATAGTTCATACCAAAATGGTTCACACCTATTGGTGGAGACAAAGAAGGTGTATTTGCGATACCCATATATTGAGACTGTACGTCTTCTTAAATAAGTCAGTATTTATGACGTAATAGGTTGGTAATATAGTACCAGATACGTAATTATTGTCATGATGGAAAAATCCAGGGTCCATCGAGTCCGCGACGTAATGACCATCAATTGTGTCATAGATGTCTTCCACTTCGTAAAGGCCGTTAAATAGATCCTCAGTGGTGTTCTCTGGTGAGGTCTCACCAAAGACCTTCCACGCATTAATGTCTTCTCGGAACGTCACACTTGACGAGATGTGGACGGCTTTAGTACGAAAGTCGTATATCCTATATATAGTATTTGATCGATCGACGTATCCAACCATCATCCCCGGCGAAGCCCTAGCCAACCATTTATTAGTCTTAGTAGGATCCTTACTACCATATCTCTGCGCTGGAGCAAGCCATCGGTAGGCCAGACACCCGAATACTCGCAAATGCTTGTAGTTTGGACAACGTCCATGCATCAATTCGTAAGGGGATTTATAGGCCAGACCTCGTTGTGGTATTATTGCATGGATAGCAGTCGAGATATGTATGGCCTCCGCCCAAAACTTATCAGGTAGACCAGCGTTTAAGAGTAGCGTTCTGGCCTTAGTATTAGCACTGCGGATAAATCTCTCCGCTACACCATTAGAGTGCTGGCTGTAAGGAGGTGACGGTTCCCAGAGTATCCCATGCTCTCGCAGGTCGTCAGCCAAGCCTATGAATTCGCTCCCGAAATCACTCCTTAGAATAAGGATAATATGGCCAGAGTTGTTGACTCGACGCCTAAAGTTGATCCACTTCATCTTAACCTCAGATTTGAGCTTCATTGGACAAGTCTCCAGAAATCTAGTAGAATCCTCGATCATTGCTAAATAATAAGAGCATCCACCGATTGACTTGACAGAAAAGGGTCCACAGACATCTGCATGAACTCTCTCATACTTAGTCATAGAGCGGGGAATCGTCACCTTACGTCCAGTGCGTTGAACCATAGCACTCCTAGGGCAAGAATCACACCAGAACTTGTCTTCATTAGGAGTCTTCATCAGGAAAAAATATTACCTTATTTAAGATCGGCCCCCTTAGATACGGACCGCTCCACTTTTTTTGTCGCCTGAGTCGCCTGTGTCGCCAGGGTCTTCTGTACGGGTGCAACCGTTGCCAGGACCTGATATAAGGGTGCAACCGTTGCGACGCCTGAGCGGCGGTTGCCACACACCACATGTCGCAACGCAAGGTTGCCACACACCACGCGTCGCACTGTGAATACCACCACTTTTACCGTGTTATATACGGGTAATCTAGTGCTTTCGTCCGACATACGGGCCATCGCGAAATGAACCGTCTTCCGGTGATCTCATGCGGGACATTGTGAGATGAACCGTCTTCCGGTGATATTCACGGCAAACACGGTGAATTCTATCGACTACTGTTTAAGGTATACCGGTAGTATTATGAGATCTCGCTTGGTGCTTCGTTCATTACTAGGTCACCGAATTGATTTATTGCCATATCACAAAGCGTGCGCATCTCACGGGAAAACGGTGAATTTCACAGGAAAAACGTTTCATTCTACGGTAAACTAGCTATTCTCAAGATATACCCGGTTCCACGTCTCGAGATCAGTGTGGCTATTGACAACCCACGTAGTCTCGGAATCTTGTATAAGATGCGCGGCACCGTAAATCAACGACGCCTCAATTACCGTGATTTTCCCGGTCGCCGGTGTTTGCACACGAGTCATCGAGGAGTCTTCATCCGGTTTACCTGCATTCACTGGTGTGGTCATCTCTACTAACGCGAGGGAATAGTCATCCTTTGATGGTATACTCACCCTGAAATAACATCGTACGCGTACCGGCAATTGCCCCTGCAGGCCACCGTACTTTTCAGGTCCAATTCGCCGGGTTTCCAGTGTTTTTCGACGGTTTCTGTCTCTTGGTCGATACCATACCCAGTCACGGCGCGGAGGTGCCCCGTGCCAGGTGTTATTCACTGTGCAGCGCAGCTGATGAAACTCCCACGCACCGGTCTGAAAGTCTTGCACTGGTACTCGCAAGCCGTGGAAGAAAGCAATGGACAGTGCGTTGATCTCATCGTAATCAAGTTGCACAATGTCGTTACGACGCAGAAATAGGTCTAATGCACCGCGAAACTGGTCCAGCGGCATACCGACGTGTGCCGACAGTTCTTGAAAGATTCGGATTTTTGTTTTGTTTTGCGGAGAATTGAATCGCCGAGGTGGTATGTTACTATCAATCTCTGCTTGCGCGTCTGTGACTTCGACAGCAACATCAGAATCTTCGTTATGTTCTTCAGCTTCCCGGTGATTTTCGCCGTATTGCCGGTGAACAACGGCATTGTTGAGCTCGCGCAACTTGAATGCCATGATGCGGTTGTTGTAGTCGATCATCTGACGAAAAATATCGCCGTTCCGGTTCGAATGGCGATAGGCATCTTTAGTTGTAGTTACATGGAGTCGTTCGCCCATCTCGGCGGAGAATTGCGGAAGGCTGCCAAACCTCGGAATAAAGCTCACGAAATGGTTTATAAGATGCATCTTGACGAAGTTGAAGTCTGACTGTTGCACGCGATATTCGCTGGTTTCGCTGTCAATAATGCTGCTCCAACGTTCTCTGATCTGCTTCTTTTGTGCTGGTGTACCGCTGGATGCTGCAATCTCGGCATCGCGTTCCTCGATGAGTTCAGCACGCAGCCTGGCCCCTGCAGCTTTGGTTGCTTTGTTGGCTCGATACGCTAGGAATACGGTCTTATTCGCCGTAAATGTGGCGAGACAGTCCGTCATCTGCCTGAGGGTGCCGGTGTCGTGGGTCTTGTATTGAGAGTAGAAATAAAATTCAATCAAAGCACGGGTCGCACGCAGCGCTTGGCTACAGCGGGTCCGGTGTTGAACGCGGGTATTCCGACGAAATGTGACGTAAAGAGTAGCCACAATATGGTGCGCCATATCCCGTCGTTCATTGCCACTGCATTGGGATAATTCTTCGTATGCACTCTTGTGTGCTCTTCTCGTGAGGTATGCTGGTGTGGCCATCCAGACCTCGTTGAATACAGTGAGGAGACCCAGACTGTCAACCATAGCGATGATCCATTCCATCAGATGTTCGATGAGGCCGAGCAGCAGCGTATGCAAGATATCAGGTTTGGCGATGCTCGCGATCTGTTGACGATTCTCTACAAAAGTCTCAGAGCCAGTTATGGCGATATGTCATACCATGTTCTTTGAGATAATCGATTGAGTCCCGCATGGTATTTGTCGTGATAAACACCGTGATTCCGGTCCGCACCAATGGTATTATCACCGAATGCGTGCTTTGGAAGCTCACACCATAAGCAGCGGGTGTACGCAACGCCCTGGATGTCGCAATGCTCTGGGTAATCCCCGAGCCATGCCGCAAGTCGAAGGAAAGATTCGTCGAGTCAGACCGTCTGGGCACAGTGAATCGAACCCGTTTTCCGTGTTTTTCACGGAAATTTCTGCGAATAGGTCCGCATATATGTTATTGATAATTCATCGTTTTGTTTGCATCGTATGACCTTTTTTCGGCAGCAGTCATTTGGCGTTGCTTTGGCGGTACGGGGATCAATGCAACGATGGCCGTCGCATATTCACCTGGGTTTGCGGCGAATTTCGCTGTGGATATTACCGATTGTGAGATAGACCGGCAAAGCTTTTTTCCCACCGGAAAAATTCGTCAAATGTGTCGCGTCAGTCATGACTATGATTGGCACTATCGTGCCACCTGGGAACACTGCGTTTACGTGAATCTGTTGGATTGTCAGTGAATATCACGGGTAAGACAGTGAAATTTGGCAACGAACCTGTTCCTCCCACCACCATTGACAGGTATTCATCTCATCGAAGAGAAGGCATTCCACCAACTTTCTTCTGAACAGGCGCGTATACTATGTCATCTCTGAAACGTCTTTGACATAGAAACCACTCGATCACCGTGCGGAGACTACGGCTCTTCCAATACGAGATTGGTTCTTGATCATCGAAGTTCCAGCGAAAGCTGGTCTTGACGAGTGTCCAGTTCTGAGTCTCTGGCATCTCATCAATGAGGTTGCGCATAGTGTGTGTCGACGTGAAAGATTTAAGAACAGCGGGATGGACTGGGAAAACCGGAATGTCGGTGTTATCCGCCGGATTTACGGTGCTCATGCCTTTTAAGAGTTTATTGACACCTTTGACCGTTGATCGTTCTTCCGTGAACCACTTGGCCAAAACGTAAGCTTCGTTGCTCTTGAACGGAGTTATTCCGCCATATTGTTGGCATTGGATATGCATGTATGTGGTCGATTCGGCGTGAACGATATCCAAAGGCAGGCCAGCTGGGCCAGAAAAGGGCACGAATTGATCATCTGCTGTGGGTTCGATAAGTCCTTCAATCTCGGCGCGAATTTGCTGTGCTTCCGGTGGTTCGTCTGGTGTATCCCACAAAGAACGCTGTATATCCGGCGAATTCAACGGCAATGCGGATTCAATGTCTGAATGTTTCCGTTTGAGGGAGGCTTTGGCGTTGTCATCGAGACGAATTGGATGCGTCGCTTTGATATGGTTCTGTAGCCGGCCCCAGGTTCTGTAGCCCGCGCGGCACACTGGACATTGTCGGATGCTTGCATTCATTTCAAGAAAAAGCCGGTGAATTTCACTGGAAAATAGGTGTTGTATGTCGTAGAGAAAACCGGAGACGCGTTGCGATGGCTCAGTGTGACCACAAGAATGGCTGTGAGGATACTGTGGGCGAGAATGCGCGCGTTCTGCGTCAGATTCGCCGGAATTCAGGCGAAATAGGGGTCATTAGCAGCACTAATGTTGGTCGTGGCGCTACCAGGCAGATGCCATGTGGCGCTCATCGGATACTATTAATACCCTGCATCCACGATGTCCCGAAAAAGCTGCATTGCCAAGCATCGCCAAGTTTGATGTACGAGTGTGTATACACAGCATGAGTGTAAATATGCAGTGAATAGGCAGAGATATATAGAGTTTGACGCCGGAATCGACCTAGCCTGAGGGGATGCTGGGTTCAAGGTTTTTAGCAAAACTTCCGGACAAACAAAAGTGTAGATAAAGGAAAAACGAAAATGAAGACAAAGGGAACTCAAAATGTCAATATCGATCATCTATATCTGTCGGTGGTAAACACCGTAAAGGCGGTGAAATGCACCGTAAACCCTATGGATTATGCTTAATTCTATACTTTAAATATTAAGTTTCACGAGTCCACCACGTGTTGATCCAGTTCTTTGCGAGTGTAAGTTTTAAGACAGACAAATAAGAAACCGAAACTCTAAATGCAGAAGCTTGTAATTGCCGTATCAAACATCGTCAACCGTGCAATTCACCGGATATCCGGTGAAGTACGTTGTTTTCCTCAATCTTGAACAGTCGCTCTGACGATATATCACAAAGTTGACCGACTTTCCTTGTCTGTCGAGACAAACAATGACTACCTGGTCGAGACAAACAAACAGCATGGTCATGGGCTTGTCTGCATATGCGTTTCTTTTGCTGGGCGGAGTCCATATAAACCAGACATTCCTCCGTATATCAGGTTTCCGGTCATTCTCGTCAAACGATTCATCAACCATCTCGTACTTCTTCAACTTCACCGTAATCACCGTGAATATCGTGGTGTTTTGCCATCAGTTTTGGTCAGTCCCCACTATGTCTGTTTATGCATGCCGACTAATAGCGGATAGAACTCTAGCCCGAGCGTACTACTCTTATAACGTCAATACTCGTGTATAACACCTCGTTTCCGGTGTTTTTCGCCTACTAGTGCCACTATCTTCAGTAAGCTTAGCTATATTCATCTCCCACTCCTTTCCTTTGCAGGTGCTAACCGTAATACAGCGCATCCGGTTTATTTCACCTCCTTTACCGTGATTATGTCGCCGTCCAAGCCTACCGCCACCGAATGGAACAAGTATTTCCGAATGACCAAGAAGGTGTCGTTAGCTCGCCGGCAAGAGCTCGAACCGTACATCTTCGTCTTGAATATCACTGGTATCCGCCAAGGTCAATGGAATGAGTTCCTGGACTTGTTTTTCTCCCTTTCGGAATTCGCCGGGACTAGACCGCTATACCAGGAAGCGCTGTCCCTACCTCGCCCGAGTGCAGCGGCCATAGAGGCCAGGCAAATGGTGCACGCATACATCAGCGACGTTTTGTTGAACGTCAACAAGGCGAAGGCGCGCATCGCTCTGACAAAGACCTCCGCCGGCCCTCCTCTCAAGCGGCCAAGGATCGAGATGCCGGGCAAGGCAACTGGCACCGTCGAGGAGGTGAATTTCGCCGGTGAGGAACCGTCTGACGAGCCTGGGACGGTGACGATCCAACTGGTGTTCGTGGCTCCTGCCGCCCACGACGCCAAGGACGATGATAAGGGGAAAAGGCTCGAGCGCGACTGCCGGCCCGACGACAGGGGCCACTACCTGGAACAGGGCATGACTGATGGTTACGACTGGAACCATCATTCGAATCACTGTACGACAGTGACTCTGGACCGCCCTGTCCACTTCCAGGGCCTCTACCTCCGCGCGGACGCATCCCGCGCACTGAATAGCGGCGAAATTCGCTGCTTTTACGGTGCGACGCGGGAGCCGCCGACCGACCAGAACCCGCACTTCCGGACGGTCATGCCGGTCACCGACAGCGACAGCCTGTCGACCTTGCTGCGCGCGGCCGTCTATGAGCCGGTGGCCATCATGGCCATTCTGTACCGGCAGTCGCCCGACAAGCGGGATAACTCGCCAACGCGCAGCGGCGCGGACCACCTGCGGCGGGCCGACTACGTGCTGGAGGCGGATGACACCATGTCGGTGTATGAGGAGGAGCCGGAGATGCTCTTTGCGGAGCAGTTCCGGCGGGGAAAGAAGAGGTTCCGTGCGCCGGCCACGATCAAGTCGTTGGCAAAGTGGACGGAGATCATGGCGGAGCGGCTGGAAGATGATCTTCGCGCGGCGCGGGTATGCAGCACCCAAGCCCAAAAGCACGGCATGACGAACATGCTCTGCTTGGCGGGCGAGTCGTGTTGGCAGGCGGGCATGCCGCTGTCGACGCAGCTTAGGGAGAAGCGGCTGTGGGTTGAGCTCGGCCGCAAAAACGGCGACTATCTCCGCTATCGACGGGATCATCCGATCTCCGAAGAAGAGCGGCAGAGCAACCTCCCCTTTGTGCTGGACGTGACGGCAGACAACCTCTTCAGAAGGATGCGAACGCCGGATACGAGTACGTGAAATTCACCGTCTTTCCGGTGAATTATACGCTGATATTGTACTTTAGAAGTGATCTCGGACAGGAGGCGGCCTCGCCCTGAGCCGGCGCTGCCCGCGCAGCGAGCCAGCACGCCGCCAAGCTCGCCTCCGCAGCAGAGGAGTGCCGCACTTGAACACGCAGGTTCAAGCCAGCCCCCGCCGGAGCCGGAGGTCGTCGAGAATGCCGCCGGTCCAAGCCAGCCCCCGCCGGAGATCGTCGAGAATGCCGCCGGTTCAAGCCTGTCCCCGCCGCAGTTGCCGCCGCAGTTCGAAGGTTTTCCCTCTGAGGATCCGTCGCCTGAGAATGATCGGACATCTGTAGGTACGTGAACCACACCACTTTTCCGGTGAAATTCACCAGTAGGTTGATGGTAAGTTCAGCTGGTGACGCCGATGCCTCCTGGTGGTGCTGGTCGTGGCTCTGGTGAATCTACGTGGGTAGATACTACGAGAATTCATCATTCCGGTGATTCTGGCGCCGGTCCAAGTTCGGGTTCTTGGTTGTTCGGCTGGTCCTGAGGAGAGGATATGGCGTTCTGTTTTGGTTGTTTGTCTTGTTTTATCTGGTCCTGAGGATATGGCGTTCTGTTTTGGTTGTTTGTCTTCAAGTTTTATAGTATATTCTTTGTTTCGAATATTCATTTCTTTCGTTGCATCATATTAGATTCTTTGTTTTTTTGAAGTAGTCATAGACAGTTCTGACACCGTACAATTGACGGAGTTTACGGTGAAATTCACCTCTTCAAACAAGCTGTACTGCCAAATATATCGTGAAGTTGCATATGTACGCCGTTGACATTCACACAATTTTGGATGCCAAGTTCGGTTTTCAAGCCTTGACATCAGTCCCAAGATACAGCTATGGTCGATTGGGAAGGTGGCAAGTTGCAACCACGCTAATGTGTCTGACCCGCATGGCAATTTGCTGTCAATGAGGGTCCGACCGCTTTACGGCGAAATTCACCGTAACGACGGGGAATTTCCCGTGAAAAGGGGTCATCTCCTGCTCATTCCCTGGACCCACAATCTCTCCCCGACATCTTCTGCTTATTCCAATTTTTGCTTTCAGAATGCCTCCCAAACTCAACAAGAAAAAATCCACAGCTGACGTTGCACGCAACGCGCAACACAAAGTATCAAAAAAGCGATCAACCGCTGAAATTCGCCGTAAATCAAGCAATCTGGGTACACAGATCGCACAGGCAAGTAGCAGCAGCCAAGCCCAACCCGCTCTAACAACACAGGTGTCCACGCACACAAAGCCTCCTGAAGACTGGCAGCTTTCTCAGACTCACTTGAGGCCGGATACACAGCCCACGACACCAACATTCCGGTTCGATTCACCGACAACCCCTCAGATCCCATCGCAACCAACCCCAATGATGCAATCCTTTTCTCCTGCATCGCTTTTGTCTACTACATCTTCAGAAACCGCGATGCAATTTCATTCCGACCCTGTCACAATCGAAGATTCGAGCAGTGACAGTGACAGTAATATCACAGGAAACAAGCGAAAATCACGGTCAATAATGGTATTTGACGATAAACCGACAATGGACATCGTGACTCTCGCCCAAAAGCGGATATGGAAACATACTACGTTCGTTGATTCTTTTCCGGAACCCACTAAGTTCGACAACATCTGTAAAATCGTCTGGAACAAAGCTCAGGCAGATGCCAATCGGCAGTCTGAATTGACCAAAGAGGTCATGAGAGCGGTATACTTCCCCGTGATATTCACCACAAGTCCGGCGAACTGGAACTGACAATTGCAAACGCTCAGATGAAACAAACGCAGGCGAGTGCGCGCTCTCACGTGCTTCACAGAGCAAGGGCGAACCTTAATGATCTGTACGGATTACACGGTTTGGAGGTGGAACCTCTCCGAGCCAGGATCCAATACTTGTTGGAGAATGATCGTTTCACCTGTCATGAAACGAAGTACGAGGTGTGTACATTGCTAATTACCGTGTTTTTCACTGTGAATGTGGTTGTAATTACTGGTTTAGACGGCGACAATGCGGTTCACGAACTCCGCAATCGCCTAATCTGATTCACATTCATTTTTGCATGACAAGCCGCCAGAGGGGTTACAACGACCCCGATCTGATCTTGAAGAATATCAGCGGGAATTTTGTATGCTTCATCTCGAGTACCTTATTTTGGGCGCTGTATACAAAGATTGAAACAACCGAGAGTGGCAAAGTCCCGAAGTTCACCCGCAAAATCTATCATGCGTACGTATTATTCACCTATATGACGGTCAATTTCACGGGAAATGTCTGATATTTGAGAAGCACACATGCACCGTTTCTGTGCAACCTATAGCGGTTTGCAGCAGTGGTACAAAGACAAGATCATCGAGAACGTCAGGGCACAACTTACCACAATGCTTCAACCAAAGACCAAAGTGTTGAAGACTGCCGCGCCTTACAAAGCTACACCTGAGGATGAGGCCGACATGAGGGCTCTCGTCATTCCGTCTACCAAGCATATGCGCGATCATGATCAGCATTTGATAGTACAGGATGAGGTGAAGCGGGTTGCGCGAGGCGTCAATGCGTTACAAGACGACGAGATCGACGATGAAGACGAAGAAGACAATGAATATGGCGGTGATTCCAACGGTGAAGACGGTGATGATCACAGTGAAAACCCTGAAGATGACCCACCACCACTTCCCGACTTAGGTCTGAGTTTTGACGGTACTGCTACAGAGATTGACGATGACGATGACCCAGTTGTGCCCCCGAGTCGGCGACGAGGTCCCGGTGAAAATCACCGGGACTCCAGTCTAATTGAAGACTCTGGCAGTCAAGACCCGAAGCGAACCGAGCCAGGTGCAACTACTGTAGACGGTGTTTTGTGTTCTTTTCCTGTTTCATTTTTGTTGAGGCGTTCTAGATTGTTTTAGATGGCGGTGATTTAGATGGGTGGAAGTTTCATACGTGCGTTCTGGTGTTTTTTACGGGAATTACGGCGCTGTTCAGCCGCGATGTTGTCATATAGAAGTTAAATTCGGTGGATAGTAATAGTAATACAGGATTTTACTACTGCAAATATGGAAATGCTTGATTAAGTGACAACGACGTGTATCGCAAGTTCAATGAAAGAACCCGCATGTATGCGATTCAACGATAGAACCCGCATGTATCGCAATTTCAACGATAGAACCCGCATGTATTGCAATTTCAACGATAGAGACCGCATGTATTGCAACTTCAACGATAGAACCCGCAATGTATTGCAACTTCAACGATAGAACCGCATGTATCGTAGCTTCAACGATATAACCCGCACGAACCGATGTTCCGGTGATATTCGCCGTCTTTCCGGTTAACTGCCATGAACTGTCGCGTCAGGCAGGCCAAAGAGGGGGAGTTGCCGAGCTGTGCAGCGCTGTCCGTGAAACTACAGGTATGGCGGTGAATCTCACGGAAATTACGGTGCGTTAAATTGGATTGACGGCACAGACCTGCAGGCGAGGTAGTCCGTCGAAGCTACTCGCATGCGGCGTTGTTCAGGGGAGCGCGAAGGCCTGTGCGGCGCTATCCATGAAGCTACCGGTATTACGGGTTGCTCCCTGTAAGCGACCCACATGCGGTGTATTTCACCGGCACTACGGTGAGTTAAAGGGGTTTGACGGCACACAACGGCGTGCAGGCCAGTTCACGGGAGCGTTTGCACTGCAACCCACTTCGCGACGCGGGCATTTTTGTTCGATATGCTCCGCAGTCGCCTAAGTCGCCTAGGTCGCCTAAGTCGTCCGGACGACTAATAAGGAGACGGTTTTTTTCCTGATGGACTACTTCAAAAAAACAATGAATCTAATATGATGCAATGAAAGAAATGAATATTCGAAACAAAGAATATACTATAAAACTTGAAGACAAACAACCAAAACAGAACGCCATATCCTCAGGACCAGATAAAACAAGACAAACAACCAAAACAGAACGCCATATCCTCTCCCCAGGACCAGCTGAACAACCAAGAACCCGAACTTGGACCGGCGCCAGAATCACCGGAATGATGAATTCTCGTAGTATCTACCCACGTAGATTCACCAGAGCCACGACCAGCACCACCAGAGGCATCGGCGTCACCAGCTGAACTTACCATCAACCTACTGGTGAATTTCACCGGAAAAGTGGTGTGGTTCACGTACCTACAGATGTCCGATCATTCTCAGGCGACGGATCCTCAGAGGGAAAACCTTCGAACTGCGGCGGCAACTGCGGCGGGGACAGGCTTGAACCGGCGGCATTCTCGACGATCTCCGGCGGGGGCTGGCTTGGACCGGCGGCATTCTCGACGACCTCCGGCTCCGGCGGGGGCTGGCTTGAACCTGCGTGTTCAAGTGCGGCACTCCTCTGCTGCGGAGGCGAGCTTGGCGGCGTGCTGGCTCGCTGCGCGGGCGGCGCCGGCTCAGGGCGAGGCCGCCTCCTGTCCGAGATCACTTCTAAAGTACAATATCAGCGTATAATTCACCGGAAAGACGGTGAATTTCACGTACTCGTATCCGGCGTTCGCATCCTTCTGAAGAGGTTGTCTGCCGTCACGTCCAGCACAAAGGGGAGGTCGCTCTGCCGCTCTTCTTCGGAGATCGGATGATCCCGTCGATAGCGGAGATAGTCGCCGTTTTTGCGGCCGAGCTCAACCCACAGCCGCTTCTCCCTAAGCTGCGTCGACAGCGGCATGCCCGCCTGCCAACACGACTCGCCCGCCAAGCAGAGCATGTTCGTCATGCCGTGCTTTTGGGCTTGGGTGCGGCATACCCGCGCCGCGCGAAGATCATCTTCCAGCCGCTCCGCCATGATCTCCGTCCACTTTGCCAACGACTTGATCGTGGCCGGCGCCCGGAACCTCTTCTTTCCCCGCCGGAACTGCTCCGCAAAGAGCATCTCCGGCTCCTCCTCATACACCGACATGGTGTCATCCGCCTCCAGCACGTAGTCGGCCCGCCGCAGGTGGTCCGCGCCGCTGCGCGTCGGCGAGTTATCCCGCTTGTCGGGCGACTGCCGGTACAGAATGGCCATGATGGCCACCGGCTCATAGTCGGCCGCGCGCAGCAAGGTCGACAGGCTGTCGCTGTCGGTGACCGGCATGACCGTCCGGAAGTGCGGGTTCTGGTCGGTCGGCGGCTCCCGCGTCGCACCGTAAAAGCAGCGAATTTCGCCGCTATTCAGTGCGCGGGATGCGTCCGCGCGGAGGTAGAGGCCCTGGAAGTGGACAGGGCGGTCCAGAGTCACTGTCGTACAGTGATTCGAATGATGGTTCCAGTCGTAACCATCAGTCATGCCCTGTTCCAGGTAGTGGCCCCTGTCGTCGGGCCGGCAGTCGCGCTCGAGCCTTTTCCCCTTATCATCGTCCTTGGCGTCGTGGGCGGCAGGAGCCACGAACACCAGTTGGATCGTCACCGTCCCAGGCTCGTCGGACGGTTCCTCACCGGCGAAATTCACCTCCTCGACGGTGCCAGTTGCCGGCATCTCGATCCTTGGCCGCTTGAGAGGAGGGCCGGCGGAGGTCTTTGTCAGAGCGATGCGCGCCTTCGCCTTGTTGACGTTCAACAAAACGTCGCTGATGTAGGCGTGCACCATTTGCCTGGCCTCTATGGCCGCTGCACTCGGGCGAGGTAGGGACACCGCTTCCTCGGTATAGCGGTCTAGTCCCGGCGAATTCCTGAAAGGGAGAAAAACAAGTCCAGGAACTCATTCCATTGACCTTGGCGGATACCAGTGATATTCAAGACGAAGATGTACGGTTCGAGCTCTTGCCGGCGAGCTAACGACACCTTCTTGGTCATTCGGAAATACTTGTTCCATTCGGTGGCGGTAGGCTTGGACGGCGACATAATCACGGTAAAGGAGGTGAATTAAACCGGATGCGCTGTATTACGGTTAGCACCTGCAAAGGAAAGGAGTGGGAGATGAATATAGCTAAGCTTACTGAAGATAGTGGCACTAGTAGGCGAAAAACACCGGAAACGAGGTGTTATACACGAGTATTGACGTTATAAGAGTAGTACGCTCGGGCTAGAGTTCTATCCGCTATTAGTCGGCATGCATAAACAGACATAGTGGGGACTGACCAAAACTGATGGCAAAACACCACGATATTCACGGTGATTACGGTGAAGTTGAAGAAGTACGAGATGGTTGATGAATCGTTTGACGAGAATGACCGGAAACCTGATATACGGAGGAATGTCTGGTTTATATGGACTCCGCCCAGCAAAAGAAACGCATATGCAGACAAGCCCATGACCATGCTGTTTGTTTGTCTCGACCAGGTAGTCATTGTTTGTCTCGACAGACAAGGAAAGTCGGTCAACTTTGTGATATATCGTCAGAGCGACTGTTCAAGATTGAGGAAAACAACGTACATTCACCAGATATCCGGTGAATTGCACGGTTGACGATGTTTGATACGGCAATTACAAGCTTCTGCATTTAGAGTTTCGGTTTCTTATTTGTCTGTCTTAAAACTTACACTCGCAAAGAACTGGATCAACACGTGGTGGACTCGTGAAACTTAATATTTAAAGTATAGAATTAAGCATAATCCATAGGGTTTACGGTGCATTTCACCGCCTTTACGGTGTTTACCACTGACAGATATAGATGATCGATATTGACATTTTGAGTTCCCTTTGTCTTCATTTTCGTTTTTCCTTTATCTACACTTTTGTTTGTCCGGAAGTTTTGCTAAAAACCTTGAACCCAGCATCCCCTCAGGCTAGGTCGATTCCGGCGTCAAACTCTATATATCTCTGCCTATTCACTGCATATTTACACTCATGCTGTGTATACACACTCGTACATCAAACTTGGCGATGCTTGGCAATGCAGCTTTTTCGGGACATCGTGGATGCAGGGTATTAATAGTATCCGATGAGCGCCACATGGCATCTGCCTGGTAGCGCCACGACCAACATTAGTGCTGCTAATGACCCCTATTTCGCCTGAATTCCGGCGAATCTGACGCAGAACGCGCGCATTCTCGCCCACAGTATCCTCACAGCCATTCTTGTGGTCACACTGAGCCATCGCAACGCGTCTCCGGTTTTCTCTACGACATACAACACCTATTTTCCAGTGAAATTCACCGGCTTTTTCTTGAAATGAATGCAAGCATCCGACAATGTCCAGTGTGCCGCGCGGGCTACAGAACCTGGGGCCGGCTACAGAACCATATCAAAGCGACGCATCCAATTCGTCTCGATGACAACGCCAAAGCCTCCCTCAAACGGAAACATTCAGACATTGAATCCGCATTGCCGTTGAATTCGCCGGATATACAGCGTTCTTTGTGGGATACACCAGACGAACCACCGGAAGCACAGCAAATTCGCGCCGAGATTGAAGGACTTATCGAACCCACAGCAGATGATCAATTCGTGCCCTTTTCTGGCCCAGCTGGCCTGCCTTTGGATATCGTTCACGCCGAATCGACCAAATACATGCATATCCAATGCCAACAATATGGCGGAATAACTCCGTTCAAGAGCAACGAAGCTTACGTTTTGGCCAAGTGGTTCACGGAAGAACGATCAACGGTCAAAGGTGTCAATAAACTCTTAAAAGGCATGAGCACCGTAAATCCGGCGAATAACACCGACATTCCGGTTTTCCCAGTCCATCCCGCTGTTCTTAAATCTTTCACGTCGACACACACTATGCGCAACCTCATTGATGAGATGCCAGAGACTCAGAACTGGACACTCGTCAAGACCAGCTTTCGCTGGAACTTCGATGATCAAGAACCAATCTCGTATTGGAAGAGCCGTAGTCTCCGCACGGTGATCGAGTGGTTTCTATGTCAAAGACGTTTCAGAGATGACATAGTATACGCGCCTGTTCAGAAGAAAGTTGGTGGAATGCCTCTCTTCGATGAGATGAATACCTGTCAATGGTGGTGGGAGGAACAGGTTCGTTGCCAAATTTCACTGTCTTACCCGTGATATTCACTGACAATCCAACAGATTCACGTGAACGCAGTGTTCCCAGGTGGCACGATAGTGCCAATCATAGTCATGACTGACGCGACACATTTGACGAATTTTTCCGGTGGGAAAAAAGCTTTGCCGGTCTATCTCACAATCGGTAATATCCACAGCGAAATTCGCCGCAAACCCAGTGAATATGCGACGGCCATCGTTGCATTTATCCCCGTACCGCCAAAGCAACGCAAAATGACTGCTGCCGAAAAAAGGGCATACGATGCAAACAAAACGATGATTATCAATAACATATATGCGGACCTATTCGCGGAAATTTCCGTGAAAAACACGGAAAACGGGTTCGATTCACTGTGCCCAGACGGTCTGACTCGACGAATCTTTCCTCGACTTGCGGCATGGCTCGGGGATTACCCAGAGCATTGCGACATCCAGGGCGTTGCGTACACCCGCTGCTTATGGTGTGAGCTTCCAAAGCACGCATTCGGTGATAATACCATTGGTGCGGACCGGAATCACGGTGTTTATCACGACAAATACCATGCGGGCTCAATCGATTATCTCAAAGAACATGGTATGACATATCGCCATAACTGGCTCTGGGACTTTTGTAGAGATTGTCAACAGATCGCGAGCATCGCCAAACCTGATATCTTGCATACGCTGCTGCTCGGCCTCATCGAACATCTGATGGAATGGATCATCGCTATGGTTGACAGTCTGGGTCTCCTCACTGTATTCAACGAGGTCTGGATGGCCACACCAGCATACCTCACGAGAAGAGCACACAAGAGTGCATACGAAGAATTATCCCAATGCAGTGGCAATGAACGACGGGATATGGCGCACCATATTGTGGCTACTCTTTACGTCACATTTCGCCGGAATACCCGCGTTCAACACCGGACCCGCTGTAGCCAAGCGCTGCGTGCGACCCGTGCTTTGATTGAATTTTATTTCTACTCTCAATACAAGACCCACGACACCGGCACCCTCAGGCAGATGACGGACTGTCTCGCCACATTTACGGCGAATAAGACCGTATTCCTAGCGTATCGAGCCAACAAAGCAACCAAAGCTGCAGGGGCCAGGCTGCGTGCTGAACTCATCGAGGAACGCGATGCCGAGATTGCAGCATCCAGCGGTACACCAGCACAAAAGAAGCAGATCAGAGAACGTTGGAGCAGCATTATTGACAGCGAAACCAGCGAATATCGCGTGCAACAGTCAGACTTCAACTTCGTCAAGATGCATCTTATAAACCATTTCGTGAGCTTTATTCCGAGGTTTGGCAGCCTTCCGCAATTCTCCGCCGAGATGGGCGAACGACTCCATGTAACTACAACTAAAGATGCCTATCGCCATTCGAACCGGAACGGCGATATTTTTCGTCAGATGATCGACTACAACAACCGCATCATGGCATTCAAGTTGCGCGAGCTCAACAATGCCGTTGTTCACCGGCAATACGGCGAAAATCACCGGAAAGCTGAAGAACATAACGAAGATTCTGATGTTGCTGTCGAAGTCACAGACGCGCAAGCAGAGATTGATAGTAACATACCACCTCGGCGATTCAATTCTCCGCAAAACAAAACAAAAATCCGAATCTTTCAAGAACTGTCGGCACACGTCGGTATGCCGCTGGACCAGTTTCGCGGTGCATTAGACCTATTTCTGCGTCGTAACGACATTGTGCAACTTGATTACGATGAGATCAACGCACTGTCCATTGCTTTCTTCCACGGCTTGCGAGTACCAGTGCAAGACTTTCAGACCGGTGCGTGGGAGTTTCATCAGCTGCGCTGCACAGTGAATAACACCTGGCACGGGGCACCTCCGCGCCGTGACTGGGTATGGTATCGACCAAGAGACAGAAACCGTCGAAAAACACCGGAAACCCGGCGAATTGGACCTGAAAAGTACGGTGCCCTGCAGGGGCAATTGCCGGTACGCGTACGATGTTATTTCAGGGTGAGTATACCATCAAAGGATGACTATTCCCTCGCGTTAGTAGAGATGACCACACCAGTGAATGCAGGTAAACCGGATGAAGACTCCTCGATGACTCGTGTGCAAACACCGGCGACCGGGAAAATCACGGTAATTGAGGCGTCGTTGATTTACGGCGCCGCGCATCTTATACAAGATTCCGAGACTACGTGGGTTGTCAATAGCCACACTGATCTCGAGACGTGGAACCGGGTATATCTTGAGAATAGCTAGTTTACCGTAGAATGAAACGTTTTTCCTGTGAAATTCACCGTTTTCCCGTGAGATGCGCACGCTTTGTGATATGGCAATGAATCAATTCGGTGACCTAGTAATGAACGAAGCACCAAGCGAGATCTCATAATACTACCGGTATACCTTAAACATTAGTCGATAGAATTCACCGTGTTTGCCGTGAATATCACCGGAAGACGGTTCATCTCACAATGTCCCGCATGAGATCACCGGAAGACGGTTCATTTCGCGATGGCCCGTATGTCAGACGAAAGCACTAGATTACCCGTATATAACACGGTAAAAGTGGTGGTATTCACAGTGCGACGCGTGGTGTGTGGCAACCTTACGTTGCGACGCGTGGTGTGTGGCAACCTTGCGTTGCGACATGTGGTGTGTGGCAACCGCCGCTCAGGCGTCGCAACCGTTGCACCCTTATATCAGATCCTGGCAACGGTTGCACCCGTACAGAAGACCCTGGCGACACAGGCGACTCAGGCGACAAAAAAAGTGGAGCGGTCCGTATCTAAGGAGGCCGATCTTAATTAAGGCAGGATTTTTTCCTGATGCACTACTCAACCTCATGGTAAACCCAATTTTTACAACTTTGCAATACAGCCCTATTATTACCCGCATCTGTTTGCTAGCATCTCTGCCCTGCAGAACCACCATTCAATCAAAAGTTAATATGTACAATGCAAGATCAAACAGCTCTGCAACTCTCAATACCTATCCAATTCACCATTTAAAAGACTTAGGGATTCGGTTAGCGTGACCTGGCTGGCGCAGTGACTGTGTCACAGAACTTTGCTGACTGTGACCTGCCAAGCTACGCTAACGCGTTTGCCAAGTTTCTATTCTTTTCCAAGAGCTGCACAAGTAGCAGTGTACTCACGTCGCTCGAAACTGGCTTGGTCACGTGACTCATCGCACTGCAACCGATGCCGGCAGGTCGAGGGGGGCCCACTGTTCTTCAACAACAATCATGCCTTCCCACGGTGCGATCATAACTCTGGACCGTCGCGCATGCATACTTACTCTACACTGGCATACTGAAATGAGCTTTACTGATATATCATTGAAATTAGGTGTGAATCCAGAGACTGCTCGATTGAAAGTTGCCCGGGCAAAGATACGTACGGCGGGGATGGTCTACATTATGTCAAGTGATCCGATGAAGCAGTCTTCTATGTTACGCGAGGCTTTTTCTTTTCGAATTGAGAACGGTCTCTCGAAGAACCGTCTGCTATGTTACGCGGGGTTTTTTTTTTGAGTTGAGAACGGTCTCTCGAGGAACCGTCTGCTATGTTACGCGGGTTTTGTTTTTGGAATTGAGAATGATCTCTCGAGGAACCGTCTGCTATGTTACGCGAGATTTTGTTTGCTTTTTAACATATTTCCGGTACTGACGGGGATTTTTAGGCGCGTGCTGGCCATGAATCCAATGACTTTGAAGCTGTCTATCGCTGTCTGGAAGGTTCTCATGAACGAGAAGGAAGACGCCATCAAAAGCTTCCACTTGGGAGCGAACAGTCCAATGCATTGGGGCAACTTGCAATTCAAGACTCTGAACACCGGGATATGACCTGGCCAGACCTTGCAAAGGAGCTTAACATAAATGTCGCAAGATCAACAATTGAGCGAGTCATGAAGGAACACCTTCACATATTTCGATACAAGGCTCGGCGCAAACCTGAGCTTTCGGAGAAAATTATGGTTGAACGAGTGGAATTAGCAGAGCTGGGGTTAACTATAGATCAGCGAAGAATTGTTTTTACAGATGAAATGTGGGTAGAGTTCAACTCGAAGCGTCGCATGCCCAATCAATCAAGAAAACAAGGCGAAAATCCTTATGACTGTGCTTGCAAAAAAGATGAAAATGATGCAACCATTCGGGTTATGTTTTGGTCCTGTATATGTCTTGATATGCCACCCGGCCCATGTCATATATATCCTATAGGTACCGAAGAAAATATCAAACATATACGTGAGGTACAACAAAGAGTTCAGCAGGAAAGACTTGAAACGACTCGAAAACGGCAACGCTTGGCAGAGATTCCAGGTACAGAATGGAATGAGCGTCTCAATAAATTCAATGCAGATATTGATAGACAAAATGAATTGGAGGGCCGTACTGGTTGCCATAAAAAACAACACAGAAACGCTAGTCAAATGTTCAAAGAGCGGGAAATCCAGGTACAGACACGAGGAGGGGTAAATTGGGTTTCGTATCGAGAGCAAGTACTAGAACCACTTCTGTATCCATGGATCAAGGATGTACTACAACCGTCTTTGCTACAGCGAACTGGTGATGATACTGTTTGGCTAGTTGAAGACAATGCTCCTGCACATCAAGCTGCACAAAAGATTGATGCCGAAGTACGACAACAGCTGCATATTAAGACATTTAAATGGCCTGCACAATCGCCAGATTTAAATAAGATTGAACAATGTTGGGATTATGAAAAGGATGAGATTTCTACATTTCAATTTACCGGAGCAAGTCAAGAAACAGTAGAACAAGCTAAAGCATCTTTAATTGCAACTTGGAAGGTATTATCACAAGGGTTTATAGATAGTCAGTGCAAAGATTTTCATGATAAATGTAGAGCGGTAATCAGGAATGGAGGACGGAATAATTTTAATGGTTAATTAACAGGAGCCGGTTGTGGTGCGATAAGTCACGTGACCAAGTCAGTTTCGAGCGACGTGAGTATACTTTGCAATCTTCAAGAGTTTAAATTAAATGCACCATTAAAAGGAAGGATATTTTTATGTATCTCCTATGCTTAATTATATATACACCCCTTCGCTGCGCGTGATTATATTGTTGCAGCTTTGTTAAATGAAACCTTCACCAATACTGTTTTAAGTAACTATGAAAAAATGCTTTTGTGAATTTTAAATATCTACTATCCGATAGAAAGTCATTTTTTTTGAGACGGTTGTTTCCAGCGTACTGAAATACTGTTTCACGGTAGAACCATGCATTAGAGAAACTCCCTTATCAAGTACATTACTGCTCATGCGATCGTGGTTGCAATCCCAGAGTATCGTGCGAGAAATTTCGTTACCCTGCAGTGGTCATAGGTGACGATAGGGAGACGGCTTGCCTCCGTGGCGCACTTCCGCGTGATGAAGATGCTGAATGAATGCACAGTGGTGTTTACATAATTCGCTTCATTACCGCATTTTTATCTCCTTTTTGAATGGTTTGTGTCAGGCGATACCCTGACGGAGAGTTTGTCTTTGCTGAATGCTGCGGAGTTGGTAGGGAGTTGAACACAATAGTTCTTGGTTTTAATTATGTATGTCTGCCGGTTCTGGTGTCAATGATTGTGTGCTTATTCGTAGTATAATGAAGCTGGCCCAAATTCATGAATCAGACGAAACAATTTTTGCAACACCAACATATTCTAACCACATTTGGGTAAAGGTATACTAATCAAAAGTGAAAATGGTTCTTGATATTACAGCAATACGCCGGCTTGCAAAAATGCTGTAAAAACACGGGAAATTCCCACTACAATTTTTTTCGCCAGAAACACAGACCACGCTCGCATGAAGGGACCGCAAAACACCACAAGAGTTACAGGACCAACCCATGCTCATATGCAGAAATGAAAATGACGTCTTAAAAACTAAATTGTTTACATTCACAAACTGCTGTATTGTAAACGTACGTTGTAAAGTTATTCAGATAGGTTTGACAGTAGGCATTTAATCCGATTGTGAATAGTCCAAGAACGTTAGTTTACCGGAGTGGTGGATGTAGCTTGTCCTTGAGGTTGATGTTGATTACCTCTACCTCCACGGGTACCATCGCCGCGACGTCCTCTGAAACTCCCACGCCCACGATGTTCACCTTTGTCCCCACGGAATCCCGCTCTGCCACGTCCTCTGAAATTTCCGTCGCTTCTGCCCCGGTGACCACGATTACCTTTTCCACGGCGGTTTTCAACACTCTGAAATTCGGAAACGGCAGTCGCGCTATTCTTGACATCCATATCTGCAGGTCCTTGAATTGCACAACCATTGGTTCTACGGGAAGGTTCAGCTTCGACAGGGGAAACAGCAACATCTCGTTTTTCAGGTGCAAGCTCAGATCCTGGAACACCATCGCCCATCGAACAGGTAATTTTATGGCCCGCAACTTGAATACCTAGAGCGCCATTTTCTGATTCACGAACAGTCTTCTGGACAACTTGAGGCTCAGTAGTAGCGGTTGTTTTGGTCACGGCAGCAGATGTTTCTTGAAGGGGTGTATCATCCTCATCGCTGTCGATTACAAGGCCGTGAGCTAGTTCCTTGATACGTGCAACTATACACAATTAGTTCATTTCTCAGAAATCTCTACTCGGATGGCAACGGGAATTACATGAAACATTATGACTGTCACCAACCATGTCAGATGAACCGTCAGATAATTTCCAACAGGTATCGAGAGCAGTGTCATCCCCGGTATAAACAAGTACAAGTACTTGCTCAATTGCTTCATCTTCCTGAGGAATGTCACTCTTCACAGATCGCCTGAACCCCGCAAGTCTAAGGAACTTGACTAAGGTTGTAACCTGGTTTCTTCCTTCATCGACATATTTCTGTCTGCCGTCTGCGAACCCTTTCCGGAAACCTTCTTCTTGAGCCTGTTTGATAGAGGATTCTAGTTTTGCCTCAAATTGACGCTTTTGGTCTTCTATTTTTTGCTCCCACAACCGTTCTTCAGCTTCTATCTGTTCTTTCAACTTGTCATATACTTCTTGTAGTTCTTTGTGAATAGCTTTTGTGATTGGCTTGTCGGCAATCTTCTTACGCTCATCCTTGTTGATTAAGGTGGTGAGAAGCTTTTCTTCATCTGTGAGATCCTTTATTTTTTCCTCCGAACGTTCAATTCCCTCCTGATAAAATACTTGGTTAATGCTGGTTTTTAGAGTACATACGTATGGGAATGCTACTAACCAACTTTTTTGTGGACTTTCTTAGCCTCCTATATGCCAAGTATAGTTAGTCGCTGGAAATAACAGTTGACAGTTGATTTACTTTGATAACTCTTTCAAAAGCTCTTTCTCGGGCTTAGCAAGTTCATGCTGTACGGCGTCGCTAGTATCACCCGGCGAAGTTGGAAGTGTAGCTGTTTCCTTTTCGCGTTCAGTGTTTCCACTCTTGCTGATATCCTCGGAAGGCTTCTTGTTTTGCCGCTTTGATTTGGTAAGAACTTTACCGTTGGTAGGCAAAGTGCTGGTCACGGACATGACGTATGTGTTTGTTTCTGAGCAGATATTAAGTATTGTGGGGCTTAGAGCTAGGGTGTTGTATACCACTGAAGGATTTTTTGGTAATGGACAGGTACTGACCCTAATACTGGAGGTATTGGTTGATGTGAGTAAGTCAAAGACAGCTTTATGGGATTGGAACAAACTGATTTATTTTCATGCGGCTGTTGTGTAACGGCGGGGCAGCAGAAGTACGCTAGTGTTCAAGCATTCATGAGCACTTAGTACTTGGCGGTCCAAAATATAGAAAAAACGGAGCTAGTCGTGGCAGCTCATGCTAGAGTTATCTAACTCCGGTGGTACGTATTGCTTGGACAAGCGTTTTTCAGCCTTCGGCCGCGATGTGCATTATCAATCGTCGCTGGTAACAAGGTTACCGGCAAACATAAGATTTATACAATTGACAGCTAAAAGTCGATAGGAGGCTAGATACGGCAATATAATATCAAGATCGAAGTAAAGTTCAGCTGCCGGAGAGTGAGTAAAAAGGCATAGTGCGAGGCGTTTGATCTTCAAGGGAGGAGGCTGAGAGTTGTTGGAAACTGCCACAGAATGTTGTGCGGCCTAAGGTTATTACCACTGTTGCAGACGACTTATCGTGATAACTTACCGAGGGTTTTAATCGAGTATTCTGTGAGGTAAGTTCCCGGGGTAATTACCTACACAAACCGGTAACTTTATCATGCTGAAATAGTAAAGTAACCTTAGTCATCAAGTTATGTATTCCTAATGTTGTAGGCAAACCCCTGGCAGTAAGTTAACGGAAGTTTTCGTGATATATATCAAAACATAACGATATATCAACCTGATTCAATTCTCATATTTATTTTCTTTACAGCCGAGCGCAGAAAGTTACTTATCAGTGATATTATTACTGCTGCCGTTAGTAAAGACATGCGCGTTTGAATGTGACATCTTGAAGGCCCTAAACGCAGTCAAAGCGGCAGATGGAGAATTGTAGAAATGTACCGTCAAAACCACACGTGTAAGCGTACCTTGATTGTAGGAATCCGAAGGTTCCGGATTGAATGCTTAGTCTGGGTCAGTGATTCAACAATATGTAATAGACCTGTTCACATTGGACGAATAGTATTCTATTTCTTACATTTTCAGGAAATTGTTTCGGAATTACCTGGATGGAAAATTCTTTGAATCTGAATACCCTTGAATGTTGCAGTTCTCTCAAATTTTCAAATTTGTAGGAGCTTGGCTGCCAATCTGATATTACCTCAACTTCGACGTCTCCGCCGCACCTAGTGAATACGACTATATGTTACTACCGGCGTACTAACCATTTTCCATCAGATTGGGAGATCTTTATTTTCGCTTATAAGATAGCTAGACAGTCTCTCACAGTCTACTACAATCACTCGCAATGTACACAATACTAAATCCTCCCGCACATTATGCTACAAACTGTCAGCATGTGGAACCTATCAACAATGCTCGCTCCACCTAAACAAGCAACCCAGATGCCAAGTCCAAAGCAAATGTTGCTACTGTTGGTTGGAATATAAGCTAGATTCCATTTGATCAATTGACACATTTACAGATTCTCTCAGAAGCCAGCGAGAAGGATCGGCACATTGCTTGTGCATGGTGGGAATATTGTTCTATTACCCTTTGGAAACAGCATATACTCCGTACAGTACTAGGACATAAATTCTCGTACCCCCCTGCAACATGGCAACCAACGCAAATTAATTATTTCACAACAACACCTTCTAAAATTTTGAAATTAAGCAGAGAGTAACTTGAGATATAGACGATAGCTGCGACGATTTTAGATTTATTGTTAACAGTCACTATCGTGGGGCGTGGAAAGTTGTTGTAACGGGGGTTTTTGAAAAGTCGACAATTTGTGTCAACGCACAGTAAGTTGCTGCCAGCCTTGGTATTAGTCTGTCAGCCGTACACTTTTCTTGTTAGTGTGTTTTGTACACCGACGGGTGGCTCCCACACACAGGTTGTTAGGGCGGCACAGACTACCTTGATTGCAGGGGACTTGGCCACTTGTGTTCGATGTAGCGTCAGGTAACTTGTGAATATCTGACCAGAATTGACAATAATTGGTTGAGAAATAACCCTGGAGCCACTCCGGAATTTTTTTCAATATTAGAAGGATTTGAAGCTCTGAAATATGGATAATAGCCACATCCTACGATGCTTCCGATGTGAATACCCCTAATTTCTTAATTTAACATTTAAAAATCAAGTTCAGACGTGAAGCTAACACTGCAGCTGCTACCTCAGCCGCGTCCTGTACTATGTCTGAACTTTGTTCACACTGGGCTCCACTTTTTTGCCAGGTGTTTAAGAGTATCACCTCTACAACTGGTCTGATCTAATCTCTAAACTTTGTTGAAATGTATCACTGTATAAATTTGTAATTTGGCTTGGTTCATTTCCGAGCTTTGATTGGTGATCAATGTTACTAATCATGAAACCTTTCATGTATTTAAAGAGAGTTTCTTTTCATTTCGAGAATTACAGTGTTTTTCGGTTCAGTACCCGTTTTTGATTGATTAAGATCCGCGACATGGGATAGACATCTGAGCTTCAATGAGTGGAACTTTCTGTTATAAAATCAATCAGCCTCTATCACGCACAGAGACTAAATCTCCATTGATACCCAGGCGCAAACATTCGTATTATAACTCTCGCAACCGTTTGTATCATGATTCTAGCCGGGTTCAACACTTATGCAGGATTCAACCGGACGCCCACAATTCGTCATTTCATAACTTCAATAGCCCTGTCTTGAATTTAGATCAATATAACTGACGCCCTAAAAATGCTTGTACCTAAGATTGGAATAGATAAAGAAGATATTTTCCAAAAAAAATAGTCCAGAGACTTAATACTCTATTCTGGACCCTATATATGAACAAGGTGGGATCCCAGATCATAGTACTGCTCCTACAGATTTTCCATCAATCTGTCTACTTCTTCAATTTCTACATCAACATTGTTGCGATCGACCAGGATCACCACGCTGACCAAAGCAGCATATGCTTCTCTGATAGCACATGCAGGACAAGTGCGTGAAATATCTGCTGTAATACTTGGTAAACCCCAAAAGCTACACCAGGCACGCGCAAACACTTCGTTATCAGGGACTCCGAAAGCTCCGACAACTAGAACCTCCTCCACTTCGTTTCTATTTGTGGGAGTCTCTCCATCATCTGAATCGTCATCGATGTCAGAATCCTTGGATCCAGAACTGCCCCAGTTCTGTATTTCAACAAGCTCGTCAACGCGGACCTGTTGATATGCATATTCACAAAAAAGAACGTGAGGTCCATCCTGGCACGGATACGCGGAAATGAAAGGAGTGTCATGACGCAATGAGACCTTCCACGAGCGGGCACGTTGCTCTAGAGTTATGGCAAACGTGATGGAAGCATCGAATATGACAATTGGTTTCTTATGCCCAGCTTCAGCGTGCTCAAGTACCTGGCGATGGATACCAGGAGGATTGCAAGAGGCCGGGGAAAAGTTTAGCCTTTCAATACGAATAGAATCGACAGGGCGTTCATCGGTATTCATTGGGAACTGGTTATAATCTGACACCGGATAGGAATCTTGTTGGGGACCAATAGGATCACTGTTGGAGGCCATATTACGGATATCGCTTGGGGCTATCTTGTTGCACTTAGAGCGAGTCTGGTTTATTTTGGCAACCTCAGAACGTTCCAAATCTGCTGATGCAGAACATGGCCCTACCCAGCCGGCGATTTGGGTGACCCCTGAGGCAGCACCTAGGACCTTACCGACAATACACTCCCAGGACCAATACGTGCACCCACGGTATTGGAAGCCAATGTTTAATTCGGTTTGTTGTAGGTTTTTAAATTCCTTTGGGGTGTCAATGTCGCAATCCACGAGTGAGTTCATGAGAATAAAGGGCATTGATTTCCCGGGTAGCAAAAGGCCAGTAAACCATGACATGCAATTGGAACTTCGATCTTCAAGAAGTTCATTCGGATCTTCCTCCTCTGAAAGGGTATATTCCACCTCGGCCATGTTCGGCCACCTTTACAAAAAATTGGTCAGTAATGTTGGGCGGAATGGAAAAACAAGATCACACTCCAGCTTGAAGATATAAGACGTCGATGCTTAATAACAAAACTGAAAATAATTCACTTACTTCAGCGTCCATGCAAAGTTTCTGAGGGCTTCAATCTGATTCATTTTGTTTGGAAACTTGAAGCCAACGCTAGATTTCTGCTCTCCACGTTTCCCTTTACCGTTAACGACTTTTCTAGGTGGCTCGATCTCTACATTTTCTAGCCATCGCTGGGCCAGCATGAGATCCCATCTTATTTTCTCGGGCATGTCTGCTAGTGGCTTGGTTACATCCCGAGCGTTGATTCTCAAATATAACTCTATGGATAGGAGTAATTGATGAAAAAAACTGTTTGATACTGCAGTGTCATCGTTGGCCAAAAAGTGTGCGACCGTCTGGTTCTCGGTTAATGAAAAATCCACCCAACTAGGACGACACAATGCTGCTACAAGATCTCCTATCTGAGAATCCAATGATGGGCTGGTCTCCGGATGATCATATTTATGATTGTCGTGAAGTAGATATTCATACAAATGATCATGGAGGTCCATGATGTCCTCTTCAATCCCTTTAACTTGCAATGTCCGTAGGCGATCCAGAACATACAGCATGGTAAGCTTTCGAACTTTGCCTCTAGCCGCGATTTCCGATCCCTTTAGTTCACTACCAAATCCTGCTACATAATACGCCAAGGTTACTGTCCCGGGGTAAATACCGAAAGCATGGCCCATGGCGGGACGCTCAAGAGCATCTGTCTGGCGTCCTTCGGGCGAGGAACTCATGTCCCCAAATGAATCGCTCTGAAATGGTGCGGTGTCGGTTTCCTCGTCCCACTCTTCCCCAGCAATAGCAAAAAAATGATAACTGCCTCGAGGTCCATTACTTATTTCACGGAGCTCGCCACGAAATCTCGGGGCGCCTCGTGCTACGAATTGTTGGACATCGGATTCGCAGATATCAGTTTGATATGGCGAGGGTGGCCAACTTTTGACAGGTGCTTGTTCCGGTGGAGGTGATGGTACTGATGGCGGGGAAGTCTGAATTACACCTTGGTGTTCACCGGGAGGAAGTACGACAAGACTGTTTCCCTCGTGCTCTATCCGAAATCTGGGCTTTGTGGGCTTATAATGTGAAAGTGAATACTGAGATAACTCGCTCGAATGAGATGGGTGTAGAGGCGGTGGGTGATGGGACTGTGCTGGGATCGGGTATGACCCATGGTGTTGCGTGGGTGTAGAGTATGATACTGAGTGGTGCCCATGGTGTCCATGTTGAGGAGATGGAATTGGTGCTGGAGCATATCCTGGAAATGGCGGGTGGCCTCGTGGAGACCTTGAATAGTGTGCGTGTGGAGAAGTAGCATATACATTATGGGGGTGATGAGGCACACTATGTGAGCCCTCATATGATTGGTGGCGATCAAGCGGAGGTGGGGAAGCATATCTCCGCGACTCGTAGGCGTTGTATGAATCGTACAGGTTGTAATCTGGTGCCGCTCCTGGGCCGGGGGTATTTGAGGGTGAATACGAGATGAGATGATCCTGTGATTCCTGATAAGATAACATAAGTACTTGTCAAACAAGTGATACAGCAAATCTCAGAGAACAGATAAATATCCGAGGTTGGATTTAAGTATCTGATCAATCATTTCTGGACAGGTACGGAGTTTATGAAAGAAGTAAAAACTACACAGGTACATACCACCTTGTGCCGTGAACTTCTCCTTTGAGCAATTGCGGGGTTAATATCCGAGCCTGTATGGATACGATACTTTGACGATCCAGTCGTGGATGATTTCATTTCAAATTCCGCAGTTGGCTCGTATCTGTCTGACATCCTTTGTAAGACGGCAGCTACCTACGTAACAGATAAAATGGTGGTGTGAATTAAAGGGATCAGAGAGTGGAATTCGGGTAAGCTAGTCGGTGAGAAACAAACCAGATCCCAAGAATAGACGGCATTAACATGGCCGACAGTATAATCCAATGGAAGGGAAGTGCAACAACGTAGAGGCAGTGGATTGGGCGCACCATGGGTACACATGTGATGTGAGATAATTGCTCACCGTTGAAACGAGACCCCAATCCCCACCAACAACAGTACAGCACACTACAGTCTGAGGATTGAACGATGACGATTGGAGTGAAAGATATAGATCGAGATTGTGTGTTCGTCAGAGTATTTCAATCTGTCGATGTGGTAGAGCAAAAATAAGACTGGAAGTATGTATGTATATGCAATATATCAAGCGTGGCCTTTTTCAGAGAAGAGAAGTGAAGATTGAGGTAACCTGAAGTTACTTCTGGCAGTAAGCCATTCACCCTGGCCTCGCAGAATGTTGCTTTGTCCCTCTTCCCCGCGCTATGCAAGCACTCACGCTACGAGGCGCTGGCCAACTCTGCAGCTAATTTTGTCGTTATTTTCAAGCGTGCTATTTACACTACGATGTAGATAGTGGCTACTTTTACTGACTAAGTCGTTGTGGCTTGCAGTCTACTGCGGGACTGTGATACCTGTTGGAGTAATGCTGGTTTCTAATGATTTCCATATCCTTGATATACTCTATAATGAGAATAGCCTGGCGTAGGAATATTCATGTATCAGTGTGATCGTTGTTAGGATTATCCAGAGTATGGTCGCAATCGTAGGGATATCGATGGCGTATAGGTAGTTTGGTGACTACTGGAACGGGGCAGTGGCGGGGTCCAGGTGCCAGTCAATTTGTGAGATAATAAGCTTGGCCAGTGAATTGCGGGGTGAACTGATGTGTTGGATCGCCTTTGCCTACGAAGTACACTACATGTACTCCAATTCATGTATCAAAGGTACGAGTACATGTATCCGTACTTTGTACCGTCTGGGATAATTGGGCAAACTCTCAGCAGAGGCACCGTGACACAGCGACTTTACCTAGGCGCCTCTAGGTTACCAGGGTTTGTGCGATGTCGATGGTTATGTAACTAATCCTAGACCAATCATATAAGTTTCGACGGTAGTTACTCTACGACGTGCCAGGAGTCTGCGGAGTGCGTCTTGTTGGCGGTAGCTCGTTTGGCGTCACATACGGAGTGTTAGTACGAATACTCGCGCGCCCAAAGTGGGAGGCTTTCATGTGACATTTCAACCTCCTCGGAGTCTCGCAGGACTGGGCTGTTACAGTCACATGACAACTTCCCACTCTGGACGCGCGAGTACTCTACGGGTGCTACCTATGTAGGCCTGAGGTACGTCGATGTAGAGTAGGTTTCGCTGCGCTGCAGTGTGATGTTGTGTAAAAGTGGTGTAAAATTGTCTGTGTAGTGTATTTGTAGTGTTTGTACGGTGTACGCGTGAAGGATTTATGAGCTCCGAAGTACGGTTACTTATATATTACAAGAGTGATTGAGATCAATTTGAATTAGTTGGGGTAGGACCGAGAACACAAAACACTGCTAGGAACAATCAAGCTGAAGAGAAGAGACAGTGAACTGCCAGCAAAGAAAATGAATGGTACTACATATCTGATGATATGATCTGGCCCAATACATACAGGATACAGTCAATGGCGCATGTCAATTCCGGATATGTTTTGGGGTCGCAATAAATAGGATGCGTGCTTTGGTTTTAAGAGTATGTACATGCCCTTTCAATTGACGCATAAACTGTGTATATAGTATTTATTTTCGAAAGATTGTTATTCGGTTTCGCAAGTATATACGTATCCAAAATAAATTGCACATCTTTATTATCAACAACGTGCCCAGCTTAACAACACAAGACTCGTGAGTGTCGTGACAGTAGTCAACTTCTAGACAATGGTTTCAATACAACCCCCTGGGAACCCCATTTCCTGCAGTACAACAGCTGCATTCTTTGAGATTGACCTGTGTGAGTTCAGAGGAACTTGTTAGGCCTTTGCTGTTCTGCATGCCAGAGACAATTTGATAGCAAGCGCGACGGTAGACATGACGTTCGAAATTGTGGGGCCATGTAATAACTACATCGCAAGTAAGCAAGCGAGTAGTACATATTCGGATATAGTACTAGTAGAGTACAAGGTACAATATCGCTATGTACGGATAGCATGCTACAGGGGGTAAAGATAACGGTAGGACTAGGTGCATGTAGGTAAGTAGAGTACATAAGTACTACTTACTACTTGAGTACAATACTTGAGTACGATACTTCCTAGATAGCATGTGCATGTTCCACAAGTCTAGAGCCGATGACAGTCGCCATGATATCCGGGTCTTTTGCATGTGTGTGTAGCCGGAGGGCAATCATATTAAGCCTGACCCGGAACCTCTCCTTGTACACCTAAAAAACTTTCAATACAGTAGACCCTCGAACCAATCACCTACTACTAAACAACCGGAAACAAATTATTGTACAGCTTCAGAAAAAACAAATCTAAACAATGCCCCCCACAGATGGTACCGCGACTTCTTCCGATATGCAGCTGGCCAAAATGGGGTACAAAGCAGAACTACCACGCAACTTAAGCATGATGTCAATTTTGGGATTGTGTGTCTAAGCTGTTCCATTCATGTTTTTTTTACAACCATATATAGGGTGCTAATTGTAACTATGATTCCCGCAGGTCTTTTGCAATAATGGGTTTGTAGGCCTTCCGGCTGGTTCTCTCTGATGTTCGCTTGCGTGTATGGAACAGAATCACATCGAATACTGACAGAAGTGGGTTAACTTTTAATATTAGCTGTGCCATTTGTGATAACCCCTTCCATTTTTGCTTAAACGCGAAGTAAATAGCTAAAATATTAGCACAGGGTCTAAGCACCACAATGTACATCACATTGACAGACGGTCAATCTGTCACTATAATTTGGGGATGGATATTAGTTTCCTGTATATCAATGTGTATAGCGGCTTCTCTTGCTGAGATTTGTGCTGTATTCCCTACTGCAGGAGGTGTTTACTACTGGTAATACGCTTTTTTTCTGCGGCGTTGTTATGTGTGTATCAAATCTGATTTTATCTAGGTCTGCAATGCTTTCAACTAGAAAATACGCCCCAATTGCATCATGGATCACGGGCTGGTTGACGTTGGTCGGAAATTGGACTGTCACCACTAGTATCAACTTCTCTGGGGGGCAGCTGATACTATCTACAATCGCATTATGGCGTGAGGATTGGGCGCCCAATGAATGGCAAACAATTTTAATGTTTTGGTGTAAATTTTCTAATCTAATAGTCATGCATTGATACAGAATTTAACGTGAATATGACAGGCGTCATGGTGGTCTGTATGCTAGTCAACATTTTTGGTAGCAAATATCTCGATATGATCAACAAAATATGCATCTATTGGACTGCTTCTAGTGTATTCATCATTATGGTCACTCTATTGGCCATGGCTGATACAAAACGTAACGGAGAATTTGTGTTTACACACTACGACGCTTCCTCGAGCGGATGGCCGGATGGTTGGGCATTCTTCGTAGGATTACTACAAGCTGCATACACTCTTACGGGGTATGGAATGGTGTGTTTAGACCTATTTTAAAATATCACCAGTTTCCGGTTAAAGCTATAAACACTTAGGTTGCATCCATGTGTGAAGAAGTACAGAATCCTGAACGAGAAGTACCCCGGGCAATGGTGCTTTCCGTTCTGGCTGCTGGTGTTACAGGTGTCATTTACCTGATCCCGCTTCTATTTGTGCTTCCCCCGGTAGAGAGTCTTCTAGGAGTGGCGAATGGACAGCCCATTGGTATGGATAAAATGCTCCTTTTTCAAAAAATATTGCGTTTAATAGTATCAATGACCAGGTCTGCTTTTTAAAACGGTCACCGGCAGTGCAGCAGGAGGGTTTGGCCTCCTGTTTCTTGGTAGGTGAAAAGCCTTTAGAATCTGTGTGTTCAGATACGCTAAATTGGAGAATTGGATAGTCTTAGGAATCTTGTTCTTCGCCGGTGTCGGTGCATTGACGGCTGCAAGTAGATGCACCTATGCATTTGCCAGAGGTAGGTCTCTTTACTCTATACATGTATTATTTGAAAATTTGTATTGATGTATGGGTTGTCTAGACGGTGCTATCCCTGGTTCCAGGATGTGAGTATGCGTGTCTCCTGCTATTAATTAAATCCGTCATTGAGTTTGCACTCTTGCTAAATTAGCATGTATTAGCTGGTCACAGGTCAACCCTAAACTGGACATGCCAGTCTACGGTCTCTTTTTATCAACCACTGTCTGCTGTTTATTAGGTCTGATATACTTTGGGAGGTAAGTCACACTGTATTCTGCCGCAGCACAACAAGTTTGTCCACATGAAATAGGCCCACGAATATTGCAAAAGGGTCTCTAGATTTATGCATGTCCATGCAGGAAGGATGTTCTTTCTAAGTATTCCGCCATACTATACTGCCTAAGGGTTATACTTATTGAGAGCAATCTATTGGGAAATTCATGGGCCTTTTTTATTACCTTGGTTCTGTATCACTTGATCTGCATAAGAAAACTGATTTGCTTTCTCGTTTTAGTTCTGCCGCTTTCAACTCGTTCACGGGAGTTGCAACTATTTGTCTATCAACTTCATATGCTCTCCCCATCATGATATCGCTCATCCGCGGGCGTAAGCTTGTTAAAGGATCCCCATACTCACTAGGCCGATTTGGCTTTGCCATTAACATGGTAACTATGGTGTGGATATGGTTGGCTATCGTGCTATTCTGTATGCCGGTGTCACTGCCTGTAAAAGCTGATGGAATGAATTATGCAAGTGTTGTTTTTGCAGGTTTCACTGCGATCAGCGCAGGTTGGTACTTCATCAAGGGTCGAAAGGTATTCACAGGTCCACCAGTGATAAATGAGATTGCGGAAGACAAGGTGTTTTAGACTTAGAAACCACGTGTGTCTGCAATATGCAGATAGCTAGTACTGATGCAACTATCCTTTCAAGTTCGTTCAGCAGCCATGTGGTGTTTTTGAAAGTTTTTGACTGGTGCTCAAGAACCAAGTGATGGCATTGTGGTACAATACCAGGCTATAAATTATCGTGCACCTCCCCTTGAAAATCAAAATGACCCCATAACAAAATAGAATATCTCCCTGCAAAGGTGTTGAAAACCTATGATCCTTGGTAGTTAATAAGTATAGATATAAAGAATAATATATGTGTAGTTAAATCTACATGAAGATAAACCTGACATTGATGATGTGGCTTTTTGCAAAAAGGCGGTTTTAAACGCCCGATGTTTGGTAGCTTCTAACCATTTTTCAATTACCAGAAAATATTTATAAAATAGCGTAATTATTCAAAGCATCTAGGCTAACTAGGCAAACATCCTGCATATGAGAATTCCTGGCAATTTAAGTACATACACTGAACAGAACGTATTTGGTGCGGATCATATCATAGCATCCAGCGAATGATGTGAGATACCGTATCAATGGTGGTGTGTGGCGGTACAACTGGTAGAGGGACACAAATTACAACACTAGCTACCGGCACTGCCACACAGCGCTCCTGTCACATAATTTTTGGGCACACTCGATCCGGTATCTTGGTCGTTCTATTCTGGCTTTGATTGATTGGTTGAGAACATGGTACATTGTAGTTGGGTACATACAAATGGGGCGGGAGAATGCAACGTCACGCGGCTGTGCAGGAGTCGTCTCTAACATTACTCGGAATCGAAGGTAAAGGCGAGGACTGGGACATGTAGGGGCTGCCTGTACATGTACAGTGCCATTTTCTTCAGGCTGATTGGCTGTTTTCTGCTTTGTCCTTGACTACAGTGATTATGTGTTTCTATGCAGTAACCGGCATCGCTTTTGGACAGGGGTTATTTCCGTTTACCTCAGTACAGAGCAAAGAGGGAAAGCAAGAAGAGGTCTAAGAGGAATTAGAGTAGTGCCTGTTGCCATCAAAGGACGAGAAATTCGACAGCAAGAACCTCCAAATCTTATCATCAATCGAACCCGAAACATTGCTCCCGAGTTAACTGCTCAATTGATCTGTCAAAACCCTTGTCAAACTTTTTTTTACCGTCACTCATCAATCCGCACCCCCAAGCTTGTGCGCCTCAGCGTCTCAACCCCTTGCATCTCTCTCCCTCATCGTCCGTCAACCTACCTTTTGTCACCATTATTACACATATAAGACCTGGCACGCCGGGAGATTCGTGGGAACACCGAAAGTCCCAGACATAGAATCCTGGCACTTTTAAAAAATACTTAAGCAAGCTTTTTTGGATTACGAACGAAAGTTGCCGGCCTCATTTAGGTAGATTTCTGACCCGATACTGTGTTCAATCAACACTGATTATGCATATGGAGTTTGCATTCACGCAGTTAGCTGATAGCTTAATAGCATACAGCTTGCTCCATCTTTGACGTCTGGATTCGTCAGAAATTGAGCTGTAATGCAAGAAGATCAAGAATCATATTCGCTGACTGACCCCGACTCATATGCCCGACTACCAACTGACGCAATATATCCTGTGCAGTCGCCTTACGGCGATATACACGGGCTCACACCTCCTCCGGAGGATTTCGACATCTTAGCAACTGAAACCTTGAACTCAAATTTGAAGCCATTTGACCTCAACGCGGAACCTCCAACGCCCCCTAGGACGGAGGCGGTATCATCTCCAGCTCGCTCTACATCCCCACAATCGCCAATCGCAAATAGTCTAAACCGGTCACCGCCGTCAAATCCTAACTCCCCTGAGAGTGATATTAGTATGGAACACGACATGGACCTTGACCTCAATAGCCTGGTGGGAAAATTTGCCGTATTTTTACGTCCGAGCGGATCCGCTGACATTTTTAAGGTCTCCGAAGCTGTTCATTCGAAATTCCACGATAACCAAGTTGGGATACTGTCACGTTCATCTGATATACAAGCTGTGGCAGATACTACTGACTTCAACGATAACAATCCATTTTTTGATTTCGCTAGCGCTGCGAGCTCTCCAAAGCCTTCAGCACATGCTCTCGGCCTCAGTTTTCGTGCGGTGGCACAACCGCGAAAGTTTCAAAGCTCATTCAACGATCCAAATTTTCAAACAAACATAGTTTCTACCCAGAACCATTCAAGAGGATTGACTCGAAAGCGATCAAGAGATGACTTGGATATTTTTGACGGAGATGATGGATTTGTATTTCAGAGCCATAGAAGCTCACCGCAGCCAGATGTAAAGAGGGAGGAACCTTTTGGACATCGAGCAGGAAATGTGACGATTGAAACCGCCTTTACCTTTCCACCTACGGGCACTCAACCATCGCCAAATTTCGGGTTTAGTCATTCATTTCCGACAAGTATATCGACAAATATACCGAGTGCCAGACTACGTATTCCGGAACAAGTTAGGACATCTACAAATGGCCAGTATCAACTATTTGTTGATTTTCCCAAACACCCAACAAGGGCGAATGTAGGAGAGCAGCTTGTTAAATCCCGTGTTGAGACACAAATTGCAGTGCGATTGATTGTAGATCCACCTCCAGAAGGTATAACTAAATTACGATTACCTCGACACACCATCTCAAAAATCAAGTACATTGAGGATACTCAGCCACAAAATAGCCCTGATATGTGGGAATTGGATGTTTCGCTTGTTTGCGCTAGTGCCATGGTTGTAAGAGATCAAGCGGAACGAGCGTTATATGAAGCTAGAGGGGAGCCACTTCCCAAATGGATTCTTGATGAGCAGAAAACTAAGCTTGCCATGGACCAAATTTCGAATCAGACCAGTGTTGATTCTTCAAACGACTCGAAGGAATCGCTCACTAGTAAAGATGATAATAAGAAATATCGTGTCGACTACGGCAAACCTCTTTTCGGGGCCAATGTTCAAATTTGTGAGCAGTGTATGAATCGAGAACGCAAAAGGGCGAGCCGAAAGAAAAATAAGAAGCCAGACGAGGAGCAGAAATGGCAACAGGATGAAAAGAAGCGCATTATTGTGTTTAACACAAACCAGGTTCGTCAATTTGAATCACTACCCAACAGGTCAGGTATCTCAGCAGAAACTCAAATGCGGATATGCTGCTATTGCCGGCACCACGGAGAAAAGGACGGCTTTCGGTAAGCTATAATCACCTGTTTTTTCATATTCTGGTTGACTGATGTCGATATATGCACAATTAGAGTTATTTTTACAATTAGAAACCATTTAGGGGCTGTTGTTGCTCAAACGATGAGTAACACAATCGTAATCACCGATGACCATAAGAATACTGCTGCTGCTGCCGCCATAAATTTTACCGCACTTCCTGACACGGCGGAGAGAAGTATGTCGATGTCTCAAACACCACCCCCGCCCGTACCCGCATATACACAACCTAGCGTCTCTATAAACCATATACAGACAGCTTCAGAATTACTTTCGGCGGCTGGATCGCCGCCGGCATACACCATCAGCAACTTTTCTAATCAAGCCCTGCCTAATTCTCGCACAAATGGTCACTCGAATCCACCGACGCCTGCACGTGCCTCGACGAGTCCATCTCATCATCAACCCAAAAGACGGAAAAGTAGTAAGGTACCGGCTACCCTTGCTATGACGCCATCGGACCATCAGCCACTATTTTCTACTCAATTCCAACCTTCGTTCAATCCTCGTACACCAAAGACAGAGATGACCTCGAATGGGAATCAGTGGCTAGCGAGTCCAACCACTCCAATGGCGCAACAAAACTTTGCCGCCGTTGGGGAGGATTATTTTGCTGAAGTTAATTGGAGTCCCCAGTCACAATTTACTGTTATGAAATCACCCGCCTCTAGCCATGTGAGTAAAAAATTCCTTCTGTGTTTATCAATCCTAACTTAGGTTAAAGCAGGCGAATGCATTTTCTATACAAGTTCCTATGACTATGGCGCCGGCTCAACAAATACCACAATTTCAACAAAACCCATCCGTAAATCGTGTAGTACCGAGCGAAGGAACAATGAGAGGTGGAATTGAAATTACCGTCCTGGGTCGCAATTTTGTAAACGGGTTGACCGTTTTATTCGGGGATAATCCAGCTACAGATACTGCATTCTATAGTGATACTACTCTACTTTGTCGATTGCCTCCGAACCAAACACCAGGAGCTGTGGTAGTCAGTTTAAAGAACATGCCTGTTACCACTGTCCGCCCGGAATCCTTCCCAATTTTCACTTACATTGACGATGTTGAGAAAGAACTAATGCACCTAGCATTGACAGTTGTTGGAATGAAAATGAAGGGTAGCCAATCAGGTTCGTCTAGACAGGTTGCACTTAATATTCTCCAGGAAAGCGGAATGAGTGCAGACGCATTAAGTTCATCAAGTGGAGGTAGTAATCATCAAGCCGAACTGGAATCAAAGATGCTAGCCTGTCTTGACATGATAGATATGGACGAAAGTCCACACCCACCAAAATTGACGTTTAGGAACAAGTCTGGACAAAGTATGTTACATCTTGCGTGTATGCTGGGAATGCAAAAGTTTGTGGCTGCACTTCTCGCCCGAGGAGTCAACGCCAACAGTCGGGATAAAAACGGATACACGCCTCTACATTTTGCTGCCTTTTTTAAACGATCGGATGTTGTACGGCGCCTGCTTATCAATCGGGCAGATGCTGGGCTCCGAACTAGGAACGGCGAGACTGCTGCTGATTTAGGAGAATCGGAACAAATTTTCAGAGCAACAAGAAGTATTCAACAGACCCATTCCCGACAGCATAGTAGAAGTAGTTCTGTGTCATCCGAATCTCGTTTTGGCAGAAACCGAACGATATCAACAAATGGATCTCCCTCTAACAGGGCAAGTGTTGATGAGTATTATGATTCGAGCGACGACAGCAGTGACATCAGTGATGCGGAGGAGCCTGAACATGATAGTTCCCCTGTCTGGTCGAGCTCAAGGCGCGGAAGTAATCCTAGCGCAGCGCCGGGACCAATTCCTATTGACACAGCGGGAGTTCAAAAGGCTGTACATGCCGCCGGAGGTTTGGCTACAGCTACCTCCGCGGCCTCAGGGACTAATGACCCACCATCACCACCGGCAGCGATGGTAGCATGGATGGATGCATGGCGGGAGCAATTTACCCAGAGCATACAAAATTTGCAGCTCAATATGCCAGCTATACCTGCAGCCGCTGAATATCAAAATATGTTCCAAAATCACATGGCACGGTTCCAAAATCCAATGCTAAAATGGAAACCTCACCAAAAGGATGACCAGGACTACAAGTGGTCCGAATTATTCCATCCCCCGGCACCCCCTGCTTACGAAGAGCTATATCCTCATGGAAATGACGGCCCCAGTGATTCGGTAAACGGAAAATCCACGGATTCAGTTGTTGTGTCGGAGTCTTCCATAACTGCTGCTATACAACGTCCTCGTAGTGTGTCCCCTAGGCTATCAGCCATGGATTTGAAAGAACTCCATCGACAAATCACCAGCGGCGAGGGTCAATTGACAGAAACTCAAAAAGTACAACATCTAGCCCACCTTCGAAAACTGAAACGGATTGAAAGCGATCGCAGATTATTCTTTATTTGGGTAAGTGGCTGGGTTTTCAAGTCCGTAGTTATCGCTAATTAGTGGTAGATACCTGTTCTAATTATCATCATGACATTAATGGCGTTCAACCGTGGTCCAGCGGCCTGGGCTGCCGCAAAAACGGCAGCAAACTTTGCTCGGGAAATCATAGAAGACCCCCAAGGAGTCCGAGACCGCTGGCGTATCATAGAACCCAGAACCACCGGTATACCTGGAGAATGAGCACAGTGTAATTTACTCATTCTTTTCGCTCCATTTTTCAAATTTTACTTTTAGAATACCCTGGCATGTCTTTGTGGTTTTATCAGCGAAATGTTTCGTTCATTTAAAATTAGCCTCGCATCGGAAATCTTATTTTATCTATGGGTGGTGTTGATTGCATGCTTAGTTTTTCTTTCTTTTCAGCTATGGGAATATCTCGGTGTTATACCAGAACGGGAATTGGTGGTACCGTGGGAGCATTAATAACTAGGTCCGGGTTTTGAATTTCGAATTGTACGCGTGTCCATATTTCTGGAAAAATGCAGCAATGACTCTGTTGCGGCACAATTCTATGAGTGTAGTTATAAGTAGTCAGGCCAGACAATATATATGTAGGAATAAATCCTATCACTGTAACATTTTAGGTTTCTACAGCAGTCTGTACTAGAAGTGAACAATGCAGTTATCCATTTATGATGTCTTTAATGATGGAAAACCGTGGCTATATATATGCATGGGTTGTGTCTTTTGCCAGCAAAGCATGTATCAATGTAGAGTACTTTGTATGTTGACCCGGCCCAAGTGTGATTGGTTGCGGGCCATGCACGAAGCATCACTCGATCGAGAGCAAAAAGGGAGATAAATCCATGATGACGATGAATTTATTTTGCAAAGAGGGGTAACCGACTTACTGTCAGATTTTCGGAGCCAATAGAGCTTAATTGGATATTTTCCTGCTGAAAACATTTTGTGCTTTAATCTATTCTCTCGAGTGAAGACAGATGTCGCTTAGTCAAGTGACAGGGCGGGGTGCAGGGCCGTGCAGACTAACCTAAATCGCTAAGTAACACTCCCTGACCTCGAGGAGGGTAGAAAGTAACTTTCCTCAGTTTTTACAATATGTGAACGTTTGGTCTAATTTTTTGTCAGAGTAAACTGAAGCTTCAGAAAGGTAACTCAGTCAAATATTGATTGAACGAGACTCATGACACTGGTACACTTTCACATTCAGGTAATCCACTCTTGATGTATCCACACAACTTGCCGATTGTGTTCTCCTGTATCCGAAACAAATGTTTATGCACTTAGTCTATAACAAAAACTAGGTAGGTAAATACCAGAGGGTTTATTCAATCTAGATACTAGCTAACTCCGAACTGATGCAGTGATGCGTATGTATGTATATCGCTCCTCGTCATAAGAAATGTTTTCTGAGGCTGATGTATGCATGCAGCTAGCGTCAAAAGCACATGGTCCGTGCGGTCTCCGACAAGTGAAGCTTATAATTCGGTGTATGCATTCAACACAAAGTAAACACCCCTTAAATGGATACCTCACAGACTTCATCTTCCGGAAAGGTTGCCGTAACGTACAACGTATACTTTAAGCTATACCTGCGACCTTCGCTGATTTATTTGTTTGTAGCTACTGGGACCCCGCAGCACTATTTCAACTCATAGCACCGGATCTACGGGCACGTCTACCGCTACGCAACCTTCACTGGAAGTCTCCAACTCGTCCGTTACGTTCAATCAACTCTTTGCATGTTGATCTGATTCCATACTCCCCACCGCCCACCAATCTCGCTACTCCGTCAACACCATCTTCTGCAGGTGAGTTGACACGCGTGAGGTCCTCGGACTCTACAAGATCTATTGAATCCACCATCAACAGATCCAATTCCCGGAGTAGAGGGCACGGTCGACGAGAGCGTCGTCACCAGATTCCAGGCCTACGGAATACTCCGTATTTGAAAATCTATGTGCTCCGTTGCGATGACAATGATAGCTATAAGAATACACAGCGAAAGCTGCTAAGGGAATGGATCTCGACACATGCCACGGCCGCCAGTGGTGATAATCATGATGCATTCGAATGGCTGATCATTCATGTGGTTCTACCTGGGACGCCTGCCGCACAACAACCACGCTCTTCTTCGAGCTCGTCAAATCCCAGTGGTGGCTCGCGCTGGATGAAAAGTGGCTCAACTACCCTGCTAGACAAAATTCGATCGGATTTCAATGGCTCGAGCTCAAAGGTAGATCGCATAATCCAGGTGCGGATATCGCCATCTGAACCAGCATTAGCCACGCTGAGCCCGCCTGTGGCTATAACTGCTGCGGCGACTCCTGAGAGCCCAACTGAGACGGAGATAGCATGGATAGACTTAATAACCAAATTTAAGGCACAAATCTTAAGTAGTTTTGATGCAAGGGTGGGACAGTACGAGGAAGACGTGCGTGAGAAGGATTCACAACGGAGGCTACCTGGATGGAACTTTTGCACCTTCTTCGTGCTCAAGGAAGGTTTAGCAAGAGCGTTTGAAAGCGTGGGACTAGTGGAAGATGCTCTAGTACTCTATGATGAGTTGGGGTTTGGCCTTGAAGGGATCGTACGGGAGCAGGAGAAGGGGGAAGTTATTGGTGGTCGTTTTATAGCCTGGACTAAAGAGGGTCTTTATTGGATTGAGGAAGCCCGGAGATGCCTTACAGTCCGTAAGAAAGGCGAAGGTGAGGGGATGGACGAGATTGACGAAGTGATTCCTATTGATGCCGAGAAGAAGCCATACAGAGAGCTCATCCTTAGCAATGAGATCTCGGTTTTTGACTTTAGATGCTATTTATTCGCACGTCAAACAACTCTATTGACTCGGCTCGGGAGAAGAAACGGAGATATCCGGCCCCCTAGTGGTGGCCATTCACTGCAAGAAGCAGCGGCTGCTGTTCACAACGGGGAAATTTCCGAAGATGATCTGCATCGCCTTGCGGAGGTCTGCAAACGTGGTGTTGAGTTTATTACAACCGTCTCTCGTGTACTACGCTCTGATCTCACCTCGGGTTATCAAGGATCTTCAGAGCACCCCGAGGACAAAGACCAAGACCCTATAGTATCACAGGGTGAGATACAGGCGGTCATTGACAACCTTATTTCTTCGTGGACGTACGCCGTTTGTACTCAGCTGTTGGATCAGACCGCTTCTTCGGCTTTGCCCGGCGGACTAGAAGAAAACTCGGACAGAGGGCTTCTTCCAAAAAGGATGAGCAGTCTTCCTGCCGAAACGACAAGCTTTCCACATGCCATCAACGGCGCCGTGTCTGGTCTTGAAGAATTAGCAGCCGGGAGAGCAGAATTAATAATACTTGCTCGGACCGTCTTAGAAGCCTTTGGTAAGAAAAAGCGGTGGATTGGTAGCGAGGGCTGGTTTGCCGTGGATCTCGGCGAGGCAGAAATGGAAGACGTCAAACTTGACATTGTTGACGACGTCAAGAATAAACAAGCAAAAAAGGTTGAGTGGGTTCCTGAAGGAATTAGACACAAGAGAGTAAAAAATGTCATGATTGGGGATGAGCCACAGGCTTTCTATAAGCTTTTTGTTCAGTTGAGTGAAAAGGCGATGAACTACTATGGTCTTGCTAAGCGATATAAGAGTGCTGAAAGGGTGGAGTCTGATCTAGCTGCCTTGAAATTGTAATGTTTTTCTTTCAATTTGCGTTCTAATGCTAACTATGATCGCCAGCCACCTTAAGGATTATGAGCAGGCTGCCGCTCATCTCAAACGTATGACGAACTTCTATGCCGAGCAAGGATGGGGTCTCATTGAGACTACCCTTTTGAGCATGTATGCTACGTGTCTCAAAGAGATGCAACAACCTGAGGAGTATATCAATGTTGTCTTGAAGCTTCTATATAAATCAGCAACCTCTGAGATATCCCGAATCCAGCGAATATGTGGCAATGATGAGGTAGTATCGTTGTTACCACTAGAGTCAAGTCATCCATTCCAGCCTACGAACTTCAACGTCAAGGGTTATGTGGCAGAAGCGCTAGCTTTGTCTAATTCGCTATCTGAAGAGATTGTCACCCCAATGCAGAATCTCTGGTCAGATATTACCGTCGATCAATTCCCACGTCATTGTCAAGATCGGGATGGCTTTGATGTTCATCTTAAGATGAGATATCTACTTGCCGAGCCTTTGGCAATTGATAAAATTGCCATTAAAGTTATATCAACAGGCACGCCAAGTCGCGAAATCTGGCTCGAATCTCTATCAGTTCCAAATATGCAAAAAGGACTCGTTAAATGCGTTGTTACAACCAATAATACAATACCTGGGTCCTATGTTGCAGAGGAACTGGTAATATATGCTGGAAAGCTAAAATTCGTGCACGAATTTATGGCTAAGGCCGGATTAAGTCCATCTTTAGTCACAAGCTCCCGAGCTCCGAATAACTCTGGTATCAAAAAAACAAAGCTAAACTTCTTCCCTAGTCCACGATCAGTGACCGCACGACTTGCTATGCCAAAGATGATACATTTAGAGCAGACACGCACTGTAGATATCTTCTGGTCATCTGGTGAAAACACTATCACAAAAGGAGAGATCCGCATCCGCTCTGCCACCGCTGGTTTACGCCTGATCACCCGCTCTCTTGAAGTCTTATCTGAAACTGACTTGATCGGGCTGCACAAGGACACACCTGGGACATTAGATGTTAAATATTGCCCACCGCATACTGAAATACATTTCACCCTTCCATATACCTCTGAAACAGACCTAATCGAGTTGATGATTCGTCTAGAGGTAGATTATACAACCTCGGCGGGCGATTTCACTTACATAGACACACTTGGTGTTCCTGTTGCATTGCCGCTGGCAGTCAACGTACAGGACGTTTTCAAGGCTGAATGTCTATATTCGAAATTCCAAGTATGCACAGCAGTTGGAGAAGTGCCACTAAGGATATTGACAGCCAACCTACATGAGAGCAGAACATTTTCCACGGAGGCAGGAAAAGGCACCACTGGGAACTTGACGGTGTATGCGAAACAGCCAGCCAACTTTATTTACAAAATTAGGAGAAAGACAGCAACGGAAGGACATGAAGCGATGAGCCTAGTAATTGAATACACCAACATTGACGAAGGTTCGTACTGCTTCTCAGTACGAAGAACGTCGTATTCTAACCTTGGCAAATTTATTAGAGATTGGCCATTCCGTTGCGAGCCTGTTTAAAACTGGGCTGAAACAAGCTGGCCTGGAAAACTACATGCACTGGCTGCTCCCAAGTCTCTTCGCACGCCTACGCAACCGTTCTCCGGTCGAGCTTGAAACAGCCGCACTCCTTGAAGAAATCGACATTGGCAATTACTCCGAGTACAACTGGGAGGAAGTCCTGGAAGCTATTCCACCACGCTCCGGCGACCGCAAGAGGGTATCGGAATGGCTCAAAAGCTTCTTTGCCACCCACCGGACCGTGCCTCTGAATGATGCATCAGTTCTCGCCGCTATAGTTCGAGCAATTTTAATCCCAGTCTCTGTCCCGCATTTACAGGTTATCCATACAATCTCCCTCAAACTGAACCCCCCCTCACTCACACGTTCTGTCTCGGGTCCCGAACCTCTTTACATACCGCCTATGGTGACAATAGGCCAACCAATACCTTGCACACTAACTATCTCGCATTCACGTTCTTGGGATCCCTCACCTTCCACAGTCCCACTCGAATTTTACTATGAAATACAAAATAACCCAGAGTCGTGGCTAGTTTCGGGGCGGAAACGAGCTCATTTCACGGGTTTGGCAGAGGGCAATACCCAGACTTGGCCCCTAGTTCTCGTCCCGACGAAGTCAGGGAACCTCGTGGTGCCAAATGTGGAGATCCGCACTGTTAATGGCGGTGTGAATGGTGGTGATGATGATGGTGAACTTGCCATGGAGACGGAGTATAAGGCGAATGCTCAGAGTGTATTGGTACTACCGGATGTGAGAAGTACGACAGTGAGGATTGATAGTGTCTATGCGGGTGGGGAGCAAATAACCGGGAGATCGTAGACGTGAGTGGACATATTTGGTATTTGCTATTCGGGGTTCTGTAGGATGCCCAAGTACGGGCCGTAATTCATAGTAGGGCTACGGCACAAAAACTACTTGTCTGTACCTGAATTTCAGACTCTTTAACACTTTGTAGGGCATGGGAAACGGGAAGCAACATAATAGAACTGCTGTATCCGCCTCACTCGTCGGTTTGGAATGTAAATTAGAATATCTACACTTTTCGGTTATACATGTTCCGGCCGGTACGTTTCTGTAGATCTACAGGTCGGCCGTTTAGCCTACCGGTTGGCCGGTTCAGGCTGTGTGTCAAATAAGTTTGAATTCATAGAACGGTCTAGTGTTACTGGTCGAAATTCCCTTTGTTTCTATCGAAATGTGTCCACCTACTACCGTGCTGAGATGCTTCCTACTGGATGGTACTAGTACAGCATACCCAGATATGTCGCTCAGCAAGGTGTGTCGTGTTCAGATCTAAACTGTAAATTTAGGGTGCATTCGTCTAAGCTCTTCCGATCCGAGTGCTCCACCAAGATTGAGAAGTGATTGGAACCGAGAAATCGGACGATTGTCCGAAGAGATGTTTGCGTTCCGCTAGGTCCCGAAGAAGCGTCTGAAAGACCCGCTTTCAGAAGATTTAAAAAGGTCCTCACTAGATTGCTTTCAACGAGGTTCAACACTTGTGCGCATAGCCGTCTACAAATGCCAATTTGTGCAAACAATGTGTAGTTAATCTTCACGTTGTAGAACCACAAATATACCAAAACCTAAGTACTATTATCACGCAATAAATCCAGCAACAAATAATTGTTACATCCACTGTTTTTTTGATTCTCTATTTTTTTAATCATAACTTATCAGCATGCGGTGTGCAGGTCTCTAGAGTTGCTGAACGAACGCGTTAACTTTTTAGTTTTAATGGTGTCTAGGCAGTGGCCCAGTGACTTAGCCACCACTGGGCACTGAAATTTCGGGATTTCTGAACACCCTTCTAGCCAGATAGAACCATGCTAAGTAGCAATTTAATTAAAGTCCGTTCCGTACCGTTCGTTCAACTTTGATAACCCTATTGACGCTGGGCCCAGCCCCAACCGTCTAATTTCCCTATTGACTCTGCATACATAGAGTACTCTACATACATTCTTCACCACTCGGGAAATGATCCCTGTCTCCATAGTATTTCTCGCTAAGGCTCTAGTACTGAATTACGGGAGCCAGACGAAGGGCTGCGGCGTGTCGGCGTCACCCACGTTCTTCGGGATTTATTTTTCCCTTCGGCTCGTCTGCTGCCGCCACTGCGGCGCCAGTCTGATCCGGGAGGCCTGGATGACGAGTGCATGCAAGAGAAGCCCAATACAGCAAAGGGCGATCTGTGCAACCGTTTGATCTCACGGCCACGACCGTGGTCACCACATGTTTGAGCTCAACCTCTAGACTTAATTTTATTGGAAAGTGGGTGAAATGGTGGCTAGGGTGCTAACCTTCCTGGTGATTTTCTCATAATAACCGGTCCTGTCTACGTACACGCTTGACTGGATCTCTCTCCCTTCTTTTGTTAAGAAAAACACATGGGGGTGAGTGCAGATATCTGCCGTGTTCCTGAATGTGTTGTGTCCGGTTCTTCTTTTGTTCTTATGTGCTCGTCAACGGGTTCTGTACATGTACGTGCAGGTGTGCTTGCTCGTTGATGGCAAAACACCATATATTTTGGGGCATTCTGCTGGGGGTATACATATGTAGGTAGGTGATCTCCATCGAGTTGGTTGGTGCAGCAATGCGGTTAGGGCAAGCTTCGGTTGCGGGTGGGAAAGGCAAACCCAAGGAAGCCATGCGCACCAAGCCACGGGATTTTTGTGGATGAGGTTCGTCAAGGGTGGGGCACAACGTTCCTTGCCTCCACCACCCGGCTCCATTACCGCATATAAAACGTGAAGGGTGTGAGAGCGCAGCATCCTAGCCCAAAGCGACTAAGTGGTGTGCCCTGGACTGTCACATTGGGACAAACGCCTACTCTCTCTGGTGAAAGACAGTGCAGGGAGAAACATCGTCCGACACGAGAACCAGGATGACGGAAGAAGCAAAGCCATCCATCCACCCATCCACCCATCCCAAAGAAGCAGCAGACATCCAGCCTGATGTCGGGCATTTGGGTCTGGGGGGGTGCGGTGGAACAACACCTCTGCTGTTAAAGTAGAGTACTCTACAGCACGCAACAATCAATCAACAAGCTCTCCCATAGCTGAGCCTCTACAATGAGGGCCTATCCCCAGTGTACTTACTATCCTCCATGTGCGTTCGTACTACTTACTACCTAGCTTACCTACAGGTCCTGACAAAGTAGATGAGTGCACAATCTCACCAAGAGAAAGATATATCTCTACGCAGGCTGTGTGTGGGCTCTGGGGAGAAGGAGCGGAGCAAGGACATACTCCGTAATGCCTACTCTACAGAGCACAGGATATAGAAAGGGAGAGAGACGGCCCAGTCTGTGTGTCTGCATGCTGTGTGGGAGGGGGTGTGGACTATTACACCCTGTCGCGTCCAATCAACCACCCCAGAATCTGAGACTCCCGACTCACCACCACTACCCATTTCCATCCATACCTGCTCTACTAAGAGTTCACACGCTGCCGAGAAAAGCAAGCCTTTCACTTGCCCGGTTCCGGTCGCCGGTTCCTCCCTAAGCCCTTCCCATCCCCCCAATCTCATCTGTGCTTGAACGGCTCCCTTCCATTGTTTCCTTCGCACTCACCACCGCTACTCCGACATTCACCCTCCAACCACCACGACTCTCAACTAACCACACGCATAGCCGTGTGTGTACGTGCGTGCGTTACGTGAAGATCGAGCAACGACTGAGCTCTGTGTCTTGACTTGCGTGTTTAATTTGACAATAGGCCCAGTCTTCAAGCGCCGCTCTCTGAATTAATCATCAGTTCTCCTGATCAGAATACCTCATCGTCTCCTACTTCAACCCGCCACTACACCTTGGGGCTGATTTACCGGTGTATCAACTCGTTCCGTCTCACCTGACGAATTTTGCCGCTAGCCGTTGGGCTGGGATCAACTGTGTGTGGGTGTGTGAGAGGATATTATTCCTTTTTAAATTACCAGTAGCAAAATTCGTCGCTGGAAATTCGAAATCGGCTACAAACCGGCAAAGAACGCAAATAAATAACCTGAAGAACAAACGTCTTTATTTATTTTAGTTTTCACTGGATTCAAATTGATACATTGCCCACACGGGTCTGTTATTTATTTAAGTATTCGACTCTTTTTTGGTGTATGGAAATATCGACTCCGGTCGGTGCTACAGTTGCCCCCGAGCGATAGGAATCCAGACTTGAGGCAAGGATTAGGGGAAAATAAAAGCCACTCTTTAGGTACGTGTGAGTCGTATTATACTGTCCCCGCCAAATTCCCGGAAAATATATCCAAAATGGCAAACAGGTGTGGGCGGGCGTGGTCGCGGTCCTTGAAACTGGTACATAGTTCCTCAACAAAACTCCCGAGACCTCCACTCACCTTGTCTTGCCCACTGTCTGCATGGCAACTCATTACCCTTTCTCCTTCTTAGATTTCTTGCTTCTAGTCGGTTGACTCTGACCAAACGGCTTTCTCCCTACAGAAAACCTCGTGCTGACGGGTCTTTTTACAATTGCTATTAGTTAGGGTAATTTCTCTTCATCACCTTCGTTCCTTTATTTGGATTCGCGATTCGGCCTTTAGCTGTTTCAACCCTCATACAGAAAGCTCGTTTGGTAGTCAACTGCGCTTCATCAGAAGGTTGCCTACTGTGTGCCCTTGCTTGTATACGTGCCATATACCTTCGGTCCAATATCGCAGTTATGAGTAGATCAAATATCCACGAAGTTCCCGAAACCGTCTCAACATTTGAGCGACAACTCAACGATGGCAGTCGGTTAGAGTATCGCATGCAGGTGCTACAGCAGCCTGAACGAGCTCGCGCATGTGGAATGGGTGCAAAATGTTTGTTGCAATTTCTTTCCCCACGATAAAACTCCAAGGTGGTAGACTAACTGGTGCAAAGCCCACGCTGACCGCCGACCCGTCGATCCTCCTCCAGTTGTGGAGCTGAGACTCTTCCAAGGATCAGGTCCAGACAAGCAGGATGTGTCAGTCTCTTCCAAATGACAATTTTATAGGGCCAAGGTGCTAATAGTGGCTTTAGGACCTTCTCGCACAACTCCAACTTTTTCCTGTTTGCAACGTTGGAGCAGGCTCGACCAATTGCCCAAGGAAGGGGCATGCCAGCACCGGCACCGGCCCCTGTTCTGACCGGTGTTCCAGTTTCAGGTATGGCATATTTGGACAGGCCGTCACCAGCTGGGTACTTCATCTTCCCAGACTTGTCAGTTCGGCACGAGGGTAGATATCGGCTGAGATTTGCCTTGTACGAGGAGACTAAAGAAGAGATATTCCCCTACCCATCAGATCCTCTTGAACCCAAAGAGTTTTGCACTCACCGCTTGGACGTCAAATCCAGGGCATTCACTGTATTCTCGGCGAAGAAGTTCCCGGGGTTGGCAGAGAGTACTGCCCTCTCAAGGATCGTCGCTGAACAAGGATGTCGTGTGCGTATCCGTCGAGACGTGAGGATGCGCAGAAGAACAGACAGGCCAAGAGGAAGGGATAGTGAGGAGAGTTTGGATGAGACGTCGATCCTCCGTGCACAACGCGGGAGGACACCTAATCAATATGACGCTGAAGAACAGATCAAAGCACAGAACCAGCTTAGCACTCCTCTGCCTCCATATCACCAGCCAGCAACCTATATGCAACGGTCCGATTCAGCCGATCGGAAGAGAAGCGGCTCTGATGCGTCTCTAGCATCTATTCATGCTGGAGCAAGGTACGATGGATACTCAACACCATCGCAAATACACGGTTCGCACGGTGCACCAACCTCTCTGCCGCCCTCCGGTACTACTGGCAGCACTCAACATTTGTCGTTTGGTGGTGCCAGACAAGATATTGCTGCACCACCTCCGCAGTTGCCTGCTCAGCCGGATATATACAACAGGAACGGAGGATACATTAGCCAACCGCCACCTCCGCCTCAGCGCGTGCAGCAACCATATCCCCCTGTCAATGGTGTTGGCTATGGATCACGTGAAAATTCGATGTCCATGCCGAGTCAACAGATGCAACAAAGCCCATCGAATGGAGTCAGGCGTGAGTCAGTAGACGGGTTCCGGCCTCGAAGCGAGTCGGATTCTTCATACCAACAATACAGACCCGGAACCCCTTCCATGGCGTCTGCCCAATACAACGGCCAATCTGCTAATGGATATTCCCACCAACAATACCAGCAAATCAATTACCACCCACAATCGGCTAGCGCACCAGCATCGCACCAGCCACAGCGTCCTCCCCCGCCCGCTACAAGCAATGCATTACCACCATTGCGTCTTCCTGCGATGGAGCCTAAGCTTTGGAATAGCCAGCCAACGACACCCAACTCTAGTGTCCCGCCCCAACTTCCATCGCCGGCAACATACCCCCCTAGCACGACAGCCCCCCAAGCAACACAGCCACCACCCCAATCTAAATCCCGAGCTGTCCATGCTGGGCCGCCCCCAATATCCGCCGTACAAGCCCCTACTCCAAACCCCGCTCAGTTCCCCGCATACTACCCCGACAAAGATAACTACACCACTGCCACTATTAACGGCTATAGCACACCCGCCCCTGAGGCGGGCAAGAAGCGTGCCTGGGGTAGAGTATTTAACGAGGCTCATACTGAGGGGCCGATGCATGACAAAATGCGTCCCTCTAACGGCTCCGAAGTGTATGGGGCAGACCCTGCACCTTTTGCTGTGGACACCAGTACAGACGACGATTTTTACGATTTTGGCAAGCTCAAGATGCGGTACCGTCGTGCTGACGGAGTAGAGATTGTGCGCAAGCTTCCTGGAGACATTTAAAAACATTGCCACCGACCGGAAATACTTTCCTACCATGTATTAGGACTGCCTTTGGTACATACAGAAAAATCTATCATCTTTTTTATGTCATGCTTTTTTCTGGAAACAATTATCGGGCGTTATTTTTGAAAAACTGTTGGGAATCAGTTCCTTTTTATATATACAGCCTCTGTTCCTTTTCTTTATTCATCTTTAGCGGGACTGGCTTCTTTTGCTCCAAATTACTGCTTTTTCATATATACCAGGCTTCAACAGCACTATCTCGCTCTCTTGTTTTACATCCATTTCTTTTATTTATTCTGAGGGAAATTACTGGTTGGTAAGCACGGCTGTTCTTTGACTCTCTTGGGTGGCACCGCTTTTCAGGTTTGGATTGATATGATGGGGGAAACAGCTACGGCTAGAATACTACGACACCCGTGCGAAAGGCGTGGATTGGCTTTAGCCGCTGTGGATTTGGCTTCGGATTTATCGTGGATTTGGATATGGATTTGGATTTGGAATATGTCTAGGGGAATATGCTCATGGATTATCTTGACAATGGGGGTTTATTGCACATTTAGTGTGCTGCGTTTGTACGATTTTTTGATTTATTTTTTATATTTTTAAGTTTAGCTTCTCTTTTTTTTAGCTCAGCCATGGAGGATTTACGAGCTTGGGCGCGCGGTAGTCTTTTCTCGATTAAGAATTTTTGCACAATCAAAGCGATATGTTACCTCATTCAACTGCCAGGTCCCAAAGTGCAGTGCTGTGTTGTACTGGATCTAGCTTCAAGAATACATTCCCGATTGGCTCCCGGGGGTGGATAAATTCTCCTGTCAAAAACACATATAAGCCAAAGTATGTACTCGTACTTCTTATATGTGAAGGTACTCGTACACCGTCTAGTGCACACACTGCACGAGTGCTGCTAGCCAACACACGCATGATTGATGAAGATACCTAGACCAGCACCACCAATCCACCGAACTTGCGACGCCGGCAGTCAGGCAGTCAAACACTCACACACACCCCCCAAGAAAATTCATTTTATTTTTGAAAAAGGGCGCGCGTACAGCACGAGTACGAGTACAGAAATGCCGTGTGTGCAGCTGCGGGTGCGGTCGTTACCTACCGACGCGAAACAAACAAACAAAGAAACGTCCTCTGCAGCGCGACGTTGCCGTGCCACCCGGCGCTGGCTAGCGAGGGTTTAGAGTTTGAGCGCTGCCTGCTGCGTTGCTGCTTTGTTTATCGGAGTGCGATTTGCGGTTCTGGGAGACAGGGATGCGGGCGTGAGGGGGATCCGGGAAGTGAGGCTTCCGGCGTTGGGAGGGGCGAGTGAGAGCCCGTGCTGCAGTCGTGGTGCTGGTGGTGGTGGTGGTTGTGGCGGTGGTGTGGTGGAGGTGGGCGCAGGGTCCCGGGGTGTAGAGCGCTGGAACGCACAAGCTACCGACGCTGCACTCTCCGTTCCAGCACGCAACGCTCGGAACAGCAGCTACTGCGCCCACCTACTCTACCTACTACTACTTCTCTACTTCCTACTGGAATTTCCAGTTAGCACCCCGCTACTGCGCGCATTGCGTCGAATCGTGCTGGGAGGGAGCTACCGACAGCGCGCGTCTCGGGGCGTGTTTGCCACGGCTCTGCGGCATGCGCGGTGCAGCGGTATCCCTGCTGCTGGAGCGGCGAGTCGGGTTTGGGGGACGCGGCGCTGGAACTGTGGGTTTTGGGTATGGGATGGGGACGCGGGTTTGGGGATTCGTGGCATGGCGCTGGAAGGCGAGTGATGGGGACGGGATGGGGGAGGGAGGGAAGGAGGGAGGGAGGGCCGGAGGGGGATGGGCCGATCGACGGGTGGGCTGCGCTAGGGCGTTCCGGGCTCCGATCGAGGTCGGGCAGTTGTTGACGACATACGGCGAGCTGAAGTGTCCAATACAGTTCCTGAAGCTAGGTATGTTCTGTTCCAAATTGTGCTTATTTTGTGCCCGCTCACCTCGCCCGCCTAATGCACAAGAAAAATGGACTAGCATATCTCGCATGTGGGGTCCGGCGAACGTTCTTGATGAGCCTAGAGCCCAAGTCCATGGGCAATTCGTTGAGAGTGCTGTGGGAATCATATGAATTCTGTACATAAAGAAACAGGATATATTGATGTTTTAGTAGATTGTTGACAGGGCAACTCCAATTCCCAAGATCCATGATGATGTTTGCCTTACCGTTGATAGATTGATTGATCCGCGACTGCTGAGCACCGCTTAGGAATAAGGTAGTACTAGCTTAGGCACAAGACAATAATTGGTCGATATATCAGCCGGGCCTACTCGTATATCACACCCACTCAAAAAACCCAGAAGATGGTTCTAGCTCTGATTGCACAGCTTCTTTATATACTCTGGTCGGTTGCAGTGGGACGATGAAAATGACCCCTGCTTTTGATAGAAGCTCACTCAAACCATCTAGGTAGTTTCTTTGAATTAGGCAGCACAGACGTATGTGATACAGAGCCAGTGAGCCACAGAGGCACAGAGGACACTGTTGATGCTTGCAGTCGCGGTAGGGTTCCGCTCGCATGATCGGCGCTACACATCGCTTAAACCGCAACCCCGCGGCACATCAAGAACTCCAAATTCCAACCAGAAGCAGCTCCAAGTATTGATTTTTTCCCACTGCCACTGAATCCTATATATACTACATCATCATCATTATGGATGCCTTTGAGCCAGCTATCGAATGCCTAGTCTGCGCAGATTGTCGGGCAGGCCTGTTCGCACACGAGGGGTTTCAGGCGGCATGGACATCTCAGAAGATGTTTGACGGCTATGCCTACAGTGCGCTGAGGCAAAGTATCGAAGAAGCTGCAGATGTGGGATGTAACTGGTGCGGACTCGTTCGTCAAGCGGTGCGACGTCATAGCGGAGCACGGAATGCGACGGTGATTGACGTGAAAGTCACTTTTCGGGCATCCGTAAAGGCTATGGAGAAACCCAGAGGGTTGTGGTTGATTATCAACAATCGCCCGATGTCTAGGTTTAGTATTCACACTACAAGCGGTAGGTGCTGATTTCAACCTGATACTTGGAAATAATGGGTTGTAGATAATGTTGCTGCTGGTTTCATTGATTATAGAACTCTAATACGTGATGTGGCGTCTACACGAAGTTTTGAACTGGCCAAGCAGTGCTTGAGACATTGTGCCCTCCATCATGAACGCTGTTTAAAGCCGGAAAGGTCAAAGCTTCCTACACGTCTCATTGACTGCTTGGACCCATCAAATCCAAAGATTTATGTTGGAAACGGCATGGTCAAAGACTATTATGCAACATTAAGTTACGTTTGGGGCGAGAAACAGCTAGGCAGCACAACGTCCAACATACACGACCACGTCGTTAATGGCCTTGATACACAGGTGCTTCCACAGACGATAAAAGATGCTATAACAACGACGAATAGCCTTGGTCTGCGCTATTTGTGGGTTGATGCATTTTGCATACTCCAGGACTCGGCAGCGGACAAAGATCGTGAGCTTACGCAAATGGGGCCGATATATGAGCGAGCTTACGTTACAATCATTGCCTCTAATGCATCCAAAGTCAGTCAAGGGTTTCTTGCTGAGCGACCGGAGCCGATTACGGATGTTCGGCTGCCTTTTCGATGCCCGGACGGCCAGATTGGAATCATGACGCTGTCTCGTGGCGGAGAATATTTTGATCCCAACGAGCCCATAAACAAGCGCGCATGGTGTCTCCAAGAGCTCAACCTGTCCGCTAGAGCGCTGATATACGCGTCCCCCACGCTCCAGTACCACTGCCAAACGCACACAGTCAACATCGGCAGCTCGATACGTCTCGAACGCCACGCAATTATGCCAATTCTGCCAACGCCGCCGGCCAGTCCTGACGAAATAAGGTATGCATGGAACAAAGTCCTGTGTGCATATGGTCACAGAAGCATGACAGAGCCGGGAGACAAGCTTGTTGCCATTGCGGGTATTGCTGAGCGCTTTCACAGAATGTTGGGCCGCACACGATACCTGGCCGGCTTGTGGGAACATAACATTCTCTCCGATCTGCTTTGGAGCACACGCTCACGCCAGCCTCGGCCGGCAAAGTACCGCGCACCGTCCTGGTCATGGGCGGCGGTCGACGGTACTAGCGGTATTCCCTTATCCTTATTGTATTGTGGATCAAACGAATTGCCCGAATGCGAGATCCTGGAAGTTGACGTAACTCCGGCAAGTGAGATGATGCCGTTTGGCGCGGTTCGGTCTGGCATACTAAAGCTCAATGGTGTCCTGGTCACAGACGTTAACTGGGACCCGGATTCAAACCCGCCTAGTCTTTTTATTGGTGAGGTGCGTGTTGCTCGTGTGGATCCAGACAGCACGGACGAGACGAGCGCGCCTGTCTGTGTGGTCCCATTGCGGGTGAATCGAAAAGAAAAGTACGCGATTGGGTTGGTTTTGAGGCCGGTGGATGGACAGGACGGCGTTTTTAAGAGGGTTGGCTGTTTTGAGTCGGGGAACCTCTATCAGTCGTTTAGAGATTTGCAAGAAGTCCCGTTCCAAACCGGCGGCTCGATGCTCGTACCTCACTTACCACCAAGCGAGGAACGAGCAGCTGCGCCGTCGTTTGGGAACGAGACTATGCAGGACCTAACATGGTTGGATGGTGTGCCGAGAACTGTTGTGCTAATTTGAGTACGAGTATACTACAATATACACTTTGATTCCAACCTTATTTACATAAGATGAGTGTAACTATCGCCAATAAAAAGTGAATGCATATTTGTGAACACCTCAAATATTACCCACCGAAATAGTTACCAGGTACCAGGCAACAGGAAAGAAAAGATTACAGATAGACTAGACTGCGCTAGGGCTGTTCCGGGCTGCCGATCGAGGGATCGGGACACTTATCGACGACATACGGCAAGCCGAAACGTTTAAACCGAATGTCACATGGAGTGTGGAGGTGTTTCGGAAGCTGGACAGAGAATTCCAAATAAAATCGATCAGACGTTTCCTCACCTGGCCTTCCGACCAATGTTTCGGAAACTGAACAGCGCTCTTCCACGCACCTCGGTCGATCCATTCCCGAAGCCGCACTCGCTCCCACTCGGGCGGAACATTTCTGCATCATGCATGCTTATTCTTGCCGAATTATACCCTGTGCTCCGTGGCATATCGCGCCCAGACCCAGATCCAACGGTGGCAGATCATCGAGCCCTGTCTGCTCGGTGTTCGGGTCTTCGAAGTACTCTACAGATAAGTAAGGGTTCTAGACGTGTCGATCACAACACTAACTACATACTCGAATCTCATCTCGGAAATCTACATAAACACACAGACAGGCACTCGCGCGGAAAGATCTCGGGGCCCTAGCTGACATCGCCGAGGTTTCAACCAACACAACAAAATAGCCGCACTCTAGACTCTGTACCCAACTCCACTCCACGTGGGCTATAACCAACTCCGCCGAAGAACTGGCCTAGTTATCTACGAGTGTTGTACGGCGCAGTTTCAATTCGGCTTTTTCTACTGTATACAGCAGTGCCGGCACGAGCTGTCGTGAGGCGGCTTGGGAATAATACTGCGGCGCGATATAGCGGTCCGAACACCTTCCATGTGACTGCCACGAGCCCCGTGCGCCCACACTCACGCGCCCGCCCGAACCGCGCCGAAGGTTGATGTCTCGGAGCGTGCTGTGGCTGGTAGGGCTACTGCTGAGAGAGGAAGAAGAAGAGAAGCACGTGACGTATGAGCTGGGGCTGGCACAGTTTGCGATATTCTTCATGCTCAATAGTTAACAAGTCAAAAGTGACTAATGGTACCACATTACACATATATTCTGCCCTCAATAATCTATGTTACATCACTCTGTGACTCCATCACCGGTCGAGCAGTTGGTCGGAACAGATATATAGAAGTCTCCGTTCAGACAAGAAACAAACAACATCCAGCTCCGCATAGCTACTGTTGTAAAAGGGTATTTTTAGAAAGCGATATCACCTAGCTGTTTATGTTTATATCCGTTAGAAAGCATGCTCTAGACGTCCTCAGACTGTTTTAAAGAGGTCGCAACTTGTGGGACATAATTGACATAAACACAAACAGCTCGGCGATGCCCACTGTTTTGCGATTGTGCTAGTATAAGTGAAAGTTATTAGGATGTTTAATTGAGACCTATGATCTGATTTGATTTGTGTTGGTTTCTGTTGTCCTAGATTGAGTAAGATTCCAAGTTGAGCTTGAGTTGTGAATTGAGCAAGAACTTTGTAAGTTGAACTGGTGTCCATTGTCCTAGATCCAGTATGTAAGATTCTAAGTGTAACCGGTATTCGTTATCATTTGAGCAAAATTCTAAATAGCTAACTTGTAGCGGTGGCCTTTGTTAATTGAGTAAAATTCTAAGTCGTAGAAACGTCCGTAGTAAGTCTGTGGGCAATTAATGTACGAGTGCAACTTGAGGTGGTGTCCATAGTAAATTCAGACAAGATCACGTCTACAGCAGCCTTGGCCGCGTGAATTGATACGACTGCAGCTCAGATCACGCCTGGCGTTCAGGTGTACACATGCTACTTCTCTGATAACCAGGATTTCCAAGCTCTAAACAAGACAAGAGTTTGGCCTAGATTGAACCAGCATCATACAATATCAGTATCACGATATCTTTCTAGAAATACCTGTTTTTTACAACAGTAAGATGTAGCTACATGAAAGAAAACTGCAATATCGACCCAGACGTTCCAATTGAGGAGAATCCATTTCTGCCAGCTCGTGTTCTGACGACTTCTGTCCCGTAGTCCGGATGACAGCTGAACAAAGCTGTGGCGACGGGCTTTGGAAGCAGAAGGGGAAAAATAATAGCTGTGGAAAAACTTAGGGGGAGAAGATGTAGACTTGGGCGTTAGAATTTTCTGAATTGGCTTGCTTATGGCCTAGGTCACAGCCTCTCACGTTGAGCGGAATCGCAATGATCAAGTGGAGCATTTGTATTTCCGTAGTAGGCCCGTTGAATCAAGTCTATACCGAAACACCAATAAAAAGCCAGCCAGCTCCTTGAAATGCAAGGATTTGCCAAAACCTTCCAGAGAACTTTCCGTCGGCCAACTATGTAGCTCGAGCCCACCGCCAAAACAAAAACACAGAATTGGACCAGCGCAATCCTTTCAAACCCCATGCATAGTTCAAACACACCATTGAGGAACATATGCATAGTGCCGGGTTGAAAACAAGTTCTCTACGCAAAACTTTAAGGATACACGTTTTTGATAGCAGTTGCGACTGGTCAGGATTGTTGTTTTTTGGTTGATGGATTTGCACCTATCTTCCGAGTAGCGAGTCATACAGCTGTGTCTGGCTGGCTTCCTGGCCGCTATGATATGTGCCCTGGGCCTTGAGTCTTTGAGATGCACGATAGCTAAAGCAGACCTTTTTTATTCTTGAGCCATGAACCTCCGTCACCAGGTGTCACTCGGGTTAGTTAACTGAGTACCCGTACACAGTCAACCTGGTCTAGAAAAGAAAAGAGATAACATGAAGATCTATCAAGACGTTAAAACTCTTCATAAACTTGAGAATAATCGGTTTCTGCCAGCGCGTGTTGATCAGACTACTTCTGTCTCCGCTACGAACTGTAGTCCAGCTGGCAGCTGAAAAAGCCGAGGCAACGGGGCTTAAAAGTGGAAAAAGAATGGGCATCGACAGACATTGAAGACGGAGACGGAGACCTGGGCATTGCAATCTTCTGGGTTGGGTTGCTTGTTACGTCGCTCACAGACGGCCTCTCCTGGCTGAGCGAAATCGGAAACAGCAATGGTCAAGCGGAGCATTTGAATTGCTACGGTAGTCCTACAGGTCGACCTATTTTTAAGCAAGCACACTTTGTTATTGAGCTAGTAACCGAATCAGGGAACCAAAATGGCCATCACCATGCGCCCGATGGTCATGATTACGAAAACTCGTCGAGAACTTTCCGTTCAACGAGACACCACCGCAAATACCAACGCGCGCAGGAGCAATCCGATCCTTTCAAGCCCTATCGTTCAAACACACTTGGGCAAAACAACTGATGGTAAGCAGGTGACTGGATAGCTCTGTCTCTCTATCACTCGAATCAGACAACCGGGTTGCTAACTCGGTCTACGTGGACTTCTAGAAATAAGATAACTCTGGAACTATATGAACCAAACTCCCATAATCAATAATGCGGCGAAGTCTTTATCCGTGCAGGTACTGGTGGGCCGTCCATCGAAGCTTGTTACTGCCCTGGAGATTTTGTTGGCTGGCACTTCGCAATCAACAATTTGCAAGAGCAACAAGTTGTTTTAGAGCAGAGCCCTGGAGTAGAGACTAGCGCGGTATACAGACGGGAAAGTGCCAGGCTGCCTTGGGACAGAAACAGAGATCCACTTTGTTGGGAGATTGAAGAAACAGGGTGTGTTCAAGGAAAGCGAATGCGCCATTGAGTCTGTCGAAGAAGAATAGAACTCGGTATTCATGATTGAATAAGTAGGATATCCTAGTCACTATTATTATAACATGAGTGGAGCCACTATACAGAGTATTGATATCCTCCCCATCCCTCGCCTCTCCCCCATCTCCCCCATATACAAAACCCCCCGCATCCCCAAAATCAAAAACACAAACTCCAAACACCGTCCCCCACTCCCTCCCTCTCCAAAGCCCCTACAGAGTCCCCACCCCATCCATCGCCAACCAACAATCCAAATCCATCTCAGCCAAATCAAAATCCAGCGGCTTCGTCTCGCCGTCCAGACTCCACGTCATCGCGTCCACAGCGCCAACATGCTGCGCCGGCAACGTCGGGAACCCGTCGCCCTGCGGCCACACAGGCTCGGGCCAGTCCACTCCCGCCGCCGCCGCTGCCGCTGCCGCTGCCGCCGTCTCTTTCCGCTTCTCCCCCCCGTCCGCCCCCGCCCCAGCCGCCCCATTCGCCCTCACCCCCCCGCCGCCGCTTTCCGGGCTCATGCTCGTCTCGGGAAACGCCTCATCCGCCGCCGCCTCCAGCAGCCCCAGCATGCGCCTAATCGCGAACTCGGAGCTGTTCAGCGCATCGTGGCCGTCCATCTTGCGAATCGTGGCGAGCGCGCTGCGGACAGCGGCGGTGTCGACGGCGCGCGCGCTGCCGTCGCGCAGCATGTTGAAGACCAGCAGGAACGCGCCGCACTCCATGTAGAAGCCGTTGTAGATGAGCCTGCGCACCAGGTCGTTGGCGGCGACGGCGTGGGCGATGGTCGCGAGAAGCTCGCGCGCTGCCGAGACGCAGAGGTTGCAGGCCGTGAACAGCCACGGTGGGAGCTGGGATGAGGAGCGGCCGGCGCGCCGCCACAGGCTGTGGAAGACCAGGAACGGGCGGAAGTTGAGCAGCGTGGCGTGGTAGAACCAGTTGCCGATGAAGAGGCGGTCGACGCCGGCCGGGCCGGGCTCGTAGGTGATGTTCGGGCCGAAGGCGAGGGCCGGCGGCAGCGCGGCGCGGAAGGCCGTGAGGTCGCTGTAGATCGCCTGGGCCGCGGTGTACAGGCTGTGCAGCGAGCCGCGGCGCGCGCCGTAGAGCGTGCGCTGGGCGCGCGCGTAGATCTGCGCGAGCTTGATGAGCAGACTGAAGAAGGCGTGGTTGAGCGGCGGCGGGGTCGTGATGTCGCAGTCGGCGACGGCGGCGGGGCGGCCGAGCCCGTAGCAGATGGTGCTCTCGAGGATGTAGATGCTCCAGAACGTCAGGCGGCGCTCGGCGGTGTGCGGGCCCGGCGCCGCCGCGAGCGTCTCCTTGTGCAGGCCGGCGGCGAGCGCCTTGCGCATGGCGGTGCCGACGGCGAGGTACACGCTGTTGGGCGCGCCCTGGATCTGGTGGTAGTGCGCCAGCAGCAGCTGGATCTGGCACGCCTGCACGTTGACCGTGTCGGCGAGCTCGTCGGCCGTGGCCTTGGCGCGCGCGAACAGCGTCGCCGCCCAGGCCATCTCGTCCGTCAGCGTGGCGCCCAGCGACAGCACCGCCAGGATGATCGCGCGCTCGGCCGTGTCCATGGCGCGCACCGTCGGCGGCGCCATGCCGTACAGGATCGCCAGCATCTCGCGCGCCGCTGCCTCCTCGACGAACGGCAGGTGTTTCTGGATCGTCGTCAGGAAGCCGTCGAGGAACTTCTGCGCCAGCGGCACCGGCAGGAACAGCAGATTGACGGCCGCCGTCGCCGCCGCCGTGCGCCGCCCGCGCGGATACTGCAGCGCCGTCTCAGGCCGGTCCGAGTGCCGCCCGAAGAAGATGTCGCGGTACTGGAACGTGTCCAGTCCGTCCTCAAACGCCGGGTCCGGCTCGTCGTCGTCGCCCGTGCTGCTCGCGGCACTGGCGCCCGCCCCCAGACGCGCGTGTATGTGCTGTATCAGGCTGAAGTTACTGCTCGGGCCATAGTACAGCGTCATCGTGCGACTGCTGCCCTCGTTCTCCGTCGCCGAGACCCCTGCATACACCGTCTCCTCCATCATGTCGGCCCCATGCGCCTGCTCCTCGGGCGCGGCGGGCGGCGGCGCAGGGCGCGTGGCATGCTCAAACGCGTGCGCAATGTTCCCGGCGTGCAGCAGAGCGGCGCGGGGGCGCCGCACCCGCGTCTGCGTGCGGTAGGTGCAGGCCAGTCCCTTGCTGCGGCAGTATTCGCACGGCACCGGCGACTGGCCGTGGCATTTGATTTTGCGCTTGCGGCACTCTTCGCAGGCTTTGGAGGTGCGCAGACGCTGGTGCGGGCCGGTCGAGGTTGTAGAGGTGGGCGTGGAGGGGGCGATGTAGCTGTGGCGGGGCGACACAGGCAGGCCGCTGTCGTCCATTATAGGGGGCTGGGGGTGTGGCCGTTGCAATTTCGATTGGATGTGCGGTAGTGGAGAGGAGGGCTACCGGCGCGCTGGCATTGGCTCAGAGGGGTGTTGGCGCGTAGGAACGTTGGACTGGATTGGATATATGGGCTCTGCCCCCCGGAGAAGTGCGAAGCCGGCGGCGTGAGCATGACGTTCCAGGGCTGCGCAGGGCTGCGGGGCAGGGTGAGGTCGGGCGGAGGGTTACCCGGGTCCGAAGTTCTTACTCCGTCGTAACGTAACTCAGAGATAATCCCGTTCTGTGTAGAGGTTAAGCCTGAAATTGATTAGTTGTGATAGACTAGAACATCTGCTCTGATTTGGATGAATACCGATCATGGTTCAAAGGGTAGATTTTCGGCTTGGTTGGAGCAGACGCTTAGGATTGTGTCGAAAGTTGGGGTAGATAAGTGCCACGTTGACTTCGACGAGTATTCGTTTTTATTTGAGATTGTTGCTTCCTCAAGTAAAGGCAGAAATGTATCCCCGGTTAGAACATACTTTTTCAGTACTGTATAACTACAGATTCATGATTTAGCAATAGCTAGGCATATGATTGCAAAGTATCAGTGTTGTGACATTCTTTGGATTGAAGGGGTGTGGGTGTGCACTCTATGGTCCCCATCTCGGTGGCATGCAGGCTGCATGAATGCTTTGCTATGGGAATTCAGGTATCTCTGTTTATTCATTGGCGTTATGATCGAATCGACGTAGTAGTGGTTGTAGTGGCCACGCACTTCGGTGGATTAAGAGTGCTTAGGGAGGGACTCGGGGGAGCTTGGAGGAGATAGATGAGGGAGATGGTGGGAGAAACGAAGAGCTCAATGAGTGGCATTAACCATGGTGATTGCCGGATTGGGAAGATGCTTTCGAAATTCAGATAGCGGATAGAGAGTAGCACTTGTTTGAATACAGTCAGTGTAAGACGACCACGATGCCATCACAGCAAAACACTCATCCAAAAGATACGGAAATGTTCGGCCAGCAAGTTTTTTTCGGGAATCCAAGTTAAATATAACACTTGTTAGGAGAGCCGCCGCCAGAGATCCATCCACTATGGTGAACAATATCCGGAGGGGCACTTTGCGGACCACAGGTTCATGAAGCATCACTTACCCTTCGCAACGTCTTTTGTTACATTAGGCACGCATGGTTATAGTTGGTATGATGTCGAGTCTATATCCATTGATTGATCTACCTATAGGGAAAGAAACGTGGGGGAGGGAGTAGTCTGTCAGCCGTGCACTTTTCTTGTTATTGTGTTTTGTACGTATTAAATTTACAATTAACGATGTTTTTTAACACAATGACTCTCGTAGCAGGGCCCAAGACCAAATTTGTATTTCAGTCTCCTCATTAAAAACGGCTTTACCATTATATACCGCTGCACCTCCAAATGCATCCACTAAGCTTCACCTCGAAACCCTTCTTACCTTCTAACAACATGAACATTCTGAACCAAAGACCACACCCCCGGGCCCATCAACCGATGGCCACGCCGTCGGAGCGCGCCTTGGTCGGCCGTGGCAACCCCCACGACGGTAAGTTTCCATAATGCACATGCATCTATCGCCTTCCCCCATTTCTAACTCGAGTCTTGACAGCGGCAGGCACACCCTCCAAGCAGTGCGCCTGTGCCGGCAAGCTTGCGCCGTGCCCACCTTGTGGCGAGGCACAGGCCCTCGCAATCGCAGCCGCCAACGAAAAGCGCAGGCAGGATCGAAGACCGGATCCTGTAGTTTACGACACGGCCGAGGCGCAGGCGAGGCGCCTCGAGGCTGACAGGAGGGTGCGGCTGGTGGAGCAGAAGCTGTACCAGAGATATGGCAGGGAGGCGAGGAGGTTGACGGGACTTGTTGTTGCGAGGTTCCTGGCGGAACTGGCCGTGAGCGGGCTGTAGGTACGATTGTCAGTGCTTGGGGGACGAGGGGGAACGAGGGGAGATGGATGAAGGAGATGGGGGGGTGGGAAGAAGAGCTGGATGAGTGGCATTGACTACCCGGATTGGGAAGATGTGTTTGAAATTCAGAGGGCGGATGGAGAGTAGCACTTGTTTGAATACAGTCAGTGCAAGACGGCCACGATGCCACCACAGGAAAACACTCGGACATCCAAACGATACGGAAACGTCTTTCCAGAGAGTTTTTCCGGGCATCCAAGTTAGATATAACACTTTTTATGAGAGCCACCGCCAGAGATTCATCCACAATGTTGAACAACATCCGGAGGGGAACTTTGCAGACCAAAGGTTCATGAAGCATCACTCACTTACCCTTCACAACGTCTTCTATTACATCAGGCACGCATGGTCATAGTTGGTTTGAGATCGAACCTACTGCAATTTATTGACCTATCTATGGGAAAGAAACGTGGGGAGACAGGCAGGCTCTACAACGCCTACTCAGAGTCCGAAAGAGCACCCACGGGGGGTGACGGCGTCATCGGCGGAATCACCGGACTCCCGTCCTCGCCCGACCCGTGCGCGAAATCGTCCTCGTCTACGCTATCCTGCTGCTCCTCGTCCTCCTCATCCTCCCCATCCTCATCCTCATCCTCGTCCTCGTCCTCACTCCTCGCAATCGGAGCATTCGCGGCCGTCTTCCGATTAAAGGCATCGACGTCGCGGTCCCGCTGCGCCCTCGCCTTCTTGTGGCGGGCCGTGTTCTTGGTGCTCTTCTTCCCGTGGTTCTTGTGCGCAATCGGGATGAACTTGTCTTTGGGGTGCGGGGAGTTGGAGTTGGAGCTTGACATGGTTGATGGTGGGGATTGCATGGAGGGGGAGACGAGGGGAATTTAGACACGGTGGAGGGAAGGCAGGGCGGTGGAGGGACGACAAGGCGGTGGGAAAGACAAGGCGGTGGGAGGAGGGCAAGGCGGAACAGGGGCGGGGCGGGACGGGTTGGGGGAGTGCAACATGCCCGCACCGCACGGGACCGGTGGCAGGTAGCTCTAATAACATTGTTATTGATCGGATCGTGGGACTCGTACATACAACATGACACCCGTCAGGCCAGATACATTACACCCTAACTTTTCCGCCAGGATATATGAAAATTACAAAAGAAGAAGAAAGAAAAACGCCTCTTGTGAACCAAAATCAATCCAGGCTTCTGGCCCCGCCTTAATAAACAATCAGTGTTGTTGGAACCGAAATAAAAATCTTCCATCTCAATCATTGTCATCTTCTATGTGGGAAAAGACCCCATGGCCCGTCCTGTTGGGATTCTACACTCCAAGTCCTTGTGAGACTTTGGTTCTCGGCTGCTCAATTGTTAGATGCGAGGGAGGGAGGTCTAGTTGGTAGATTGGTTACTCACCCTGCTGGGTAGTGGTTACGCTTTGATTTGGTTGTGTCGGCCATGTAGTCATTGTGTCTCGGGAGAATCTGCACCATTATTCTGAATAAATGTTTAGCATCAATTTAGTACCAGTTATCATTGCAGGCTAACACACCTTTAGATAGTTTGCCACATACTCCTCCAACTCCGTTAATATCTTCTTCAATAGCAGGGCCTGCATGGACTTTGATTCCAGACACCAGGCGGCTTCCAACGGGCTTCCATACTCGCCGGCACCAATGCCGATGTCTGCGCCGTGGTCGAGCAGCAGCCGTACGACGCCGTGGTTGCCCTGGACAACAGCCGCCTGCAAAGCCGATCCATTCCTACCGCAGGCGTTCACATCGGCCCCCGACGTAAGCAACATCCGAATCGTCGCATATCGCCGTGAGCAGGAGACTGCCGTCTGCAGTGCGGTCCCGTCCTCTGTCAGATCGCAATAGAAGTTGACATCCGCTCCGTTGTCGAGTAGAAAGCGTATCACGTCAGACGCATCCACTCGGACGGCAGCCTGGAGGGCAGTGCCATAGACACCGCCTTCGGCATGGACATCCGCGCCATAAAAGACGAGCAGCTTCACCACATCAAAAGCGCCGGCACGACACGCCTCCTGCAGAGCGTACCCGTGGCGACCACCGCGAGCATTGACGTCTGCTCCTTTCTCCAGCAGATAATGGATGACGTTCAGATTCTCGTCGCCGACACTAGCGGCAGCATGAAGGGCATATCCATGCTCTCCAGGATGTTGAGAATTAACATCAATACCGGACTTTAGAGCAAACTCCACCTTTTCCAACGCAGAAACCGGGCTCTTTGCAGCCATCTGCAGCCACTTTCCCTTTTTGTTTTCAAAAACCTCAATGTCGGGTGGCAGGATACTGGTCACAGTTTGGAGACTGCAGTTGTTCATTGCTTCCGTACATATAGCCTCGGTAAGCTTAGCACCATGGTCCAGGAGTAGTCTCGCAGTCTCTGCTCTATCCTTTCGAAGGGCAGCATGCAATGCATTACTGTAAAGATGACCGCCTTGGTGTACGTTCGCACCCTTACTCAGAAGAAGCTGTGTGTTTTTGACAGATCCAGCACTTGCTGCGGCCTGCAGTGCAGTACCACCCCATGGACCTGGGGGCGCATTCACGTCGGCTCCTTTTTCAAGCAAAAATGCAATTGAATCATATCCCCATGGCTCGTAAGCAGCAGCCTGAAGTGCCGACCCAAAATCGTTTCCCGGTTTGTCGATGTCAGCTCCATTTTTGAGCAAAACATCGACCATTCGGACGCCATCGGGACTGGGAAGCTGTGCTGCTATCTGCAAAGGTGTCCTTTCACGAATAGCATTAGGGTTTGCGCCTGCTCGTAATAAATTTATCACCATTGTGTCGTCCATTTGTTTGACAGCTGATATCAAGTCGTTGTCCAATGCGCTCTGGAGCTTGTACAAGACTCCCATTGATACCTGTGCCACGTTTCCATCCGAACTCCCCTTACGTGATATCTCCAAACGAGCACATTCTTTGGCTTTCTCCCAAAGCTTCTTATTAATGTAATAGCTTCCCAGTGCATCGATCGCTTCAATGGTCAAAGGGTCACTTGGACCATGTGATATAGAGCACTGGTCAATCCGTTCTCTCAAAGATAATTCTTCTTTGAAACCACTATTTTCCTCAATCACCTGCGGCTTTCCGGTCATGAAGCTCACACGAATACGGTGTTCTGCGTCGGCAATCTGATACTTTTGATCTCGTACCTTTCTAAGAAGGCTGTAAAGATTAGACGTCTTCTTGCTCTCTGCTTGAAGTCGCACACGTTCGCGGAAACTATATTCCAAATACTCTTCGGCCTTCTCGAGATCACCTAATCGCTTGAAAAGTAATCCCAACTTCTCCTTCAAATCTAGAAACTTCTGTTTGTTCTCCGGATATGAGGAAACTTTAACCTCAAATACTCCTCTACCTTGCACAGCCCTTTCGTACAATGATTGAACCTCGCTGGAATTTTGGTTTTGTGAAGCTAAGAGATCTCCAAAAACCTCCGCTACGTAAGTGAATTCTAGGGAGAACTCTCCTTCTACAGTATCTCGACTTTCGGGTGAAATTATTCGCTTAAACTCCGACAAACATTCATTCATATTTGTAATATTGCGGTGGTTGAAACTCCATTTATCCGATTTGATTGAGCATAATACCGAACAGAATGCAGTTGCCTCTGCACATATTTTCTGTTCGTCTTCATCGGACAATCGGTGACGTGCCCAATGAAGAACCAAAGGGTGAAATACCATTCGCGTCGAGGAGCCGTGTTGCTCTTCTTTCATCAACGATGTCTCAGCAGAAAGAGCAAAGTATACCACATTGATCCGTATGTCATCTTGGACAAGCTCCGTTAGCCATTGTAAACGAGCAGCAATGGCTTTAGCTGCAGGATCCTGGTCTGAGAGTATGACATCGCCCGCTTTCTGAATAAGGTCTATCCAAAGGTTGTTTGGTTCAAGGAAGGAGAGGAATGACAAAAACCGAACAGCGTCAGGCACACTATCGACAAGTGATTTGAATGTGATTTCAAGGCTTGAGAATACCGTTCGATTTTGGCTATGAGGGTAGCGAAGATTCATCAATTCCGCATACTGGCTTTCAAAAAGGGTAATGTATTGCGATACGGCGATTTTGTTCCGCCGAATTGATGCCTTAGCCTGCTCTATTGCTAGTGGAATTCCTCCGAGAAGTGCCAACAAACGATATCCCGCACCTAAACAAAGTTGTCAGTCGCTACATTGATCAAAACACACATGTAGTCTACCATTCGTAAGATATGTCTGGTCGTTCAAACCTGTCAATAATAAGCTCAGGCCAGCCTCCTCGTTTAAACCCTTGATATCTATTTGACATCCATAGACAGGGACGGCACGACTACGCGAGGTGATTATTATATGTCCATGTGTGCATTGAGGGAATAGATCTTGGATATCGACACTATCCGGTCCATTCCAACTGTCCAGGACCAGCAGCCAATCAGTATTGAGCTCAGATGTGAGCCAATTACGCAAAGATCGTACAGCTTTGTCATTCACCAAGTCCATTGAGCTTGACTTTCCCTCCGAAGTATCTAATCCAAGTTTCCAGGCCATTGATGTAGCATCTAGTTGAGGAAAATATTTATTCGTTTCTGTTACGATCCCTCGTATTATGTTTCGAGCGGAGGTCTTCACGGAATCTACATTAGAACAGTCAATCCAGAATACGCATGCATAACGTGAAAATTCTTCGTTTGTAAATCGTATGATCAATTGCTTCTTCCCAATTCCCCCCAAACCCCGTATACTAGCAACATATTGGAGTGGTGGTAGCTGTTGGCGGAAGTATCTTCGTAATCCATCAAGCTCAGCACGCCTTCCGAAGAAGGCTTTGGCAGGTGGGGGGAGGTTCGGAGATTTCAAGTCATCTATAGACATATCAGGTCAACGAAACCCCCACTGAAACTAGTTGTAGAACATACGAAGTTGATTATCAATAAAACTACCTAAAAAAATTGAACAAATCTTAGAAAGTCACATTAGAATACCAGAATTGGCTAAGTTTGCACGTACTAGCTGCAGAACACCGTGATTTGATCGCAGCAGGTGCATCCATCACCAGCTTGCGAATATGTGTCACTACCCTCCAAAAATTCACATCCTTTGAGTCTTCGAACTTAGATATCTCAGAGTGGTCTGTGTCTAACGGAATTACGACCTCGTCTTCGATATTAAGTCTTGCGGATGTTTCGTCAATCTAAGCATGTTAGGCCCAGATCATACACCTAAAATGACATGCACATACCACTGTGAGCCTCAACGGAATCAGACCACGCTTGATCTTTGTCTCTCGCATCTCATAAAAACTCACAATCTGGCACACAGAATTCAAATGCACAAAGTCCTCCGCTATATCCATCAATGCCTTCGAATCGCCATCCACTAGTTGAATTGCATTTGGCCTCAGTGCATGCGTCGTGATCTTCACAACATTGGTAATAATCTTCCCCCATGCAGAGGGATCCAGCCCGTGGTGTGGAGTTCCCAAAAATACTATTCCATACGTCGCCGTCTTCATTGTACCATACCGCCGATCCGTGGTGGCCATCGCAAGCGCTTGCTTTAACACCATCCCGCCGAGGGAGTGGCACACCCACACTATCCCCCTCTCGTCGGCCGCCTCTGTGCCATCATCTGCCCTCGCATTTGCGACATCCCGCAACAACATCTGTGCGAGTTCTCTGAAGTGTGCCCTACAGTACCCATCGCCGAATAGCTGTGTGCTGTCCCAACCCCATGTCCACACTCGTCCAGTCGGCACCTCCGGTGGGAGCAACTCGGCCGGCCAGAATGTCCCATTCTCCTTCGTCCATCCACCTTTAGGATGCGAATTGTAACCGTGAATAAAGATAATGTCGACGACGTTCGGGGAGGCGGCGGCGGCGGCTGGAGGTGCGTGCAGGGAAGTTAGGCCGGTGTCGTTGACGTCCGGCTATTGGCGGTTAGCTTAACATTGGCCAGAGCTGGTAAAGACAGAAGTTGCTGTACCATAACTGCGGTTCCCGAGGTATCATGGACGGAGTAGATAGTGTGGTTCTGGAGGAGTTGACGTTGAGATTGTGCAGCCTTGTTTGAGGTTGCGGGGTTCCCTGCGGATGCTGGTCTTTTGTGTAACAGTAGCTTTGATGGGAAAAATCACCTGATAGCAGCAATACCACTCGAAAGCTTTGTCCTCAAACCCCACGAGCTTTCCAAGCTCAATCGAAGACTCTGAACCAATCTTGCATAGATACAGCCATGCCGACGTGGTCGTAATATCTCACCTATCTTTAAACGAAACCTACATCTTTAAGTGTGCACTCTGCAGTGGAGACTTCCTATGAACAAAATAGTTGGTAGCTGTTTTAGAGGCGGTCCTTTCGCATTCACAGGAAATCCCCCGTTGATTGTTTATTCGCCTAGGTTTTTTAGCCAACTATTAACGATAAGGGACTCCAACTTATCACAGTCCAGTTCATTAGTTGTGTCGGTTGGAGACTATGCATATTTTCATTCAATACGGCAAGCCACTTTGTAGAATGTAGCACAGTGGTACCTAATTCAGCCAGGAATCTTCATATTCGCATACAAATCTAAGTGCATATAATATATCTAACCGATCCCTACTTATCATAATACACCAGTCCGCCATGGACAAAGGCATTTAGAATCCACACTGACTGTCTAGGTATGGATTTGCATAACCTTTTAGAACACTACACGGAGGATAGCAAAACTCATTGGAGACGTTAAGGGGTACGATTTTCTAACCCCGTATTCTCGGATGAGATCTCTCTTTGTAACCAGCCACCCCGCATATCAACATCGCGTGGTAAATTACCTGTAAATACTAAGAAACGACGCGGTCTTTCGATATTCAAGCATAAACATCTCATTTTTAGACCTCAATAACGGTGAAGATGGTCTTTAAATAGTAAAGACTTTCGAAACAGGTAAGAAATGATAAAAGAGCCATTGAGCGCTGAAAACCAGTTCATATCAAGACAAATACACAAGGTAAACTTCAGTGGAATGATCATTCCGTTTCATGATGATTCAAAGATAGAATACAAGCGTTAGTCGCTCAAATCGATCAGCATTGCAGTACGCTCGGTGAAAAAGTGGGGCCTTTCTGAGAAAAAGCAATTGAGATCACCCAAAGAAACATAGATGCGTCTTTGCTGCGGCCTACTAGTAAAATGGTGGTTTTGGTAACCATCCCAGACCTCGGTAGGTTGAGATGAACCTCACCACCAGGCGTGACCAACTAACAAGGCTTATTTTCACTTCTTCTTTGCTGCGACATGAGGTTTCCAATGTTTCACTTGAGACATGGTGAGCAAGTAGCTCGAACCATCCCCGTTATTATTAAACATAGCGAGGTTCCTGAGGTATTGATCAGACAAGATCCTGCCTGTATCACAATCGTGCGTTGTTTCATCGCGGAAGTGGCGTTCATGTGCAATACCTAGCATCACCTAAGACAGTGGCTTTTGCCATGTTTCAAAAGCCAGTGCACGGAATTGTTGGCCAAGACCGCAGACAGCATGATACTTCATGGAATATTTATTAGGATGTCCCATATTCTGCTCCATGGCCAAGATATCTAAACTTCTTCAAATTAGACCACGAATAGGCATAATACCCGGTAGATGAAATCGAATGATCGGCAATAGTTCGGAAATATCTCACCTTCCAAAGTCCAGGATCATTCCCGCTGCATGCACGTTTTATATCCCGGCCATCGGGAGTTGATAGTGTGTACTCTACATATGGGAAACCCGGCTGTCAGCATACCTACTCTACAAAATATTGAAAGAAAACTTGAGAGATTCTTAGAAATAATTATGCCCCATAGGAGGAATCCGCACAGCTGGTAAAGCATGTGTATGCCGTTCCGTTGGGTAACGGCTAGCCAAGTGGCATGCAGTATGATGAATCTAGGCACATACGGTAGAATTATGTAGGATACAAGGTAGTTTTTGTGCGCTCTGATTGAGTTGCACCAGTCGAGTCAAATAGTCGACCGGTGGTACGTAAGTAAGTAATCAATTTCTTCACCAGTATATCACTAAAATAATTGACTCGTTAATTGTATTTAAAAAAGTACTAAGGTACTTATTGATATTGCTAATTGATTACCTCGACTACCGCATGCATCAATGCGTTTTTTTGACGGTAGAAGCCGGCTGGATACGTAAACCTGTCATTCCATCCTGGGGATAGTTAATATGAACAGTATATTGCTTATATGAAACCTATCAAGAGATGCTGATATTGCCTATTACTGTCTTCGTGAACGATTTAACAACGAAATATTCAATGTATTATACACACCGTCGAAAGATAGTTAAACGTAAACCTAAAGTTACCACAAGAAAAACATGAACACTTGCGTATAGTACCCCGATATTCGGAACAAAGTGAGAATATTGGAACTGGTTTATAATACGTAAAGTACGGGCTTATGTAATGAGGCCTCGAATCGGGTCGACGCACACAAGGCCTTGGCGATGGCCACTCATGCTGGATGTTTCTCATGGAAGAGAAGGGAGCTGCATCCATCACACCCACGCTCTGTTCATCGGAACCAATACTGCCCCTGCTTTTGTCCCCCTTCGCTCTAGCAGCCAGCTACACAAGCTAGCCCGCACAGCTCCCGGTCAACGCTCAGATCGTTTTCCTTCGCCAGCACTCACACTTTTTTGAATTCTGCAGCGGCAGCAGTAGCTTCACATCACAAATATTGGCCTTTGGACATTTTGTGGATCAACGGCCTGTTCGTTGTGCCACCGCTTACTTGCTACACTGGGAAACTCGTTGCTTTCGTCTCCATCGTTTGCCACAGAACAGCCCGGGAAATACATTCGTACACCCGAGTCGAAAGGTCTCGCTTCCACGTGCCGTGCTTGTCCACTTTGAAAAGGGAAGAAAAGGGAAAAAAAGAACCGATTGCCAGTGCCCAACAAGACCGTGAACCCGACTGAGGTAGTATCCCGAGCGAAACGATCGGCCGGATCTTTTGCATCCTCCAGAAAATCCTTCCAGAAGGGTGCATTAGCAGCAGAGAAGACGTCCACGCGAACAACGGTTTTTGAACTCGATTGGACAAGTTTCAAACCGAGCTGTAACCCCAACTCTGTGTTGCAAAATTAAGAGAAAACCCACGAGACAGTGTGACAGTCTGCCGCAATTGTCTGTATCGCTCGTGTCTGCAGAACGATCGAGCTCTGTTACCAGTGACCACACAGCCAGTCAGCTGTAGAGTGAAGTCACTTACCTAGCGCACGAATCTTGAGTGAAAGCATACGGCTACTGCACAGCAATTGGGGGTCATCTGATAGGATTTCCGTGGATTTATTATTGCGGGCAAAATTGCGAGAAAAAGGCCAGGTCGAGAAATACATGTTATATTAGTCGTCTGACGCGTTTAATTTCGCTTCTTTCGGGCGTTAATCTGTTATCTTAATACGACTACGATTACCCGTTTTTCTCTCCCTGGAGGAGCGGCTCTCCGCAGCCTCATCACGAGAGGCAACTTTTTTTCTGAGCCCCCTCGTCTCACACTGACGCTTTGCCAGACCAGGAAACATTCCGTGTTAGCACAGACCTCCCACTGATCCGCATCTTACGGGCGAAGAAACGAGCGAAGTGCGTGAGTGACAGCCTGCGACGAAATCAAGCATTCTCTGCCATCGCTGAACGGGCCGTAGCAGGCAACCAGCAACACGACAGGGCGACGCTGCCCTCTCCACCCCCCCACTGCTAACCGTGCGCCGAAGTCCAGGTGAATCTCTTGAGTGTATTCATCATCTCATGGGATTTCCTGACCGTGTTGCTCGTGCTGCTGGCTTGGCAGACCTGGATTCAAGGTGTGTTCCGTCCATAGCTGCATACCTTAGCATCCTGCTTTCATGTATCATGGCCCATCGTTGACTTCTCCATAATAATATCATCTGCCCCTGCATTTCTTGACATTTGCACGTTGACTGCACTACTAAATACCCTCTTCGCCTGGTCGTTTCTGCGCTCGCCGAATCACCTCGTACCGTCCCTTTCATTGCCGTCCGTTCCCGCGTTCACCATCCCGCCCCGCAGCCTGTCTTGTCCCGTTTTGTCCAGACCGGCCTGGAGGTAGCGGCAGTCTCTGACATGAGGTCCCCCGCGAGCGATAGCCCTCCACAATCATCTGATGGAGGCTTCGGCAGTGTTGGCAGTGGTTGGAAGCTCTCTCTTCCTTCACTCTCCGCTGAAAGATCACGACCGGGCACTGCGCACCGGGATGTCCCATCTGCTATTACTACAATACCTCCGTCAAGCCCCTCGCCTTCCGCTTCCCCAATGTCGTCGTTTGCGCACGCTTTCTCGATGAAAAAGCGCCTTTCTGACTCAATTACTGATGGCTGGAGTAGAAGGAGGCCATCTTTACCACAGGGCAGCTCGTCAGGGACGGCACCTACAAATTCGTCACGATTGAAAGATAGCTCTAGCAACTACTACACTACCAAATCGAGAAACCGTTCATCCTCCGCAACCACGGCTGGAGCTGGGGGAGGATACCCACGAAGCCCTCCTCCAACATTGAATTCCTCCGCATCAGTTACCACGCTTGACTCGACCAGCAGCTCGACCAGCAGCTACATGGGTCTCTCGAGGCAAGATTCATACTCGGATATGATAGCAAAGGGGTTTCCACCACCTCCTAATGGCAGTACTTCGAGCAGAGAGAATTTTGGCGTGGATTCACCAACGGTACCATACTATGATCCAACGAGAAATATGTCAAGCAGGCCAATTGCAAGCAGGGATGATCTACGAGAGGTCGATGAAAATCCTGAGGAATATCAAGGTGGTTACTGGGAACATCCTGCTATAGGTGCAGACGATGGTGCGGCAAATCGGGCTGCGGCGGATGTTGGGATGAGTGGGTTACAACGAAGTACACAAAGTCTCACCAGGGGTGCCTCAGGTTCCAGACGGATTGGTACGCCAGAGGTCAATACACCCGTCAGGTCGCCTTACATCATGGGCGACGCAAACAGTAGGAAGATATATACCGACGAGGCAACGCTACTTGGCGTTCCGCCGAGCTTGAAGAAGCGTGAATCAACTGTGTCGGAAACCACACCTACTGCTTCTACCATACAACCATATGATATATCCTCTGACGAGGAATCGACAACTTCGTCGATGCACTCAGGATTTACAAACCAGTCAACTTCGTCAAAAGCAAGTCTACTACCGCAGACAATATCATTTTCGCACCAGCCCAACAAACGAGTCTCAAGGAACGCACACCACCCCCCTCCATTAGACCTTCCCTACGATCGACAATCACCTCTCACAGGAGTTCACAATCTGCCACGATCATTGACATCGTCTCCAATGAAATCTAGAGTGACACCAATATCGTCCATGAATATTAGGTCAATTGCAGCGGGTCTTGGTGCAGAGTCGGTACACGATTCTGGGTCGCGATTATCTTCAATGGTAAGTAACAATAATTCAGCATCCTCGAGTGGACATCCATCAGCTGCCAGCAGTAGGACTACATCTACCGCAATGGGATCAGTTGCCCGATCTGATAGCAATTCTTCAAATGCTAGCGCTGCTGGCACTGTATCAAAGACACCCTCTGCTTCAATAGCATCTTCAGCTTCTTCGCATAAAGAGCTTCCCCATCGGGATCATAAGCCTCCTGTCAAAAATTCACTTGCAGCAGCAGCAGTACAGCGGAAATTGAACGTACCGTCAAGTATGGAACCACCAATTCCAGATCCAGCTCTGGCTCCCAAAGTCGACAGAGCCCCTCCCGGTGGAATGTATTGGTACAGGGCGCCAGTCCACGGCATGGAGCACAAAGCAGTACGAGCACATAGCTGTGCGCTGATTGGAAGTAGTATTTATGTTTTTGGGGGCTGTGATAAGGAATGTTTTAACGATTTGCATGTGTTTGATGCAGGTACTTTGGCATTTATCCTTTACCATTGGCCTGCGTATCTTACTAACTATTGCAGATTCAATGTCTTGGTCCAACCCCCATGTTTCCGGAGAAATTCCACCACCTCTGCGTGCAATGACAATAACTGCAGTTCGGAATAAATTAGTGATTTTTGGTGGTGGCGATGGGCCTACATACTACAATGATATTTACGTTTTTGACACGGCCACTTCTCGATTCAGTAAGCCTGCTCTTGCGTCCGGACAGCAACCATGTAGAAGACGGGCACATACTGCCTGCTTATACAAGAATGGAATATATATCTTTGGTGGGGGCGATGGAATCAAAGCCTTGAATGATGTGTGGAGGCTAGACGTGTCTGATCTCAATAAACCATTCTGGAAGCAAGTATCTGCTCCATCCTCCGATGATCCCCCATCTCGTTCCGACCATGCACTCAATAGACCCATTCCTCCTGCAGCCGCACGAGCTACTCAACAGAAGCCCACGGCTCGTGGCTATCATACTGCAAACATGGTTGGCACTAAATTGATTATTTATGGTGGTAGTGATGGTGATGACTGCTTTAAAGATGTATGGGTGTTTGATGTCGAGACAGCGAGGTGGACGAAGGTAGACATTAATAAAGGCTTCTCGAGACTGAGCCATACTGCTACCAATATCGGGAGTTATCTCTTTGTAGTTGGTGGGCATGATGGAAAGGAGTATTCGAGTGAAGTGTTGTTACTCAACTTAAGTACGTTTTTGAGCGAAATCTTGAAGATTGCTATATACTGATATATCAATTGTTACAGTCACCATGCAATGGGATCGCCGAGTAGTGTATGGAAAGCCTCCAAGTGGACGTGGTTACCATTGTGCAGTATTATATGATTCCAGGCTATTTATAATCGGGGGATTTGATGGGTACGGCTCCTTTCTATCTTAGTCTGAATAACGCCATAACTAATATTTGACAATAGACAAAGGGCTCTTAATGATATATATATTCTTGAGTTGGCTGTCAGCAGCTATTATAGTCAAATCTCGCAATTTAACGTTGACGTTAACCCTCGCATGCGAACTTAGGTTTGGTAGTATTGCCAGCCCCACCGTTCTTAATGATATCCACGCAAACAAACGAATTGTTTTCTGCATGTTTCTTTCCGGTTGGGCCATTTTGTTTATTTGTTGGGTTGGAAAGGGTTTGGCCCCTAGTTTACTGTATTAATTGCGCGGATTTGATTTTATGTTTGGCACTTTTGGATACACATAGAATGTGAGCGATCATCTTGTTTGGAGGTTGGGCAGAATCTTCTGGGAGGGTTTAACAAAAGTCGTTAGGCTGGGATATCTTTTGTCTTTAAATTTGGCGTTCGTTTCATATTTCATTTTTTTTTGGGAAGATCTTATGTAGGCCTGCAAAGGTTTGTGCAACTTGCTTCATAGCTTACTAGCTGCATATTAGTTTGCTGAGTTTGATTGCTGTCTGTATGTCATGATAATAGAGCCAATCACACTTGATTTAGGTTAGTTTAGAGTTAATTGCATGAAAAAAAGGCGTATGTGCTTGGCACAAATTCATTTCTCACATCACGTGTGCACTGTCTACCCGGCGCCAGCAACGACAATTTGCAAACATTCTCTGCACCAGCGATTGACCAGCTCTCTTCCTTTCCCCGCGTCGCTGACCACCTCTCCTCACCTCTCCACTTGTCAATAGCTGGATTGCAGCAATTCTTCCCCGAGTCGACCCCGAGTCGACCCCGTGTTTTCTTAACGCAGGTCGTGTAATTGATCGCCACGGCACGCGCATCACCACAAAATTACATCACTACTGCACGAACCCGCCAGCGAAGCTCAGGCCACCACTCACAGTTGTCAAACCCAGCCGAGCCCAATCGAGTCGGTCGTCGATATGGCGACTGATCTTTCAACGCCGCAGAAAGTTTGTCTCCTCACTCCTCTTCATTCCCTCATTCGCCAACTTGTCCCTTGCATTCCATGTTGTGTTCAAGACCCCGACCCCGACCCCGACCCCTTGCTAACCATCCGGCTACTACAAAGATCCTGCGCGAGTCGATCAAGAAGAACTTGCCCGACCCACCATCGCCTCAACCACCGACTCCGCCTCCACATCACCCAAATCTGCTCGACGGCGATCGCCAGAAGCTTGTTGAGGTTGGTCGTAAGAGCCTCGAAAACCGTCGTCGACAGATTGGAATGAGCGCGTCCTACTTCGAAGAGGATGTGATGGAGGTAGACGGCGCGACAGATGTCGCGAAGACGAAGACCAAAGCGCGCGGCAAGAAGGATAAAGGCGATGAGCTATACAAGCCTAGCCTTGATGACGGCGAGGACGACGATGACAATGCGCAAGTCCAAGTGCGTGGCAGCCCAAAGACTAAGGGTTGGCGGTCAAGCAAGAAGTACGACAGGGCTGCAAAGGAAACGAAGGATGAGAAAGAGCGCAAGCGCAGTCTCAAGAGTCGATTCCTCGAAGGCAGCATGCGTGATCGTCCCAGCGAGCCCCCTCCGCCGGAATACACTGGGTCCAGCTTTGATTCTGCCGAGGACGAGGAGATGCTGGAGGAAGAAGAGGAGGTTGAGGTTGAGGTTGAGCCATCGCGCACAACTTCTGCAGCAGCGAGCAACTTGACTGGCAACACGCAGGAGAAAGAAGCCAAACGCAACAGTCGTCTAGGCTTTTTCACCAAGCTGAACCCTTTCGCCATCGCCGAAAATGTGAAGGCTGCCTGGGTACGCCAGAAGAAGATTGCTGAGGACCGTGAGCGCCGCAAGGCCTTCGAGGCCCGTCAGAAGAGACGTCTCGCCGAGTTCGAAGAGGATGTGGCCAAGCGCTACAACGCCGCCGACGACTACGCACGCCAGTACCAGGAGATGAAAGCTCGTGGCGAGTTCCGAGGCGGCGTACCACCTAGCCTGATGATGTCCGGTGCAGCGTCTCCTGCTCACATCGGTCAGGCATTCACGACTGAGGAAGATGGAAACGCCAACTGGACAGCGGTGTCGGGCTCAGCCAAGAAGCGCAAACGTGCCGAAATGACGAGCGTTGGCAGCTCCGTTGACATGCCTGAGTTCAGCTACGGCTCCGACAACGATCAGCCCGAAGCTCTGCGATTCTCAGAGGAATACCAATCGCCTACCTCTCTGAGTACTCCCATCGAAGAGAATGCGCCTGCATCGGTGTTTGGTCAGATCTCGACCCATAGGCCGCTTCCCCCGCCGCCTCCCACTCCAGCCTCGGAGCCAAAAGTAGGTTTGTTGAAAAAGACCTCGCGTGTCTTCAACTCAACCTTCAACATCTCAAGTTCGGCCTCGGCTTCGTCTTCGGTTTCCGGTAGCAAGGTTCCCACCAAGCGCGATATCAAGCGCGCCGAGCGCCTGAAGAAAAAGGTCTCGGACCTGGAGGAAAAGCTTAACAAAGCGCGCGCCGAACTCCTCTCGAGCGGCATCGACATTCCCCCAGTCCCGCCACTTCCATCAGGCCTCATGGCACCGCCACCAGTTCCGCACCCAACCCCTGTCAACAACACCGGGAGCGCCAGTCTGAGCATGCCAATGTACGGCCCGCCCGAAACGCCCTATCAGCAGACCGGCGTGGCACACCATAACGAGATGATGGGGACCGATGACTCCGTTGCTGTTGATGCTGATGCTACGATGGACGAGGGTTTCAGCATGATCCCTCTGTCGCCTGTCCTCAATTCGTCTCAAGTCGGAATTGAAAGCATTCTCGGCAACGGTGGTGACATTACTGCTTCGATCCCTGCGCTGCCACCGCAGGCCACGCCACCCACTGCTACACAGAGTGCACGAAAGGCTTCAGGAGGCAATGGTGCTGTTGTCGGAGGAGTCAAGAAGCCGGAGCGAAAGAAGCGGAAGGGCCTCGACTCTCCGCCGCCAAAGAAGAGTGCATGGACTGAGGAGGCGGTACCACCTGTGCCACGCATTCCGGGGGGTTAATCAATGGTCACTTCACTACGAATTACCACGAAAGATGTTGAAATAGGAACCCCAGTAGATATTTGTTTGTTGAAAAGGAAAGCACTATTTCGTATCTTATTATTTGTGTGTGTGTGTGGCCGGTTTCTTGTGTTTATCGTTATAGCGTTTCTTTTGTTGTTTCTATTATTCCGGTTATTTCCGTTCTATTTCCGTTCTGTCGTTTTCGGGCGCTCTTCTTGGCGGTGTTTTTGTCGTATTACTGTTGCTGTTACTACTTGCTGGGCAGGGAGTTTGATTTTTCTATTTCTGACTCGTTGTTTTTTTTTTGAGGTGATACGATATCCATGGTTTCTTTCTTGTTTTTCTTCCTTGCTTGTTTTGTGGAAGCCCGATATTGGATGCGGGGTTGTAAGTATTTAAGACTTAATGGCGAGGAGTAGTCTGACGATGACAGTGAGTAAGTGGTAAAATCTGCACTCGTACTTGGTTTATCTGGTAAACTGGGGGCGGATGAATTGTAATTTAATGACATAGATGAAATGAACTGAACTGAACTGAACTGCTATTGCGTCGTTGTGCAGAGGTCATTGATTGGACTTGAGGACTGTACATGTGCACCGGAAGGTAGGGTAGTAAATGGAATATAGTAGGCATCGGGCGGGGATTGTATCCTGTAGACAAAGGCGTGCCGTGTCACAGGATCCGACCGGGGTCATGCGAAATGATTCGAAATTTCGCGAGTGCAGATGTCCTGTACACAGACACAGATACATACTTCGTGCGAAGGAAGTTAATGTTAAGGCAAGAGAGATCAGAGACAATGAGAATGAGAAGAATGATGAGGCGAAGTAAAACATTACAGGGGACGATGAGAGAAGACAAGAAGCCAAAGACCGGAAAAGAAGCCAGAACGGAGGGTAGGAGGTACTTTCGCAGAAGCTGGAATGAAACCTAGAAGAACACAGCGACTTTTTTAGGAGTAATTGATGAAACGTAGGCCAACAGCATGCATTTTCATGTCACGAGATTGGGTGGCGTCATGAAAATTGATTCGCAATCGGACGGGATTTTGCGAAATTGTAGATTTCTTGGGAGACATTCTGTTTTAATACTACACAACTACCGATACTTTGATTAAGTCCATTATAATAGGCCAAGATCAGTGCATGGGAGACGCACCCTGACTTCATATGAAGGGTACCGATGATCAATGTGTCATCCTATAGATATGTTCCGACCGATACGCCTAAGATTTCCGTAGGCCTACAGGTCGACCTGTTAGCCAAATTGCACACTTGGTGAACCGGTTGACCGATTGGCCAAGTAACCTGTAGGCCAACAGTTCGACACTTTGCAAAGTGACCGGTTGGCCAAGTGCAAGTACCAGAGTAGTAGCTATATTACAATTCTAGCGGCACATCCTACTGCAGATACTACAATAGTACCCCACAATTCCAATCGATTGTAAATTTTATAAGTCTTCACACAAGATGGAAATAATAACTTGTGGGCCGGGAATATCTCATGACATTTTACCACAGATGGGATCATGATGAATACAACGATTCCCCGCAACCATCTTTTAGTAAATACCGCTGCTAGTAGTAGTAGTGTTAATATTGTATCATATACTTTCCTCCGATTTTTAACGGAAATTATATAAGATTGCCGAGAGCGCAGTTCCACCTACTGCTAAATGTCACCATTAATGTCTACCGCCACTCGGCCGAGTTCATGAATCCAAACATACGCGCCTAGCCCCGAATTTACTGGGACTTCGTGGCGGGAAGGTAGAAAGATACTTGGGTCCGTGGTGCGTACATTTCCTGACAAGGTGGTGGTAGTCGGGGGGTGGCATGTCTATTCGACCAAATTGGCTGTGTTTAGGGGTATCCTACATGATTGCCGTATTTTTAATCTTGTATTTAGAATCATTATTCACACCACAAACGCAATGTGTAAGCCCAGAAGTCAACAGGTTGGAGTACCGGTCGACCAGTTGGCCAACGGGTTGACCGGTTCGCCAAATCGAACTGTAGGCCAATAGGTCGACCGATTGGCAGCCTGGTCGACCTATAGGCCACCCGGTCAACCTGTAGGCCTACAGAAATCCTAGGCGTATCGGTCGGAACAGATACCTGCACCGGGTTGTTACCGCACATCACTTCTTTCGGATAGTCAAAGGCTTTTGAACACGTTCATGTGGTGAAATTTTTTGGATGTATTGACTCGAAACTTCCAGAGTACTGTGCTGCAAATACTGGACTACAAATGGGGGGTGGGGGGGGGGGGGGGTCAAGCAGGCAGGATCTACAATGCCTTTCACAATCAGAGTCCGGATGGGCTGGGGGGATGGGGATGGGATTGGAGGTTTCAGATGGACTGGAGGATGGAGATGGACCCGAAGACTTGAGACCTACTGGCCCTCGTCATCGTCATCGTCGTCATCATCGTCATCATCATCATCTTCTTCCTCGTCCTTTCTCACCATCGGAACATTGGTCTTCAAGAAATCCTCGATCTCGACCTCGCGCCACGCTTTCTCGCGCGCGAGGCGCACCGCCTTCTTGGCTTTCTTCTTCGCCTTCTTCTTCTCTGCGAGCTTGACCAGCGGCATCGTCGACACCGCTGTTTTCAGCTTGCACCACGGCCCGTGTTTGTGGTGTGGGAGGGGATCGGGGCAGTTCTTGGAGTTTATCGAACTGGGCTTTGAGTTTGACATGATGATAGATGGTGGGGTAATGTTGGAGAGGGCCGAGTCGAGGGCAGATATAAACACAATGGGAGGAGAACAAAGCGGTGGAACGAGGGCAAGGCGGAACGGGGCGGGGCGGGGACGGGTTGGGTTGGGTGGGGCAATATGAGTTCGTATTCACCGCACGGGACTGCAGTTGCCGGATGGCAGGTAGGCATATCCCCAACCGCTTCTAAGACTCCCCCTCGTAGTCTTTTCCGCGTATTCGCTGACTGTACTACACGTTGACAGTACGAAATGCCATTAGTCAAACATGAATTCTCACTCATTAGAAGGTGCTGAGCTTGAGTCTCGAGTGTCACTGAATACGTACTGCATCCGCAAAGCCTCGGAGTGGTAAATAATGATGGTGAAAAGCTGAGGTATTTTATCCTTAGAGCTCTCCCATAAAAGTGGTTATCAACACCGTCCTTATGAATGCATGAGCCACTAGCTTATACAGTAGCTAGCATGTATTGCTATCATCCTCGCGTTGCGAAACCGCTGATCCTAAAAACGTATAAGCCTACTCCCTGAATGTTGAAGCAGGTTCAACATCTTTTATGTATTGATTTTGATATTCAACTCTGCTGGAGGCGCCTTTTTTAGGATATTTATTACATACAGACTCAAGGAGACAGAAGTATACGTCCATGAGCTCGGTCGTTACGAAGCGTATAGGACGGACTGAAAGACTGAAACTGACAGTGTATAGGATATACCTAACTTACATAGAAACAGAGGTTCTCGGCCGGCCGAAGGTGGTTAAAACCGTTTGATAAATAACCGATTGTTCGGAGACATGGCCCCCAACGCCACCCGACCAAAGTGACCCGCCATGACGCACCCTCCACCACCCTTCGTATGTCGCCATATGCCCCCATGATTGGATCCCCATCCCCCAAACTCGTCGCCGCTCCGGAAACATACCCTATCAATGCATCTCCATCCGTTTGCAATGCTACCTACAACGGGCCCGGAGCGCGCCTCGGATGATATGGTTCGACCCCCCCGATCCCGACACCCTGGCGTCTGGTTCCGTCCGCATGATCCTCCTTCCCCTCTTTCCGCTCGCACAGCGGTGTCTCAAAGGAAATGTTGTGCCGATTCCTTATCTCTGCGCCGATTCATCTGTGGTTTCTGATATCTGATGGTTGCACGTCGCGTGCCTTGCCTGCTGACGCCCGTGACCGCGCCCGCCGAACCCGCAACCGCTCCCGGTTCCGCGCAGGGTAGGGCTTAGGGCTTGGAAGAGCACTGACCGGCTCTGTTACTTTGGGACACGGAATTCATTGCCTTTAGGAACGTTTTGGGCACTCGAAAATAAAGTTGTTTGGAAGAGGTGATAAGTTCCTATAATAAATAGTTAGCGGTTCAATAAAAAGAATGAAGGGATATTTACTCCAGATTAAACAAACTTATGAGGAGGGTATTAGGTATCAATGGATATGCCACTTGAAGTTCTGACTTGGATATAGAATGGTCTTAAGTCGAAACGTCCCATTAATTAACGATACCTACAACATTCTTGGGGGTGAAAGCCTGTGGTGCAGACGGTGGCACCTGAGCTGGCTAGCCATACCAGTCTTTAAGATCTCGAACTCAGAATATAGGCCCCTATAGCTCCCAATAACTTTAACGAGGCCACGGAAAGACTGCCGAGAACGCTCGAAGACTACAGCAGACGACAATAACAGAGAGACCGTGTTGAAGGTTTGAACAGCTAGTAACCAAGGCGCCACAGTAAACAGTAGGAAGTATCAACGAAAGCCCTTCAAATTTAAAGCGAAAACAGACGGCGGATCAATAGCTGGAGAGTAAACAACACACACACGGCAGATATCGGTATGTTGGAAGTAGTTGAGACGACGTGGCGACGAGTGCAGGTGATTACGTGTGTGCGCTGGCATACAACGCCTGGGAGAACAACAAACTTTAATATAAGAGCTTTCCTGTCCAGCTGTCTGCTATAGTTTCTCAACAGACGTAAAGCAGAGAATTCGAAATTTGACTCAGATTAATCACTTGAAAAAATGTTTACAACTCTAGAAACACGCTTAGAATGGCCTAGATTCGAGAAACGATTTTGAAGCTTTCAAAGCAGGTCCGGAAGCAGATAGGTGCACCACAACTTTTAATTCTCGTGTCACCTCGATTTCACGATCAACTTTTGCAAAAGGCTCCCCAAATTTCCAAGCAGCTCGACGTTCTCATTCCGTATTTGCTGCACAACAGCACCCTATATCATCGCCAAACTCCACAACCTAATATGACGGATGGGAGCAGCCCTAGGTGGCGAACATGCGCTGAACCTTCTCGGAATTCCAGACGCCTTCGAGTCCATCATCATTGAAATACCTTCTTCAGGAACAGAAGCCGTCGAATAATTGCTCCCATGGGATCATGCTTCCGTCTCTTGCTTTATCACCATTGGCGATAGTTCGCAACTAACGCTTTACCCCAAAGCAGCCTATAGGAGCCTTTGTCAATAGGCCATTGGTAACTCTACCTGCGCTTGGTCTCGTTTTCGGCTGATATGTGCTCTCCATTGAGAGAAGTTTCTAGTGAAGAGAGAGCACCGACTTTACTACGCAGCGATGAAAAGGCATCAGCTGATATTTCCTAGGATATAAAAGTCTTTGTTCCAACGGTAGCAAGTATTTTAGGTGCGTTTATTGGCTAGGAAAGAGGCTGGTTGTTCCATCTAGGACACTGGGAGTCTGGGATCACGATGCTACATTGCCCTGCTGACCCATTGTATATTTTCGGAAAGGAAGGAAGAGCAGAGGAAATACCTTAAGGCTAAGATGAATGGGGAAAATTGGAGATATCTCTGCCATAGGCTGGATAGCCAGCGAGGTCAGATACGCGAAGTAGTACAATGATGTATGGTGGAAAGCCGTGACCTGGAAGGAATTTTATATGGAATTATGTTCCCCGTATTCATCCTCCGCACGCGCTGAGTCCGGATGAAGCACGGCTCCTACCCTGTGCACCCGGCGGGGAGACGGAGGACCGGAGCCCGCTGCCTGCCCCGCATCCATTATCACCTGCACCTGGGGTTGCCTCGTGGTTTGAAGCACCTTATAGACTATATACTTGGGTAGTTTTCAGAATCTTTCTATGGTTTCTAGGATATGTATGTACGATTATTTCCCGAGGCTACACAAGCTAAAATACCAAAAATCATATATTAGACATGGGTACCTTGACAAATAAGCCGTCCGCCTATCCGCATGTATTCGTACTAACTTCAACACTATTCAAGTCCGCAGAATCTTACGATCTCACTCATAGATTGCGCCACAATCAACTCCGGCAGCAGGGCGGTCCGGTGCAGTATTGTATGTATAGATACACGCATAGGTAGATATATAACCTAAATATACTTCATGAAATTAGAGGTGTTTCATCCCCGGCTCAACGTTTCTCCATGAGCGAGCCGTGTGGCTTGGCGCAGCACGGGTCGAGCTGTCCGAGTGATTATACGTAAACGTGGAGTCCGGAAGCGAGACAACTATCCGTGAGTACATACAAGTCCTGGTACACACTCTATTTGGCCTGAGGTTTAAAATTCGACGCCGACGCAATGAGGGTTTAAAAGATGATACAAACGGCCACTTGCAGCCAATATAATTAACCTTAAAATTGGCTCTGAGAGTGGATTTGTTTTAAACTTTGAGACAGCTGAGTGCACGCCGTGTTTGGAAACAGGTACATGTTCGTCTGCAACTCTGCTCCTGAGGGTGGCGGTGGTGCGCGGTGCACGCAGAAGTGCCCAGGTGGACATTTAGGCAAACACGCCGAGCTGGAGGAGCATTCCTCATCGCGGTGCCTCCGTGTGACAGCGTAGGGCGGCCTTGCGGGACGCACTGGCGCACTGCACGCTCCAAACACGAACATGCACGCCCTCGAGTGAGGGGCAGCTCTGAGTGGTGGCGTGAATTATTACATTTATAATTTTGTTTCGAATCGCATGTTTGTCTCAGTTCGCGCAGCTCAACAGAAAAACGACGTCGGATATACGGCGGGCAGTAAAATGGGGTCCCAGTAGCAGTAGGCATTGGCTTAGAGAAATACGAATAGAGTGGACATCCATGTGCAAAGCGCAACCTGAGATATTTACGTGGGGTTTGTTTGGACGAACTCGAACGTGCAACAACTTGGAAACCTGGAAGTTGGGATTCGGACAGTTCAAGGTTATGGCGCGCTAGCAACTATAACCGCACTGTAACCGGTGTTTCTCGAGTGTCTCGCCGAGACGTGAGCTGTAAAGTCGCAATAAGTACGGATTTTTTTCGTCCGTGCTGAGACAGAGGTCGTAGTAATTTCATCATCGAGCTTCACGAAGTGCTCTAGAAAAGCAGAGTTTGTTGTTTCTGCAGCGATCGACGGAGCGTTTTTGGGGGAGCGGCAAGAGTTCGCGTATCCCGGCCCAAAGCGGCGACAGTCGACCCCGAGATCTAAAGTAGCAACCACAAACTGCAGCTTTCGAAATCGACCTTTCCGTACATAGAAATTATTGAATAATAACAGTCTACCGATACAGAAACGGCAAGGTTGCGTTGAGCTGAGTTGAGACAGAGGATCTGCTAGTTATACTTCAACGGGGTAACGACCCCCGATGCATGAGAAATCTAGGGAGGTTCTGTAGAAACATTGACGAATGGGTGCAGTTCGAGGGTGGTGGTACAGAAGGGCGGTGATGCAGGAGGGGGATCAGGGTTGCAATGAATGTGAGATCGATCGAGCGATGGATCTTGGTACAGGGCAGCGAGTCACGAGTATACAAGGAACGTCGCCTCGCGAGTTTGGTGCATGATGATGAAGGAGAGAGAGAGACACGCGACGTAAAAATAGAGAAGGAGCTCTCGAACTTTGCGGAGCTTCATGTGAAGTATGATGTGGGCAAACTAACGTACACTCGGAAGTCGGTAAGAGCTCTGTTGCTGCTCTTATCTTTAGGGCGGCTTCGAGGGGGTGACCCATGGAGATAGGGAACCGACAGTAGTAGTGTAACTGCAGGACCCTGCGCCGATGACGCGCTTATCTCGGAGGAGGTGAGGGTGGTGCACACAGCTTCCAACTGTGCAACGGCCGAGAGAGGCAGAGAGAGAGATGTTGGATTGAGCTTACTGTTAGAGAAGGAGGCTGGATCCATGGAGGATACTTACTCTTTCCTCTATCCGTCTCTCTCCCTTTAGTTATTCTTTGGTGTCCTCTCTGGTTACGGTTTCTTGCACTGGTTAACTGAGGTTAATTTTGACACTTCTCTAATCAACAAATCCCCTAGCTTTTGCTTTTTAAGTTTGGTAGATCATCCACCAGCTGCACGCGGGGACGCCGAATCAAGCGGATCCACTGCTCAGTGCTCCACCTCCACACCCAGTGCGCACCAGCTGAGAACGCAATATTGCTCACCGCCGGCGCCCTACCGAGTCATCCGGCACCGAGTCATCCACACTCCTCTATCCCGGACGGCTATCGGACTACTTAACGCCCGGCCTGGCCCTCGTCCTGATAATAGAAGGGTCCGCTCAGTGTACGTCGGTCTCGTGAGCTCCTGGAAAGGAAGTCGTCAAGTCATTCCTTCCTCCCCTCACCACTACAGCCCACCCCTGGTTTACGTAAAACACCACACGCTACACCACGCGACTTCCGTCGATAGTGCGATAAGTCTAGGGGTGAGCAAAGACCATTCCTGTGCGGGGTTGTAGCGAGGTCTCTAATCAGTGGTGGTGTTTATCAGTCCAGGACTCGCTCGTCTTTCCCTTCAGACTTCTCACGATACTTCAAACAAGCATCAAAACACGGGGGCAACCGCAAACATGGCTTTTGATTCGATACATGACCACTACCACCCGCTGCCACCGGGGCTACCTCCACACTGCGATCCAGACACACCGCTACTCGTAGCTATCTCGAGAACATTCGGAACATGTATTCCTAGCTACATGTCACTGCTCTCGATAACGTGTGGACTGCTCTCCATCGTGAGCTGGCTGTTTGCCCAAATGCCACAGATTTGGAAGAACTACAGCCGGGGAAGCGTGGAAGGGCTCAGTCTGGGCTTTCTCGCCATCTGGCTGGCTGGCGACGTCTGTATGTTTACTTACCCTAAATCCCCACAAAAAGCCGGATTCTAACCGACGGACCAATAGGCAATCTACTTGGCGCGCTATGGACGGGACAGATGTGGTTCCAGCAGGTTGTGGGCGCCTATTACGTCTTTGTCGATTGTGTGCTTGTGTGCCAGTTCTTCTACTTTCACAACGCAGCCGGCCGCTTGGAGGGACTCGATGATATCGACGGCCAGTCGATTTACCACAGCGATGTGGACGACGATGATTATCTAGGCGACTCGGAAAGCGATGCGGAGGACAAGAAACGCCAACCGCCCAGCCGGCGCCACACACACGGTCGCAGCCGCAGTCTCGCCAGTACGCTCGTCGTCGTTGTCTCGCTGATGGCGCGAGTTGCCGGCGCCTCGCCGCTCAACCCCGGCTCGACGGTCGCCATGGCCGGCGGCGTTGTTGTTTCCCGTACTATTGGTGATTCCACCATTAGTTTCGAAGAACTCGGCAAAGTCTTGTCGTGGTTTTCAACTTTCCTGTAAATTAACCCCCCACCACTATCGCTCTGGCACCTATTAATAACCATATAGTTATCTCTCTTCTCGCATTCCCCAGCTTCTCCTTAATTTCCGCCGCCGCTCCACATCCGGCCTTGCAATCCAGCTCTTCGTCGCAGCCTTCTTCGGAAACTTCTTCTATAGCGCCTCTCTTCTCCTCAACCCCCTCGGTCACGCAGACTACCCGCCTAACGGCCACGGAGGCCTTGCACCACCCGAAGGCTCCGACCACCTCGAATGGTGGAGCCGTACACTCCCATTTTTCCTCGGCGCAGCAGGAGTTCTCGTACTCGATGCAGCCGTCGGATGGCAGTGGTGGATATGGGGCGAGCGTACACCAATCCTGGGGTACTCGATCGACGACGAAGAGTACGAAGACCTCATCGAGTCGCCCGCATGGAAGAAGTGGTGGCCGTGGAACGGCTGGTGGGCGGACCGCCGCATAATCTCTGCGGCTGACGAGTGTAAGCCACTCGTGGTGCATGTGGAGGACGGCCGCATAGTGGCGGCGGTGTACGGAACTTAGAGGCTAAGTTTGTTGGCATTTGGGATTGGCGTTCTGGAGTTGGTTTCCCGGCGGGATTCTGTATTTGGCTGCATTTTTGCTTCTGTGTATCATGATTTTTCACCTCTCTCTACTACTATATTATTTTTTATTCACGACATCGCGGCAGCGAGTATGTATGCATGTAATTAGACGAACCATCATCATGAATCGAGTTCTCGATAGTATACCATCTCAATACATACTGGCTAATTAATATTAACAATGTCCTTTGAAGAAACTGCCGGCAGAGCGACTGGGGCTGGGGCTGGACCCGGGGCGAGATCTACACGTCAGGACAGACCGTGGAGTCGCACTGCATAGCAGCGCTGCAGACGTGCGAAATGAACGGCGGATAGCCACTGCAACCCCCTACTTATTCTTTGGATAGATCGCTCTCAGCGTTTTCGCCCCTTTGGGCGCGCGGGTGCGATCTGTATCATTGTTGTTCCGGCGGCGGCGGCTGGCTGCAGCGACGGAAGGCATGAATGAATGTTGAAACTGCGCCTCACTCGTTGAGTGGCGTGGGGTTTGCACTTTGGAGTTACAGCAAAGCCCGGAGCATGGTGGTGAGGTACTGGGTTCCTGTAGGATATATATGGGTGTATTTATGTGCATTGATGTGTGTCCGGATTGGCGTCATGTGGAATCACTCGATAAACTGTGTAATGGTGGCCTGGCTCGACTAGCCCGGTGGGGCTTTTGTGCTTATGAAGCCACGTCATGAAGAGGTATGCGGGACTTAAAAGGATATCCTGGAAAACAAGCTTACTGGGAATAGGTGAGGGTGTATTTGTGTGCGGAATATGTGAGTCATGTCAAATCACTCGACAGTCACAATCATTTCAATTAACACAATTTTAGGTTTGTTGAGAAGGCTGCGAGAAGCATGTTCACACTTCTGACGAATAGCAGCCTTATTATTGTGTGTTTGCCCACTTGAATTTGATGTGGCGTCGGGCAACTGATGAACAAATGGCCAGAATTGTGGTCAGGAAACAACCCTAAGCCCACCACAGAATGTTGGCAGGATTTTGGCAGGATTCGAGGCTCTGGACCCCGTAAATTGCTATATTCTACAATTCTCGCACCCTGAACCGCCTTGACAATATGCCATACTGCACGTAACCATCAAACAGCTAGAGCCGTAGAATGTATCTCTTTGTTTCTACGGTACTGTACTGAATAGAATTAAGGGATTGCACGGGGAACGAAATCGATGCGAGACAGCTGCATATAGTATTATTGTTCGAACAGAGGTTCCAGGAACAAAAACTCCCCGTCTCTGCTATATTCCAACATTCACACGAAGCCACAATAACACTATGACACGAACTTAGAGAAGAAATGTATTAGAGGTTTAAATACATCATCAACAATTCTATTTTGTGGCCTGCAGCCCAGCAGCCAGCCCCTGTGGGCCGCCCGCGGCCGTGGCATCAATGGTCGTCCTCTTTTCTTTCAGCCAACCGCTTTCTTCAGATCTCGCCAGCACCATCTCCTCACCACACCACACCAACCCCGAAACGCACCCCCCAAGCACAAACCACCTTACTCCGAAATGCCGTTCCGATGCTTTGACTGCCACTACTACAGCGTCACCTGGAGAGATATCACCAATCACCTCAACGCCAGCGACGTCTGCGGTCTGATTGTTTTCATCCCAATGGCGCATGTTCAACACTACAGTAAGTAGCAGTGTGTCCTTTCGATGGCTGTGGGCGAGTTGCGCGCTAACATGGTTAGATGAACAGGTGGCGGCCGGTAACTTGGCTGCTACGTTTGGAAGGCATAGGTCTCACGAGAGGGCGGTCGCTCATGTTGATCTGCTGGCTGAGTCTGAAATGCACGGGACTCACGGCGGGGTGATCAGCAATGCTGATCTGCTGGTTGAGCTTGGACGGTGTGGAACTGCGGAGCAGGAGGAAAACTTTTTGGCCGCCGCGTTTGGAAATCTTACGACTACCGATAGGGGACCAACTGATGGCTACAAAGCTACACATGGAAAAGTCAAGCCTCAGGATAGGTATGATGCTTATGGACGGAAGAGGTAGAGCATTGTGCGGATATACTAGGTCTAGATTCATGTAGTCAATGCAAAGCGGACCCTTCTGGATTGTCACTATTTCTGTGTATCGCGGTGCTCAAGGATAGAGTCGGTAACGGGTAGACCGATTAAGCTTGGTATAGATAAGTTTGGTATCTGGGCCACCGTGAAGCCTCACTGGACTGGTCGGCCATGGGCCGTGTTGGTTGGTTATCGCTGCGTCGTGTAAGGGTTTAGGGCAGGATAGATTCCGGTGGACATTCATTGGCTATGTTCGAACCAGTCTACCAAAAATTCCTGTAAACCTAGAGGTCGGCACAATCGCCAAATATCTGACTTGGTGAATTAATCAACCATGGCCCAACCGACCGACTACGTTACGACTCTAGGGCAAGTACTATAATGGCCTGAATTGGTGTACCGGCACAGCAAAGCAAGACGAATATAGATACGTATCTGTTGGCTGGGGTTGGCTTAGTGTTTGTAAATCCTGTTGTTTCACGTTGAGTTAACATTCTGAATTCCAACACTGTGCTAGTCGACTGGGTCTAGAAGTAGTACCATGATACTGCTACTGCAAAGCTGGCGCTGTATCCCCCACCGTCGTTGTTGCTGGTCTATCATAACACTCGGGATACAGCGTTGTATAAAATAGAAACGAAGTGATGTACCGGTGTGGGCTCAGAATAGCCACGGTCTTTGGCGAGGGATCGATGTGTCATGGTTTGTGCAGAGGGAGGGAGTCCTGCATACTGCTGGATTTGTTGTCACGTGCCGTTGTTTACCTGGTTTGAAAACAGCTTTACCGCACCATCATTTTGCCAAAGCCTCTGTGCGACGCTCCAAAGTTCCCCGAAAGCGACCTGGAAATCGCACATCAGCACCTGTAGTCACTCGGTTTCATGGGGCACACCTCATATTTCATGTGTGCATGGTACTCCTACTTTTCTGCTTTCTCATCGTCTCCTTGTTCACCATCTCTCTAACCGAATTCATCGTTCATCTCTGTTCCGCAATACAAGCACTGCAACCCCAGCGAAACGCCTGTTATTGGCTATGACAAACATCATTGGACGCAGTTTTATTTGCTAACTTGATGGGTTAACCAAAAGGTCTGAGAACAATGGCTACTGCGATAGGCGCCCAACCGGAGAATAAATGCAGCTTCAGCGCTATTAAAACAGCTGAGTACTTGTTGTAGTGTGCAATCCTGCATCATCGATGGTTCGGGGTTTGGTCATGTGAGGCTTGATCTTATCGCCCTTATTTCTGCTCTGCTATTCTCTTCTCTTCTCTCCTCTTCCTGCACACCTCACACACAATTGCTTAGCACTGGTGGGTTGTATTATAAGTGCTGCTGTTGACCACGTCACAAAGTTTTAACGTATCTTAGTGAGAAGTTACAGATTTAGCTAGGAGAGCTAGGTTCTAACTGACGGATTATCTAGTCGTGGTTTATAAATGTCTATCTCTCTCCGGCTCAGAATGTGGCGTTTCAAGCTCAGACCAGTTCTTCTCTGATACAAGCCATGTTACTAATCTACCAAATGACACCGCTTACCTAATCACCCACAAACTTCGCACCATGTGCTAAGGTCAACACAGCTGCTGCCTCTCTGTCCTTAACCTTAACAACAATTATTTAAATTTGCCCCTTAGAATAAACTTACTCTTCCCATTTAATCTCACTATCACAGTTATTCTCTTTGTACCGTTCGCAATTCACGCTCTTTTCCAGATTTCCGCAAACTCTATCATGGCACCATGCACTCGCCGTCGTTCGCAACAGATACAAAACAGCGAACAAGAAGTTTCAAGTTCACTTTCGCAAACGGCACCTGTACAAGATCGCGGACCATCAGGTTCTTCGCTTTCTACACGTGTTGTTTCCGACCATGTTGAATATCCAGCAACAACCCCATTGACTGCTGGGTCTGATAACCACTTGCCTGTGCAGCAAGCCGCCAATGTTCAGCCTAGCTCGATATCACAAATGTACACAGTATACAAAGGCCGCCCGAAAGGTGTCCAGAACTATTCAGTCCTCGACAAGATGACGCTGCTGGATTCGATTGAGCAGCATCGGCCAATTGGGTTAGAGCAATGGGGAAACGTCCATACAGACTACAGCGAGTATGCGGCGAGACTTGGCCGTACCGAAAGAACTGTCCATAGTCTGCAAGACCTGTACAGAAGCATGGTTTCCCACAAGACGCCTACCGGGGATCCTCAATGCCCAGAGCATGTGAAAAGAGCGAAGCGGTTGGCTGTTGAGATTGAGAATGGAAACTTCGTAGAGTCCGACACTGTAGATTCTACGGAAGGCTGTTCTTCTGGCTTGGATGGCGAACAGAGTCGCGGATCTTTGACACCTCCGAGCATTCATACCGCTAGTAGTTCTACAAGTACAAGCAGTGGGAACTGCGATCCCGAAGCTGCTCTGGAGCGAGTCCGACCATGGGTGAGCGCTGTGAACGAAACAGAGTCACTGCAAGTTTCTGTGTTGCAACCGCCGGACGAAAAAGTATTTCTTGCTGATGAAGTAGTGCTACGACATGGGTCCCAGCCATACCTTAAGAGAGAGGCCGCAGACGACGACCTACCACATGGCTCCCAGCCAGCCCTTAAGAGAAAGGCCACAGACGATGCCCTACGAAACTGCTCCCAGCCACGCCTTAAGAGAGAGGCCACAGACGACGACCTCCCGATTCTATCAGCAACCGCACTGGATCCTTCACGCCAGACAGAATCCAACTTGTCCAGCCGCCACGACAGCTTACTACAAGCGGTGGAGCACCTTCGCAAGGACAATCTAAAATTGCGGATGAACTGCAAGATGTTGAGAACCCTGCGCGGGCTCCTACTAGAAGACGAAATAGACAAAGCTCGAGAAAAGAATGGAGACAATCAAGACCGCTATGATGGTTTGTCACAAGAGGTGGAGAAGCTTCTGCAGGGCAACGAACAGTTGCGGGATGAGCGTAAGAGGTTGAGAACCATGATCGAGGTTTTGGTAGACTCGATGCGTAACGGGTAATTGAAGATGGCCGCAGCCGCGCCCCCGCTGCTGCTCACTTAAGATCCTAATCAAGTGTCACGGGCCAAGTCCAATGCTACAAAGCACTAACAAACCAAGAGCACCTACCATCATCATGAGAAGCCGCAACCGCGTTTTTGCGGACCTGGAAGTGAGCAGGCTTTGAAGAAGGCACTTTCCGTGAAAAAACGCCGGCCGAGATAGTGTTTGGGCGAGGGGAGTGAGATGTGGCAGGAACGCGAACGAAGGCGGAAAACCAATGCCTTGGTAAGTTTACATCTGTATAGATAGATGCAAGATCCAATGGTAGAATTGAGAGTCTTTGTCGAACGGAGTAGCTAAGAATCGCAAGAGAAGATGGCAAGTTATCTGTTGTGTGTTATGTGAACTACACAGCAAGCAACGAAACCCCGTTGTGACTAAAAATAAAAATCTGCATTCAAAGGCGCCCGCAATGCGCTCGAGCTAACTAACGATAAAAGATAAGTATAGTTACATAGAAAGACGCCGACCAAGCAAAATATAACGTTCCGAAATAAGGAAAAGCCACTTCCATCATCCCCCTACCCCACCCTCCTCCCCATCATGCATGACATAAGAAATAGTAAAAGAATCCACGGGTATAATAACACCAGCCCCCTCCCTACAACGCACCAACCAAGCTCCCATTCGCCGCCGCCGCCGCGCCGCCAACGGCCGCCGCGCCAAACCCAGTCCACGCCCACCACCCGAGCACGCCCACCAGCACGACCAGCACCGCCGCAAAATCCTGCGCGCGCCCCACGCCCGTGATCTCCGAGTCCTTGACCTCCTTCTGCGCCCACTGCGTCGGCTTCGGGACGCCCATGCTGTCCATGATCTGCTCGCTCGTGATCTTTGCGCCGGCCAGGCAGATGGGCACGCCGGTTCCGGGGTGTGTCGATGCGCCGACAAAGAAGCACTGCTGGATCTTGGGGTGCCGTGTCGTCGGCCGGAAGGCGAGGACGTTGAAGAAGGAATGCGAGAGACCTAGGATGGCGCCGTGCGTGAGGTTGAAGCGCGTCCGCCATGTGAGGGGGGTGTTGACGGTTTCGGAGACGATGGCGGAGGCGATGTCCGGATCCCCCGTACGTGCTGAGAGGGTGGCGAGGACGAGCTGGCGGGCGCGGTCGACGAGGGAGGCCATGGCGGCCGGGGCGGAGTTGGCCGGCGTCAGGTGGCCGATGGGCAGCAGCACGACGACGGCGTCACAGCCGTCCGGCGCGGCGGTGGCATCGACGCGCGACGGGACGTTGACGTAGAACGACGGCTCGGACGGCATTTCCTGGCGGTCGAAGATGGCGTCGAAGCTATCTTTGTACTCTGCGGCGAGAAAGATGTTGTGTGCGACTAGCGACGGCAGGCGGCGGTTGAGGGCCCAGTAGAACGAGATGGAGGAGCACGAGTGTTTGCGCGTCTGCAGCGAGCGCGAGTAGCTGGATTCTGGGAGAAGTTTTGTGTAGGCGTAGGCCAGGTCGCAGTTGAGGACTACGACGTCGGCGGTGAGGACTTCGCCGGATTCGAGGACCACGCCGGTGGCGGTCTGGCCGTCTGCTGAGAGGAGCACGGAGGAGACGCCGGTGTTCAGGCGGTATTTCACGCCCAGGCGCTCGCCGATGTTGACGATCGCTTCGACGACCTTGTGGAAGCCGCCGCGAGGGTACCAGATCCCCTCCGCCAGCTCGGTGTACTGCAGCAGCGAGTACGTGCCAGGCGCATCAAACGGGCTCATCTGCATCATCATCAGCACATCACCCACACAACTCAAGAACGCAACTCACCCCCAGATACATACTACTAAACGTAAACGCGCGCCGCAAGCGGTCGGACCAAAAATACGTGCTCGCGCGCCCCCAAATGCTCGAAAACGGGTGCAGGGTGACCACATATCTCAAAAAGCTCGGTCTCAGCATATTATACCAGCTTCCAAAGTTCTTCTTCAGCACATGCTTCACACTGAGCTCATAATGTCTATGGCTCTCCTGCAAGAACCCAAGATACCGCTCGAAGCCGTCCTTGCCCTCGAACCGCTCGACCTCGCGCTTCATCACCGCCAGATCCGACGACAGCTGCAGCTTCTCGCCGTCCGCGAAGTGCATCTCGTAGTTCGGCTCGCAGCGCAGCAGCTCGACGCCCTCATCTGCCATTGTCGTGTCGAGGTCGGCGAAGGTCTCGTGGAAGAGCGACGGGAGCAGGAGCAGCGAGGGGCCTTGGTCGAAGCGGTAGGCGCCGCTGCTGTCGCGGAGCAGCGAGCAGCGTCCGCCGGTGTGGTTGTTCTTCTCGACCACGGTCACATCAAAGCCGGCCTTCGCGAGCCTGGCCGCCGTGGCAACACCGCCTACTCCAGCGCCTGTTACCCATTAGCCCGCCAGTTCTCGGTCTCATCCCATCGCTCGTGGTATCTTACCAACAACTATAGCAGTGCGTTTCGTTGTCATCTCTCAGTTCTCAGTGTGTGTGTGTGTGTATGAATGTCAGAGCAAGCCCACTGAGAGCGCGGAGGAAGTCAATATTGTACCCCCCCCCTCCCCCCTGTCACTTCCCGTCACGATGCGCATCCCCAATCCACCCCGCCAGCATCTCCATTTCCGCATCCCATCACACCCTTCCACCACGCCCTCTCCCTTCCCTGCCAGCCGGCGTCGTGCGTACATACGTAGTGCATCTCCGCATGCACCCTAGCGCCGTCCGCGTCCGATCCGCGGACGCTGCGCACCCCTGTCACTCGCGCCCCAGATCGGATCGCGTATTGTTGCGTATCTTACACTGCACCCCTGCACCCCTGCACCCTGAACCCCTGCGGCCCCAAAGGCACTGGGCAGAGCCGCTGGTAAAGTTGACGACGGAGGACAGGGGGGGGGGGGGACTGGTGTATTATGCGGGCGGGCTGCACATGGCAAAGTGAATTCCGCTTGTGAGGTAGAGGACGACGTAGGGGAAGTCGAAGTAGGGCTCGGGTGGAGTCGTTCCGGCGGCGGAGGAGTGTCCCGAAAATAGTACAAACTACAGACGCGGGTGGTCGTGGTGGATTTGCGGATTACGATCTGGCTACCGGCGCCGCGAAGGGGATCGAGACTACATACAATCATACCATTGCGATCCAGAGGTAGAGCCAGCACTACGATCCCAGCGTCGCTGTCCCGTACGGATAGATCCTTCACAGAGCCAATGCCATCGGACGCTACGATCATGGAGTCGAGGACGTAGCGGTTCCGGAGAGCAGTTGTCACAGGCACTAGGCTAGGCGGAGTGCAGAATCTACAGGCCCCGTCCGATGCCATCATCACGAAGGGAGTGCCAATACCGAAGGCCCGATCCTAGGGTATGCAGAATGTACAGGGCGCGGACATGATCGGGCAGCCAGTGCGTACTACCAGTCGTGACTCGTAGCTCGTACGTTCTCCACTGTAAGAATGCCATTTCTTCGGCGCCAGATACAACTTACTGTGCAGAATGTACAGGCCTGGGCCTAATATCCGCTGCTACTACAGGAACCACGACACACGTGCCAATTGATACTGCCTGCTGGGGTCTGCAGAATGTACAGGCCCCACTGTAAGTCAAGTCGTAAGATTCCACTCCACAGTATCCCATAGACCTATAAGCTTATTATCATTATCATTCACCGGCGGGGCGTGCAGAATGTACAGGCCTGTCTCCCATGTAAGCTATAAACGACGCCCATAAACGACGCCTATCCGACTATTTCTGTCAACGATTACGTCTAGCATGTAAAGGAAGGGAAGAAAAGGCAGAAAGGGAGACGTGCAGAATGTACAGGGGGGGGCGGAGTAGGGTCGGCGCAGGGCAGGGGCAGGGCCGGGGATGGGCAGTTTTGACAGGCGGGTGTGTGTGTGGATGTGGGTTGGCATGGGGAGGTGCATGGGAGCATGGATTGGCTTCTTGTGCGACGCCGCAGCAAACGGTGGACGGGGTTGACGTAAACGGTCGTCCACTCCCACCACAAGCTCGTTGTGTAAAATATTCTGATCGGCACGGCCACACTCAGGATAATTGATATCTTTGTATGTTTGTACCGCCACGGAAATGGCTGAGAAATCAATGCATGTCCGTTGTTCCATAACTATGGGCTTTCTGAACACATGTCTCACCCGCTCTTTGCTCGCAGTAGCACGAGTACAGACGGCGCGAGGGATGAGCGTTATGAGCGCTGTATCGCGTACTTACATGTAAGTAAGTGAATGAGTACATAGTACAACCCTCAACGGCTACTGTTTTATACAGGCGTGCATAATATCACATCCATGTGCATCCCGTGTAGAATGTTGTACTATACAATGCAGGGTGCCGGCGCGAATACTACCCCGCCGTGGCTCAACCCCATCACCCCCATCGCCGCAAGTTCATCGCCCCCCGCTCCCAAACAACAAGTATCAAAGGTATCAAGGTATCAATACTATCTACAGCAAACCATGCCAACCATGCACACCCATAGAAAAAAGCTAAGAAAACAGCGCCCGTACACTGGGTATCTAAACTAAACACTCCCGCTCAAGACGCGCCACGCGCGCCACATGCGCACCGCCTTCACGCGCCACCCCTCATTCCGCCACTTCCCCGTGCCTCCTTTGCCAGCCGTATCCTCTTCCACGTGTGCCCCCGTCCCATTGCCTGCCTCCTTCCCCTGCGCGACCACCCCTCCCGCTGTCGCAGCCGCCGCCTGGTCGTCGGCGCTGGTATACGCCCCCGCCCCCCCCTCCAGCCGGCGGCCAATGTCCATGTAGCTCTCCACCGCGACTCTCGCGCCGCCTCTCGCCTGTTCGGGGAGCTCCTCTACCGCGCCGCGGGAGCGGGAATACAGCGTCTCCGCCATGCCCACCAACCGGCCTCGAAACCCTGCCGCCACCGCTCGCTGCGGATCGCGCACTACGTCGGCCGGTGTGAGACCGGCGGCGGCGAGCCAGGTGGTCGGGATGTAGACGCGGCCGATCTTCGCGTCCTTGCCGATGTCGCGCGCGATGTTGACGTACTGCAGCGCGGTGCCCATTGTCGTCGCGGCGTCGAGGAGCGCGGCGGAGGTGGTGGACGTCGGCGCGGGGTGGTGGTGCAGGACGAGGTGCGTGAACATCTGTCCGACCGTGCCGGCGACGTCGTAGGCGTACTGTGCGAGTGCCGACTCGTCGGAGATGGGGAAGGAGGATGTGAACTTGAGGTCCGTTGTGAAGCCGTGGAGGAGCCCCATGAGGGGTTTGCGGGGCAGCTTGTGCACCGGCAGCGCGAGGAGCGCGGTGTGCGACCACTGCGGGAATTCCGTGGTGATGTAGGCGCGCAGCTGGGCGCCCGCGGCGGGGGTGTAGGCGAGCTGCAGGAGGTGCTCGAGCTTTGCGGCGGCGCCGGCGGGGTCCGGTGAGTCGTCGATCAGGTCGTCAGCGGCGCGGCAGAACGCGTACAGGCTGATCAGGTCGAGGCGCAGGCGGCCCTCGAACACCGCGGAAGCGAGATAGAAGCTGCGGCTCTTGCGGCGCAGCAGGTCGACGGACGCGGGGATACCGGCGTATTCGTCGCGCGGGAAGGAGGTGCGGAAGAGCGCGCCTGCCGCGGAGACGCAGGTCCAGAATGGGGTGGTGGCGGGGTAGAGGGAGGGGAAGGACGCTTCGAGGGCGAGGGCGTAGTCGACGGCGACGAGGCCGATGACGATCATGACGTTGGTGAGGAGGAAGAAGACGGCTTCTTCGATTTCGAGCGCCGGCCAGAGGTGGATGTTGAGCTTCGTGCCGGCGTTGATCACCCACGTGCCTTTACGCAGCGCGAGCGTGTCGACGGTCCACAGGTAGAGCGTCGGGATGATGATGGGCAGCAGCGTGGTGCGCGCGGGGAGCGAGAGGATGTGGCGGTATGAGAGTGACCTATGGAGTCTGTCAGCGCTGCAACTTGTACCCATCGTGAAGCTGAACATACCAAATCCCCAGCATCACTGGCCCCGCCCAAACCCAAATCAGGCCCATATACGTCCCCTCCCCACCAGCCTTAACCCACTCCGCCGCCTTCAGCACACTCCACGCGCCCACGCCCGCTACCGCCGCGCCCACCGAGCGCTGCCACCACGCCTTCGCCCTGCTCCCAGGCGCAATCTCATTCAAGTACGCCACATGCAGCACCGGCTTGCTCAGGAGTAAGTACAGCAGCGAGGTGTTGTACGTCTGGATCACGAAGAAAAACAACTCCTCAACAGGGATCCGCCACAGCGTGACGCCGAGCACGGCGTGCGCGGGGTACCCCCAGATGCGCTGCTTCAGCAGGTACGAGTCCCACGGGATCGTCGCCGCCACGGCCACGCCCTGCAGGAACAGGATCTTGTACACGTCCAGCCGCGTGCGCAGCGGCCGCAGCAGGTAGGTCAGCAGCAGCGCGGGCGGGATCGTGTATTTCACGTGGCTGTGCGGGCAAATTAGCTTCATTCGTTCATGGCCCAGAGCACTGGGCGGATGGAGGTACGCACACGAGCAGGTAGTCCAGCCCCATCTTGCGTGCTTATGATATCGACGCAGCACAACACAGCGCAGAGTTCGTCGCCCCGAGGAACCGCACACACAACAACGACAACAACGACGACGCGGGAGAAAAGAGACGGTGAGGAGGTGATGATGAGGGAACGGAGGATGGTGACGACAATCCGCAACGCAGTGTGCGGACCGCGCCCTTAAGTCACTCCGTCAGGCACGCAACGATACTGGCGCGCGCGCTGATCGCGGCGGCGTGTCTACAGCGCTCCGAATCGCCGTGTCGGTGCGTCGCTAGGGGGTGTTGACGTCAACACTTGCGGAGCCCACCCAGCCTTAGCAATCCCCCATGTCTCAAGCCGTTCGTTCGTTCGCGATCCAATTCACCTCAATTCCCATCGCAGCAGCCCATACCAAGAGATCCGATCCCAGCGCAGCCCTCAATCGCACATCCCGGCGCAGCCCCCAATCGTCGCGCACATCGTGGGCCTGTCAAGCACGCTGCGTGGAAGGCTAACCGCAAGGAACGAGTGTACGGCTCATCACTGAGCGGATCCGGCGAAGCGCGGCGCGAGACATCCCAGCAGCAGGCAGGGGCAGGTGCAGGGACGATGGATGGGGACACCCCTGCAACGGACGGTGCGGCGGAAAACGAACAGGACTGGTACGAAATGGAGGAAGGAAGGGAGGATGATGAGGGCGGGAGGGGGGAGGAACATCCGTAAGTCTGCCATACTACAGGTGGGAGGAGGAGGAGGGCGGGAGAGGGTTTGTCCGTGGTGCAGGTGCAGGTGGGGGTTGTGACGGGAGTCGGACGTTAGGCGTTTGGACGTGCCACCGGACGTCGTCGACGGACGCTGCGAGATCCGGCGGTTCGCATCTGGCGATCGGACGGCGTTGGCTGTTTCAAACCCGCCATAAACCCTTCACGTCCCTTATCCCCCGCACCTGCACCCCTCCTCCTTCTCCTCCTCCTCGACTCTTGTCGCGATCCTCACTCACTAACCCAACTCCAGATTCCTCACAAACCCCCTCTTCGCACCGACCAAAACCTCCTTCCCACTCACGGCGTGCGCGTACAGTGGCACGATCCCCACCGCGCTTGCAGGCGGGCAGTATGTACGCAATGGCAGCAATCCTGTGCAGAATGAAGACCTCGGACGAGACGCGCACTGGTTCGATGTATTTCCCTCCCCCGCTGCCCCCAGCTGGCTATGGAAGTTGAGGACATTGACTGACCGGGTGACGCAGGGCGATGGAATGCTCCACGGCGTTCTCTTCGCCGCCTCCGCCGACAATGGGGGCATAGTCCCGCAGTACGTCAATAGCTACATCCAAACCGACCTCTACCTCTCCTCCACTACCTCCTCCACTTCCTCCACCTCCACCACCTCCGCCACCTCCTCATCGCCATCGCGTCCACTCCCGCCATCAATAACAACCCTCCTCTCCACCCACACCTCCTTGTTCAGCACCCTCTACGCCCTCCTCCGCGCCGCACTGCTGGTCTTCTGGTCCCACCTCCGCGGCCGTGGCATCCGTCGCATCGGCGTCGCAAACACGAGCATCTACTGGCACGACGGACGCGCGCTGGCGGGCGGCGAGAGCGGGCCGCCGATGCGTGTGCTGCTGCCCGGGTTGGAGACGGTGGGGTGGTTTGATGGGCTGCGCGCTGAGGGTGAGCCGGTGGAGAAATGGCGCGAGGGTGGGCAAGAGGAGGGTGGAAGGGGGGGTTTTGGGACGCAGAGTATGCTGCCCGGCGTGAGGTTTATGCGGGAGTGGACGACGGCGCATGTATGCCCCTCTCCCGCAGTAGTGGTGGCGGTGGGCGGGTAGTGAGCTGATATGGACAGCCGAAACTGGATCCCGATACCGGCGAGCTGCTGGCGTTCCACTGCTGCCCAGTGGCGCCGTACATCACCTACTCCGTCCTGCCGTCCACCTTCCCTCCATGTTCCCCTTCCCCCTCCTCTCCCTCTATCCCCTCCTCGCCTGGAACAGCCCTCATCAACGCCCCCCTCCCCGGCCTCGACACGGCCACACTAACCCACGACTTCGCAGCTACCCCAAAGTACACCATCATCCCCTCGCTGCCCCTCCACCTCTCACCCCTCCACCATCCACCGCTCTATTACGATCCCACAGGCGTGTCGCGCTTCGGCGTGTTCCCGCGCCACCACCCCGAGTGCGTCCAGTGGTTCGAGCATGAGCAAGCGAGCGTGGTGTTCCACACCGCCGCCGCCTGGGACGAGGGGGAGGTGGTGCATATGCTTGCGCCGCGCATGACGTCTGCATCCATACTCTACATCGCTGGAAACATCCCTGCACCGGTGTACGACGGCGGCGGCGGCGGAGGGAGTGCGGACAAATGCGAACTAACACACTACACCTTCAACCCCCGCACCGGCACAATGACCATGACCCCCCTCTGGAGCCGGCCATTCGAGTTCCCCGCCACCGCGCCGCGCGCGGCGATGCGGCGGCCGGAATGGGTGTATGGCGCGACGCTGTCGCAGGGCAGCTTTGGCGTTAGATTGGGGGGTGTGGATGCGGTTGCGAAGGTGCATGTATCGACGCTGCTGCGTGACAGTTACAAAAACAATGACGAAAGCAGGAGTAGCAGTAGCAGTGGTGATGGTAGTGGGGGTGGGGGGGATGGTGGTGGGGTGGAGGTCTTGCGGCTGCCGCCGGGGTGTACGGGGCAGGAACCGTGTTTCGTCCCCGACCCGGCGCGGGCGGGGGAGGAGGACGGGGGGTGGATCCTTGTCCTCGTGGCGCGGGGCTGGGAGGCGAGGAACGAGCCAGCAGAGGCACGGGCGGAGGGACAAGCGGAGGGGGAGAAGAAGCAGCAGGGAGAAGAGGGGGCAGCGCAGAGTGAGTTGTGGATCATCGATGCGCAGCGGTTTTGCATGGACGGCGTGGTGGCGAGGGTGCACCTGCCGCAGAGAGTGCCGGCGGGGTTTCATGGGAGCTGGTTTGGGGAGGAGAAGGTGGGTGGACAGAGGCCGGTTGGGGCACTGCGAGGGTAGGAGGGTGTGTGAAATACACTGTCGGACAACAGTTCTAGTGCAACTGCGTAAAGCAAGCAGTTTCTGCGATGGAAACACCACCACAATTATTCAAGTAAAACATGCTTGGGTTGCAGGCCCAGGCAGTTTCTACCTACCCCAGTCTCGTTGTTTGACACGCATCCAAGATTGTATAATAGTGTACAGCGATAGAATTAAATGACAAAAGTTTCTCCATCTCTGGTTCATACCCCACCATCCTCTCCCAAACACCGTGTTTGGCTGCTTTCGCTTGTCAGTGTCTTGATCTTCAGCTGCATCTCATACTGAATAGAGTACTCAGCAAGGCCCGTTAAAGTTGTAGCTTCTTATGAGAGTAAGTGCTACTCTCTTTACCAGTGCTCCATGGCAAGCGTTAACACATGCAATTCTGCAGGATGATCGTGGGTGAGCACGCAACGATGATAGCGGCGGGACCAGCAGCGTGAGCGGCAGCGGGCAGCGGGGGCAGCAGCGGAACGTGTGCACTAGGCCCATTCCAGACTTTAAACACCTGGCTGTGTAAGTGACGCACTAAACGTGCATCAGTTACACTTCGCGCTGCGTCAAGTAAACGCTTTTAGTACACTCCCCATTCCACCGCTTCCAGCCATAATATTTGATTACTGAATCACTGTTTAAAATCTGCTATTGTACCAGCAGCCACAGTGAATATAATGTGTGTATGTGGAGTGTATGATATGTGGAGTACATATGTTCCGACCGATACGCCTAGGATTTCTGTAGGCCTACAGGTTGACCGGGTGGCCTATAGGTCGACCAGGCTGCCAATCGGTCGACCTATTGGCCTACAGTTCGATTTGGCGAACCGGTCAACCCGTTGGCCAACTGGTCGACCGGTACTCCAACCTGTTGACTTCTGGGCTTACACATTGCGTTTGTGGTGTGAATAATGATTCTAAATACAAGATTAAAAATACGGCAATCATGTAGGATACCCCTAAACACAGCCAATTTGGTCGAATAGACATGCCACCCCCCGACTACCACCACCTTGTCAGGAAATGTACGCACCACGGACCCAAGTATCTTTCTACCTTCCCGCCACGAAGTCCCAGTAAATTCGGGGCTAGGCGCGTATGTTTGGATTCATGAACTCGGCCGAGTGGCGGTAGACATTAATGGTGACATTTAGCAGTAGGTGGAACTGCGCTCTCGGCAATCTTATATAATTTCCGTTAAAAATCGGAGGAAAGTATATGATACAATATTAACACTACTACTACTAGCAGCGGTATTTACTAAAAGATGGTTGCGGGGAATCGTTGTATTCATCATGATCCCATCTGTGGTAAAATGTCATGAGATATTCCCGGCCCACAAGTTATTATTTCCATCTTGTGTGAAGACTTATAAAATTTACAATCGATTGGAATTGTGGGGTACTATTGTAGTATCTGCAGTAGGATGTGCCGCTAGAATTGTAATATAGCTACTACTCTGGTACTTGCACTTGGCCAACCGGTCACTTTGCAAAGTGTCGAACTGTTGGCCTACAGGTTACTTGGCCAATCGGTCAACCGGTTCACCAAGTGTGCAATTTGGCTAACAGGTCGACCTGTAGGCCTACGGAAATCTTAGGCGTATCGGTCGGAACACATATGTTATGTATGTGTTGGAATGTTGAAGATAGAGAGACAGATAGCAAATCTGGACCAGCAATCATTCGGTTGTGACCATGCGGGCGCGGCGGCTCAGATCCCAGCTGCACTCGAATCACTTACATTGTTCTGCTCTTGTCTTTCTCTCCCTTCACACACTCATCCCGACAATCAAATCCGACGCGGTCGTTGTTTCATCCCCACCCCGTTAGCAGCACCAAGTATGCAAGTATCAACGCATCGAACCTGCTCTAGTCGAGGCACGGTGGTGTACGTCAGTCTAAAACCCCCCCATACCATCTCATAAAATCCTGACATAACAGACATTGCTTAATTCCACACTCTGTGGCTATCCTGTCACCCAATCCCTAGAGGCTACCCGAACCCCATGCCGTCGTGGGAGTCTATTTCACGCCGAGCAAATCTTTGATGCCCGGATATTGTTCACTCACCATGGTGGATGGATCTCGGGCGGCCTGCATCTACCAAGATTGTTGCCATGTTCCCGTGGCCATGGCCGTGGCCGTTTACTTCAAGCTCGGCATGGCTGTGTCCTTCAAACCCAGCCCTGGCAAGTTACTTCAAACCCCAGTGTTATGCCCGCGGAGGCTTTAATCCACGAAACGGCGCAGAGTTGAGCGGGGCTGTTGAAGATGGCACAGCTGCACCGGTGATCATTCAGTTTTTCTGGCGTCTCGTCGTCGTTTTCTGTCCTTCCCTTTCTCTCTTTTCACATACTGGAACTTGCAGCCCGATCGTTCTTTCATCTCCAACGGAATATGGATATGTATATGTATACTATGTACGGACTACCTGGTCTAGATATTCTCGAACCCCTCATACGCATCCCCGACCTTATCCTCCATCTCCCCCTCCTTCCCCCCCATCCCCTCACCTCCCACCCCCTCCACCTCCTCCCTCCACCACCCCTCAAAAACCGCCACCCTCTCGCTCCTCACCCTCGCCATCGCCCTCCCAGGAACGGTCTTCATCATCCCCCCCAACCTCCCCAACTTCTCCCCAAAATGCTCCACACTCCCCTCCAACCCCCTCCCCGCATTCTTGCAGCCCCCGTACACAAAGCACCGCGCAATCCCCACCGCCCCCAGCGCATCCAGCCGGTCCGCGTCCTGCACGACGCCGAGCTCGGGGTACACCGCCAGCACCGCCGCGACACGGCCGGGGTTCTTGGATTCGTGCGAGAAGCTAACGTGCGCGACGACGCATTGCACCGCGTCTGCGAGGCCCGCCGGGCACCCGGCCGCTAGTAGCAAGTCTTTGACCGGCGTCTGGGAGGGCGGCCCGGCGGCGGCGTCGTCGGAGAGGTACTTGTGGTCGCCGATGTCGTGCAGCACCGCCGCGAGCTGGACGACGTTCGTGTCCAGCTCGGGGGTGGGTTCGGCGGCGGTAGAAGGGGTCTGTAGAGCAGCGAGAATGCGCGCAGCAAGGGCGCACACGCGCTGGATGTGCGCGTAGTCGTGCGACGGGTCGAAGCGGGACATGTACTGCTGCGTGAGGGTGTGTGCGGTTGTGAGGAGGGCTGTGAAGGCTTCTGGCGAGAGGGAGTAGGGGGTGCGGGGGGGGATGGGGGCGAGGGTTGGCGGGAGGGCGGCGGGGGTGGGCGTGGACATTGCGGCGGCTTGTAGATGCGGAGGTGGAGGTGGAGGAGGTTGTGGGGAGGCGGGCTGTGGGAGGCGGGCTGTGGTGTGGGACCTGGGTTGGACGGTGGTGGCGTCGGTGGGGATCGCGTCGCGTATGTATGTAGCTTAGTCGGCGGGGCGGTCTTGGCACATGTCACATCACTCGCTGACTCGCCCACCCGCCCACGCCTGGCCGCCCAGTATCCAAGCCCTGATGTCACAAATACACAGTGGAACAACATTACTTCTTCTACCACTGTTTACACTTCCACTCTGCACACGCAAAAATCACCGCACATCAGTTGTTTGCACACTCAACACACTCAACACTCAACACTCAACACACTCAGCACTCAACCACGATGGACCACCGCACCCAAAGCACCGAGCACGATCTCTCGTTCTTCACCGCCCTCACCACCCCCCTCACCGCCCTCACCGCGACCGCGATGGTGACTGCTTTACCCGCTCAGCCCGCTATGCCCGCGAAGCATTATGGATACCGGTCGCACCCGAGGATGTGCTATCCGGTGCTTCCTGTCACTCCCAACACCACCCCCACCACCGACACCACTGCCCACGACGACCACGACCACGGCACGGAGGCGTCGATGTCCGCCCTGTCCGCCCTGTCCGCGAGCCTGTGTGTGCCTGCCCTGCCGCGCTTGGACTTGTGGCTGGTTGACATGGTGGCTTGGGTTGCGACTTGCGAATGGTAGACCGACGACGAGACAGACAGTGGATCTGGGCCGGCGTGTGGGAGAATGGCGGATGGGCTGTTCACTAGGAGGCATGGGTGATGGGTTGCTGGAGGACAGTAGATAGACTTACATGTTTTGGTTCAGTCTATATGCAAGCATTAATACAGGATATAATTGCAGAAAAGATGTCATTCCCGCCGTGAATCCCGTGAAGCGGTTGGACAGCACCCACGCTGCATATCATCATGCCGCCTCCCTCCTCCCTACTCGCGATGCTCCCCCTCCCCCCCCTCCTCTCCCTCCCCCTCCTTAACCCTCGGCACAGCCCACCACAGCCCCACCATCCCCACCAACAGCCCCACCAACACCGGCTGCAGCACCTTGACGCCCACCCTCGCCGCCACAGCACCGGTCAAAAACGGAAACGCCGCACTCCCGCCCTGTCCAAACACCGCCACAAACCCGATCGCGGCCACATGCATCTCCCGCGGCAGCAGCCGCGTCGCCACACTAATGCCCGTCGGAAAGAACGGGCCGATCAGGAAGCCCAGCAGCGAGATCATAATCGCGTTCGTCAGAATGTGCGGCACGAACCAGAACACGAGCTGCGCGACGATCGCGAGGAAGAGGTACGCGAACACCATGCGACGCGCGCCCAGCCGGTGTGTCGGTTCGGCGAGGACGACGCGGCCGAGGGTCAGGCCGGCCCAGAACCCCGAGGCGACGTAGCCCATTTGGGAGGGGGCCCCGCCGCGCTCGCGGATCAGGAACTCGACGACCCAGCCGCCGGCGGTGACTTCGGTGCCGACGTAGAGGAAGAAGAAGGCGGCGAGGACGAGGACCGGCTTCGACTTCAGGGTGCGGTGCATATCGCGCTGCGCCTCGCGGTGGCTGACTTTCGGCGGGTTTCCCAGCGTGCTCCAGAACGCCCAGGTCACGAGTGCGATGTGTAGTATGGCGACGCCGAACGGCAGCGCGTAGAAGTAGTGCCAGTCGTCGGGATTGTGCGCGGCGATAGCGGTGGCGGCCAGCGGCGCGACGATGGCGCCGACGCCGTAGACCGCGTGCAGCACGCCCAGGTGGCGGTGCGCGCGCTGCACGCCGCCGACGAACGTGTTCGCCTGCGCATCCTGCAGCGCGACGCCGAGGCCGGCGACGAAATACGACGCGACGAACAGCGGGAACGGCGGGCGCCAGAACTGCAGCGCGTGTGCGGCCGCCTGCAGCGCGGCGCCGAGGAGCATGGCGCCGCCGGAGCCGAGGCGCGCGGTGACGTGCACGTTGCTGAATGCCGCGGTGAGCCAGCCGGTGAAGTTGATGAGATACACGAGCGCGACGAAGAGGAGGCCGATGTGGTAGGACGGCTGCAGGTAGGGGACGAGTGCGCCGGTCGCCGCGTCGTTGAGGCCGCCGAGGAACATGGCGGAGTTGCAGGCGAGGAGGCACGGGTAGACGGAGCGCGCGGTTGGCGCGGTGAAGATTGTGGCTCCCGGCGGCGGGGTGTGGGATTCGAGGTCGGGCGGGGGAGTGCCGGGGATGCGCGGCGGGTGGGTTTTAGCAGGCTCGAGCCGCGAGAGCTCGAGCTCTGCCGGCGCAATGGTTGTCGTCGTCGTGCTCATTGCGGCGGTGGAGGTGGGTGAGCAGTGGATTGGACCAGACGGCCGACGCAGTGTGGGTTTATATCGTCCTTCGTTTGTCTGACTTGAGGGCGATGGCGATGGCGGGGGGTACAAAGTTGGTGGGGCTAGCGCTGGCCGACACTCCGCGACCGGCCCGGCTTCCAGCTGTCACTCCATCGGCCCCCCATCTTGGGTACAGTTTCCTGGAACGGCCTCTTCCCTACAGCGTGGTTATGGTTAAATCGACGACATCCGACCAGTGCCCACTATTCAAGTGACAGGTACATGCACTGCACACATACCGTAGTCACAGAACCTCGGGTTTTCAATCGCTGGCTGAGACTGTCCATAGCACACAGGGAGCTGAGTGGTGGTTTGGTTGTGCTGTGGCAGAAACCAGTTTTTTGGTGGCCGAGACGGCAGGTAGGCAGTCCATTATGTAAGAAGCGAGAATCCTACGCGAGACGTGCACTACGGCGCAACGTGTCCCGGCACGCGCCGCCGGCATCGCGGGGTCGGCTGGTGTCACGGGATCGTCGCACTGGTTGACGATAGGGAATACTTGATTGATCGGTCCAAACATCCATCACTTATTTCAATGGAGACTTGAATCACTCATGAATTGTTTACAACGAGTACATATATGTCCGTAAGTTGCCTTGTTTGGGTGGGGGGGGGGGGGGGGGGGCGACGTGCAAGACTTCGTTTGTTCTTTCTGGCATTCAGTTCTACCATCGACTCAGCGGAAGTATGCAATTGTGCTTGACTCCTCTGGGGGGGTAGACACAGGCACGTCGGTTATTCAACTGTCAGGCAAAGTTGTTTTTGTCAGCCGAGATTTTCAAGACATTGCGCTTTAAATAGCCTCACACCCCGCCGGCGGGCCCACTGATTGACCTCAGCGGCCGGCGGGGAGGGTGTCTGCAGGGCGGGTGTTCCGGAGTGGCGCCGGAACAATTCTACCATTGAATCTGGCATTTATCTACACAAACGTGAACTTACCAAAGCATTGCGTTTCGGACCTCTTTCTCGTTCTTGTCACACCCACACCACACCCCACTCGCAACGTCCAAACACTGTTTCTGGTGCATTTCACTACAGATGCCGGCTTCAAAGCATGCTGACTTCCCGGTCCGCAGAAGAGCGGTTGCGGCTTCTGATGACGAAGGTGAGTGCTCTCGGTCCATCTGTGCTTTTTAGATTTGGAGTTGAGTTGACCCATGAAGCTTGGTTCGGATCGTCTTGAGGGAGTAGCAGCAGAAGCAGCCGGGCGATGGCTATGGCGATGGCGCGTAGCTCCTGCTCCAGCCGGTGGGCTCAAAGTACAAAGTACAGATTCGAAAGCGGGTTTAAACCTGTTTCCCCCCTGGAGCACTTCGTATAAAGTCTGGAGGGTCTCCAGATTCTGGGGAGGTCTCCAACCCGTAAGGTTCCTAAATCCCTTCAGTTTTTTGTAGTTAAGGACATCATATGCCGGTGAACTCTCTACAAAATTACAGCACTGTGGGCCAATGCCAAACCATACCATCCATTCACGGATATCTCCGCTGTAGATGCATAAACAGAATGATTTGTCACGGTTCATCAGGTAGTTACAGTCTACTTTTTGCTCTTCACATGTCTTCGGCCAAAAAGTCCACAACGCTCTTTTAGGGAAATATACTGCGAGTGCATCCACCGAGCTTGGTTATGATCTATCTTGTACATATAATTACCACTTCAACTCGGCCTACCACGGCTCTCTCAGCTCAACGGTCACGGGGCTTTGTTGGAAAAGAAGGTGGAAATCACTGAAGCTTTCTGTCATGATAAAGACTGCTAGTGCAGCGCTCTGACCACTTAAGTCCTCGGCATGGTCTAAATATAGCACAGTAGCTCGCTCCGAGCCTTCATTAAAATTACCCATTGGCAGAGCTACCTCAATTGCTTCTAGTATGTAGTAACAGGAGGTCATTGGTAAGCGAATAGTGCTCCGGAAAGCGCCTGGGCATACTCGATATCCACAGATCAAAAGTGCGGCGCCGTTCCACTCCATGGGTCAAAGTTTCAAGGTCGGGGAGATTATTTACTGCGGCAAAGAGTGCCATTCTGTAGATTCTGGAGGCCCAGGAACCTTACGGGTTAAAGACCCCTCCAGAATCTAGAAATTTCGTACACTCTGGAGACCTCCAGATCTTACGGGAAGTGCTTCAGTCTATCACACAAAGTTTTCTATTGAGTGTGGTAACCCAAAATCTACAGAAACCCGCTGTCTGCGGCCTGACGTAGTGAGATCTTACAATCATCCTGCAATTTTTGATCGTCCTTCCGAAGTTGCTCCACCGTCTCTTGTGATAAAGTATCATTGCGGCCTTGATCGTATCCATTTTCTTCTAGTAGATCTTTGTGTGAATCATCTAGTAAAAGATCAAGCATGCTTCTTAACATCTTACAATGACCCCGCAGTTCTTGATTTTCCCGGCTAAGTTGCTTTGACATCTTACAATCACCCCGCAATTTTTGAATTTCCTGGCGAAGTTGCTCCAACTCTTGTAGTATCGAACTATCAGGGCGGCCGAACGAGTTGGAGTCTGTCCGGCGTGCAGGATCCAGTGCTGTTGCTGATGGAATCGGGAGGTCGTCGTCTGCAGCCTCTCTCTTGAGGGGTGGCTGGGAGTCATCTCGTAGGTCATCGTCTGAGGCCTTTCTCTTGAGGACTGACTGGGAGCCATGTCTTAGCGCTACTTCATCAGCAAGACGCAATGATATTCCGTCCGCAGCGCTCGCCCACGTTCGGGCTCGCTCCAGAGCAGCCTCGGTAGTGCAGTTTGCACTGCTTGTAGTACTTGTAGAACTACTAGCTGTATGAATACCAGGAGTAGGTGTCAAAGACCCGCGACTCTGGTCGCTACTCGAGCGAGAAGAACAGCCCTCAGTGGAGTCTAGAGCGGACTTCCGAATCTCAATAGCCAATTGCTTTGCTCTTTGCACATAATCGGGGCATTGAGGATTACCGGTAGGCTTCAATCTGTGGTAACACATGGCTCTGAACGCCTCTTGCAGACTATGGACAGTTCTTTCGGTACGGCCAAGTCTCGCTGCATACTGGCTGTAGTCTGCGTGCACTTTCTCCCATAGCTCTGAACTAATAGGTTGGTGCTTCTCAATGGAATCCAGCAGTGTCATTCTATCGGAGACTGAGTAGTTTTGAATACCACGGGCGCGGCCACGGTATGTTTGCTTTCTAGCTGTATGAGTGCTAGGAGAATTTGGTAAAGACCCGTGACTCCGATCGCTACTCGAGCGAGAAGAACAGCTTTCTGTGGAGTCTAGAGTGTCGGGCTCTATGGAGTGTTCATTCCCACTCTCAACAGCCAACCGCGTTGCTCTTTGCACATGTAGGTATTGAGGATCAACCGCAGGCTTCTTGTTGTAAACCATGGTTCTGTATTGATCTCGAAGACTATGAACAGTTCTTTCGGTACGGCCAAATCTCGCTGCGTACTGGTTGTAGTCTGCAAGCACTTTCTCCCATAGCTCTATACTAACAGGTCGGTGCTTCTCAATGGAATCCAGCAGCGTCATTCTATCGGCGGCTGAGTAGTTTTGAATACCACGGGCGCGGCCACGGTATGTTTGTGTTATCGGCTGAACATGATAAGCGGTTCGCTGCACAAGCGAGTGGTTGTCAGACTCAGAAGTCAATGGCGGCTCTGAAGTTGTAGCTGTATATTCAACATGGGAAATAGGTGAAGAAAGCGAAGAACTTGATGGTCCGCAATCTTGTGAAACCTGTTCGCTATTTTGTGTTTCTTGCGAAAGACGATGAGTGCATGGTGTCATTGGGTTTGCGGAAATGTGAAAAAGAGCGTGAATTGCGATTGTGATTGTTTGTGTTGGTTACAGAAAGGGAGCAAGCTCGGGCTTAGAGCAAACAGTGGCTTGAGCTCAGGCTGACTAAGATGTACATCTGGAGAAATCCAATCATCTCCCTGGCCTTTGACTGTTTGGCACACCACGGGCCCTTAGGGGAGGACTACATAAAGTTGTCACAAGGCTGCTAGCCCCGCGCTCTGACCACTTATTCGCATAATAGTCTACATGTGGCATAGAGTAGTAGCCCGCCCAAGCCTTCATTAAAATTACCCATCGGTTCAATTTCCTCAATTGCTAATTCTAGCACGCTATAGAAACAGGAGGTCTGCCATAACAGAACGCCTCGTCATCTCCTAACGACGTTGAGGGAACGATGATGGGAGTTGGGTTGTAACTACAGAGCGTAATAATAGACAAACAAAGTTGGTTGTTACAGTGTGATGCGAGAAAATCGTAGACTACAGAAATAAGTCGATCAAAATAGGATGAGCAGGTCACTTAGGCCGTAGGTAGGCACAAATTTACACAGCTTGAAAATCAAAAAGTAGAATGGAAACCATATCTAGGAGATGGTTCGATATCCCTCCCCCAGAATCGAGCTCCAGATAGCTCTTTTTGCCAGAACTAAGTGTGCAAGAGGGCCGTGTCGTGCATTTGTAGAAGCGGGGTGTCTAGGATCTGGAGGTCTCGAAAACCGCTCTAGATTAAAATCTGAAGACCTCTCGACGTCACGGGAAGTGTTCAATTGATGCCGATAGTAGCAGATTCCCACTACCCCTAAACTTCGAGCCGAGAACTTCTCGCCATTAGGAAACGGGGCGGCGAACAAGTTTGGCATATAAACTATAGTTATAGAAAGTAGATTAGAAACATTCTAGAGTTGTTTAATTCTTGCCAATCATATCGACGCATGGATATAGAACGGCGCATGAAACTTTCCGGTTTCCACCATGCCCCAGGTTCAATACTCCACCACCGACAGACCTCTTTTCAAACATCCGCTATTCGTTCCGCCACGACACCATCTTCATCGTTCGCCGTTCTCCGCTGATATATCTTTTTTGAGCGAGTAGCTTTTCTGACTGCTATCACGAGGTCATATAGCAACTCTACGTTCTCCTTCAAAATGTCGGCAACCCAATCTTCGAGATCCCACTGAAAGGCACTCATCTCCTCGGCCAGCAGCCTCTTGCATTCCTTGGTTTTCATTGACCCCAATTCTTGCTGCTCGAAGTATTCCACCAACCTTGCCTCGAGCTTGCGCACAATGCCGTCCATATCGTCGAGCTTCAGTCTGAGCCAGTACCGGACGTGGACAATGGAGTTTGGTCGCCCGTAATCCGTGGGGAAGTTGAAGGTGAATGTCGGCATTCTGGGTGGGTCGCTTTTCGTGGGTCGGTGTGTTGGTAGGTAGGTGAGTGATGTGGTGTGTTGGTGTGCTGATGCGTGCTAGTAGATTGAGGTGGGGGAATTTGTGAAGTAAAGGCGATCGGATGAATTGAATTCAAAGATAGTTGAAATCACACATACATTGAAAGGTGCTTGAGTTATAAGTGGACCCGATAATTCTAGGAATAGACAGAGCGCTCCATATTTTGAATCATGTCCGTAAATGGACTTCTTGAGCGAGGGAGCCTGATCGGTCCACCAGTACTACAACTGACCTGCCGCACGTAAATTTTCACTACATTCTATACGATTACGAGGATAAACTAACTAGCCGTTGCGTCTCTTCGTTTAATGGCCATGGGTTGAAATAGTTTCGAGAGTTTACGAGTAAAATTGAATTCTGCTATTTCCAATGCGAGGCGAGTCTTGTGTGTTCCCAGGACGGCCGTTTTTTTCTCTCTTGCTCGCTGTGGCCGGTGAAAACTGGCCACCCAGCGAATGGTGATCCCTCAGATCGAGGCTGGGGAGCCAGAGAAAGTGAGATGGGAATTGAATCCATTTCAAACCTCAACTTGCTCTGCAGACTGTGGAACGATCAAAGTTAATATGTACATAGATATGATTTTGAGGCGTCCGCCAAATAAAGGCATCTTTCCATGGCCACAACGAAAACCATGCAGTCGGAGATTTTCAGATCTATGAGGTGTATCACCAATTCCTGTGTCAAAGAAGGGTTCCAGCAAATGTCCAATGATAATGCATATGCATGAGTTGTTAAAATCCCTTAGCATTCCAGCTCTCGCAATTTTCATTCCTGCTGGAGGTGTCTTCCACCGCTGTGTCTGCAGCGATCACCATCTCTTTTGAAAGTTAAACACTCGAACTATCCATTCTGTCCGAGTTGAACCGTCCCGAAGCGGGCCATGTTCCAGTAAGGCGGGATGGAATTGAATGTTCTTTGTTTGCAAGGAGCTTCGCGGCGAGAGTGGAGAAGTGTTATGGTTACCGTGTGACTTCTCAGACCCAGTCAGTCCTATCCACCCAGTTGGCAGGCGGCAAACTGTGTCTGGAATTGATGATTGTCATCGCTGGGAACAGGTGTTTCACTGCGGTACCAGTGCTTTCGTTGGGGAATGGCATCGTGTTTGTGATGAAGGATAAAGTCGGTTAAAGAGACGGTGGAAAAAGAGACGACGAGAAAACAGAAAAGCATCAGTGCCATGAAATATGAGGCGTGGGTCGCAAAATCGAGTGACCACAGGTTCACATCCTCAAGGTCGCTTTGGGGGAAATTTGGAGCATCGTACAGAGACATTGGCAAAGTGATGGTGCTAGAAAACCTTTTCAAAACCTTGCAATAAACGGCGAGTAACAAACAAATTCCAGCAGGTCAGATTCGATAGCGGGGTATACATTTCCATCTTCGCAGCACCAGTAGCAAAAAATCTCGAGTGGCGGACGGGTGTGACGACACCCGTTCCGTGCAATGAAAGATTTCTCTATGGGCGCTTGTGGTTCGCGTCTTGCGCGCAGAGCCCAGGCAGTGTGCACCCTCGTAGAGTTTTTGCTGTTCTTTTTGGCGATTAGATTTGATTTGATTGGGTTTGGTTGAGCGGCGGGTGCACGTGGTATCACTCGGATGTGCTAAGCCGTTTGCTGGAATTTGCATTGATAGTACTCTCTGTGTATTGAGTACACTTGTACGTTCAAGGGGGCTTCTTGAGCATGTCTAAGAGCTTTGAGTAGAACTGTAGGGGGGTGAGCTGAGTTGGACGAAACTGAGGAAGCCACATTAAGGTTCCCAAGTAATGAAGTTAGTTCGATCCTAGATTCTGCTACAACCACAAAGGAAGTTTTTAAGAGACACCGTAACCCTGAAGCTTCACTGATGCCAGATCTGTCGTGCTACCGACTTCAATCTTTGAAAAACTATATGCGGTTGCAATGTCGCAGAATCTGGGATCTGGAGGGCCTCCAGCCCGCACTACATGTATGTGTCGGCTGCCAAAGTGAGACGCCCGGAATAAAAATAATTTCTAGTATTGTACCTGAATTCTAAAAGCATCTTCCCAATAGCGTAGCTGGCTTGATCAATGTCACTGTCTACGATAATACGACTTCAAGTCATCTCACCTAGCGCGCAAGTTCATTCACATTTCCCACATCAAAATGTCATCAAACCACATAATGCATTCCTACAAACAACCCAAAAAGCTATACAATACACATATCCCGCAAACCCGCTCAAAAACAGCACCCCCTGCCTCCCTAACCCGCCATCATCTACTGCGCCGGCAGCTCCGCATGCTTCTCATTAACAAGCACCAACCGGTACCTTGGCTTGCCGGCCTCAAAGTCGACCAGCGCCTGGTTGACCTGCGTCAGCGGGTACAGGTTGACCCAGCTGCGCACGTCCTTCTTGTCCGCGAGCTCGACCATCTCGCGGATCTCCTTCGGGCTGCCGATCATGCTGCCGCCCATCGTGACGCCCATGCCGATCAGGCTGAACGCGGACACGGGCGGGAGCACGTCCTCGGGCGCGCCGACCTGGATGAACTGGCCGTGGCGGCGCAGCAGCCCGAGGTAGCCGGAGAGCGGCATTTTGGGCGTGGAGATGGTGCTGATGACGAGGTCGAGAGAGTTGGCGTTGGCGGATGCCCAGTCCGCGTCGTCGTCGGTCGCGATGTACGAATCGGCGCCCATCTTCAGTGCGTCGGCGCGCTTGCCGGCTTTGCGTGAGATGGCGACGACGCGCTCTGCGCCGAGTGCGCGCGCGAAGAGCACGCCGAAGTGGCCGAGACCGCCGAGGCCGATGATGCCGACGCGCTTGCCGGGGCCGCAGCCGTTGCGGACCAGCGGGCTGTAGAGGGTCACGCCGCCGCACAGCATGGGGGCGAGGATCTCGCTGGGGAGTGAGATGTCGGAGAGCTGGATCACGAAGTGCCCCGGCACCCGTGTGTAGTCGGCGTACCCGCCGTACGACTTGCCGCCGTTGGCGTGGCGGCCGTTGTAGGTCCCGACCATGTGGGGGCAGTACTGCTCGTTGTTGTTTTCGCACTCGTCGCAGTCGGGGCGCAGGCAGGACGCGGATTGGGCGCCGACGCCGACGCGGTCGCCGGTCTTCACGTGTGTGACGGCGGAACCGACGCGGACCGCTTCGCCGACGATTTCGTGGCCGACTACGCATGGGTACATTGTTGCGCCCCTGGGGGTGGGTTAGTTGGAGGAAGTGGGAGGGAAGCTGGAAGAGACGTACCAGCCGGAGCGGAGGGTGTGCAGGTCGCTGCCGCAGATGCCGCAGTGCGAGATCTTGATATCGACATCGGTCTCTTCAAACGCCTTGGGCTCGTACTCCTCGTGTTCGAGGTGACCTTCGGCAGAGTTCTTGTCTTTGCCCATCCAGCCCTGGAACTTGTAGTCTGCCATCTTGTCTGATTTCGTAGGTTGTTTCGGTAGTGTATGTGATGTAGGTGTAGAAGGAGGAGATTGTAGATGTGCAGCGGTGATAGCAATCCTCCTCTCCGCCGCGGACACAGAGCTGTTATATATCGTTTCCACTGCCATCGTCATCCGTACCTAGCTAGCTAGTCGTCAAGTAGCCCGGCCCTAGAAGCGCAGAATTTTTTTTTGCGTTTCCGTGCCGTAGCGCAGCGTAGCGTGGTGGATCGTGGAAGCCTCGAGAGGGCAAACCTGACAACATAGATCTCTGTTAAAACCGGAGCCTTTAAATCCGGACAGGCCTATCTTGGTGGCGGAGGTGGGGCTGGGCGGTAGCCGAGGGCGGATCCACAGGGATCGTGATGTCGGCAAGTGCATCTGGTCAAGGTGTATAGTACTTTACTGGTTCGCCGCCGAGTCCCGAATTCCGATGGCAGCTGCGGAGTTTTGCACAACGTACGATACTCCGTTGAGGAGATGTGTACTCTACACTGTGGGAGTTCTATCCGTAGATCCTGCACTAGGAATTGAATGCATCTTTGCATGATTCCATCGAACGCTACTCGTTCACGCATTCTATACATAGTACAATTGCATTCTCATCCCAGACTCCAGCAGTACACTGGAAAACATCGACGTCATTTGTAGCAGATAAAGTGCTGACTGGCGTTAGATTTTCAACAGACGTAAGCTGTCACACACGTTGTTGCCTCGGCACCTTCCGAGTTATCCTCCCTACACTGCAACCGAGTCCGGGGTTCGGATTTGTCAGCTGAAGACTGATAACAAACGGCGACCCCGAGAAAGCAGTGTAGGAAGCATTTGAAGTTCATGGAAGCGAGTGCTGACCTTCGGCATCATGACAGCGGAGAGTTGTTGCACTAAAGGTATTTCTGTCAGCTCCATCCTCCGTCCCAGTAGGCCAAACAGCATATTAGTCAATGCTATTAGTATTGCTACATAGGTCTAGAGCTTCAACCGCATCCTACGTCAAGCTACCCCTGCGTCGAAATCTTGCACTACCACCCTACCAGGAACCTCTTGCGAACCATACATACGGCGAAACAATCCGATCTACGGGCCGTGTATATTAGCTTCCCATGCACTAGCCAGATTACAAATGTTGTGATCGCCACGTTTATGTAGCGTCCTTACTCAGGACTAAGGTTACACGGCGTTGTAACTCCTTAATGCCGACTGTGAAAGTTGTGGGCTGTGATTCTGTTCTGTTTATTGAAATACGTAAGGGCGGTTGGAGAGGTGCAGTAGCATGGCGAGTGTTGCTAAGCTAGTTCCCAACTCAGAGAGTTCAGTGTTTTCAGGAAAAGAATGTAATACTAGCCCCTCGTGTGCATAAATTTTCAATACCAGCTACACAAGGCGGGCGTTCTCCCTCTCAAAGTACGAAGTAATCATGGCTCACTGTGAAGCAATGTTAGATTATGTCTTGACTCTTGAGTCGGGGTAGTTGCCATACGGACTTAGGCTATTATCCGTTTTAACTCAAGGAGTCAAGGTATTTTCTGCTGTAAGTCAATGCATAATACCTTAGGTGACATTCTTTTCCTTACGTAGCTCACAGATGATCCATGGATCCATAATTTTGTAACATGCAACGTGGCTGCAGAGCCTTGTCATTGTCGAGTTGCTGGGTGGTCTCAAATCTCAGCCCTATAGACGCTGTATTTTTTGCCATAGTTATCCCTGAACAGTGAATTCATTGCAATCGAGCGCTTTTGAACAAAGTGATGGTAGTGGTGGTGGTGATCTGAATCGAAGTACTTGGAGAGAAGGATGGGTGGGATGACTTGAAGTTGTGATTAGTGACATTGATCATGGCAGCTACCGCTTTGGGAAGATACTTTTACAATCCAGGTACTAGCTAGAAAGTCTTTGATCCCGGGCGTCTAATCCGGGCAGCCGACACGTAAATGCAGTGCGGGCTGGAGACCTACCATGGGACATCTTAGCAGCAAAAATACCATTATTCAAGAATTGAGGTCGGCAGCACAATAGATCTGGGAATTGTCAAGCCAGGATTTTGGTCTCTTGAAAACTTTCTTTGTGGTTGTGGCAGAATCAACCTAGACACCTAGACTTGGTGCAGCGGCAAACGTCTTAGTCATGTAGAAATCAGAAGGTTCATGTAGCGGTAAATTAACCAGGTTATGCACAGAATGGCCCTGTGGAGATTGAATTCACAGAACGAACCCTGACAGTCAATTCACAGAATACCGTCTTTGCACAACTTCCAATGACCTCCGTAAAAATGACCTCTTCGTACTAAATAACATCTTCGCATTGGAGATGTTCAACTATGAGAGGGGTTACAGCTTGGTGCTGGGTGTTCAATGATGTGACATGTCGAACATCTCGGACAGTGGATCATCTATAAATCTGCACCGGCGGTCACTCGCTTTTATGGTCCACACGTGATATTCCATGTGTGTCCTATTTTCTGCTTCCTCCCACTTCTGTCACCGACAGGATCCATATTTCATGACAGATCACACAATCCTCCTACTCCAGTCATTTCCCATCTTCTTATAAAGTACCCTCTTTTCCACCTTCTTTTCCCTTACCGGTTGCCTACCTAGAATATGTAGCGCAAGTGACTCACCCCATTCTAGGCTGCGATATTCAATACAGAGCCACAGCGTAACTCCGCAAACATGTCTCGCCTCGCGCCTACTTCGTCTAATCAGTGCTCCCACTTCTTTTCGTTCCACCCACCTCCGCTACCGCCATCACACACGCCGACCTGACACTTCCACGCCCGCACAGCCATACTTTTGACTTGACGCACCATGACGACGCCCACTACACCCAACGGCACGATGCCAGCGACTGCTACACCTGACCGCACGCTTCCGGCGCCTATTACACCTGACCGCACGATGCCGGCGCCCATTACGCCGATCTGCCCCGGCACTACTCCCACCACCCCCGACCGCACCATGCAGCCCCCGGCTACACACATCCGCACCATTCCAGCACCCACGACACCCATCCGCCGCGGCCCCACCCCCGCCACCACCCCCGGCCGCCTCACCTCCGGCCCCGCCTTCTGCGCGCTCTGCAACTCCTTCTTCCCCTCCGCCTCAACGCTCTGGGCCCACAGCCGCACCTGGCACTCGAGGCTTACACGCACGTCTACGGCGTCTGTCGCAATGATCACGGACGCCGACGGCGCGGCGAACCTTTTCCGGACTGCCTACACCTATACCGACGAGAACGAGTACGAGCACGTGGACGTGGACCGGTGCAACACCACCGACGCTGAAGACGCGCACGCGCACGCGGTGAAGGTCGAAGTGACGGCGCCTGAACTGTTCACGATTGCGGAGACGCGGGAGCTGGAGCGCCGGGTGGAGCATGTGGTGGGTGAGTTTTGGAGAAGCAAGATGGAGGGCTGTAGGGCTGTCAGTCAGCTGGGCGCCGGAGGAGGGGCGGGGGGCGCACTGGGGCGGGTGAAGGTTATATGGGGCGAGGAGGCTGGGGAGAGGTGGAGGGCTGTTAGGTCTGATAGTGCTAGTAGTGGCGAGGGAATGGAGGGTGTTAAGAAGGAGGGTGGTGGTGTGGATGGTGGCGAAATGGAGGGTGTTACGGAGACGGGTACCGGTGAGAATTGTGCCGGGAATGGAGGGTATCAAAGTGGAGGGCACTCGTGTCAAAATGGCGATGAAGTGGAGGATGTCAAGCCGGAAGGTGTCAAGCCCGATGTTGTGGATGGTGGCGATGCCGAAATGGAGGATGTGGAGGTGAACGAGGAGGCCAAGGTGAACGAGGAGGACGTCAAGGTCAAGGAGGAGACGCGAAGCAGCTAGTTCCGAAGCGCATATGCTAGGCTATACAAGTTGTGAACGAAGCACTTCTGTAATAGCGTAATTAATACTCCGTATTTAATACTGACAGTTTTCGGCTTGTTCATCATATATCACTCCATCGTTCATCCCAACACATGCCATCATCAGCACCTATCTATAGCTTATTATGCTTACCTCCATAACCCTCTTCTGTTTGTCTATTCCTTCTGCGAATGGCCTGTGAGAAACTCCCGTACGTTTAATGCATTGTGGTTCGTCGGTGATAAGAGAGGTATGAGCAGTTGGTGAGGGTGCGGTCCTGCATCATCGATGGTTCGGTTTTTGGTTTTGACGTAAATGGCCTCGGATGTCGCTTCGCCCTTATTTTGCTTTTCCCTTTTCTGCTCTGCTTTGCTCTTCCTGTGCACGTAACACAAATGGCAAAAAGAACACACATCCATACGCCCAACAGCAACAACTGTTAGAATGATCAATGCCGCGCCCTATATCATTCAGCTTAGATCGTGTGGGCTCGCTGGTCTCCTGGAATCCCATCGCCCTTGTTCTGCTCTGCTCTTTCTCTTCCAGTTACAAAGAGCACGACCATAGGTTCGTCTCCAACAGCAACAAAAATGACACCACCATCAGTGCACGAGACTAACAGGAAACAACAGATCACCATCGTCACGAAGCCAGTGATGTGTTCTACAGATGATGGGAAGCTTTAGACTCAGGGGTCACTCTAATTGCGGAAATGGTTCTACGGCTGAAATGTATTTTTGGATGATCTTCATGCAGAAAGTTGGTCCACAAAACCCTGGACTATTTCACCGCGTTCTAACATTTCATTGCTTCTTCTCTGCTTTGCTGTGGCCCGTCTGATCGCCTTGTACCTACACGAAAACATGACTTGTGAAAGCTCTCTATTGTCAAGACTATGTCGGAGGGTCCACCTCGTGACATAGGCACATGACTAATACGTCATGTGCCGGATGTTATACGTCATTAACCGGGTAACTGTTGCTGCTGCTATAAGGTTTACACTGTGGAAAGCTCTCTGAATCCTGTACATACACACACAATAAGAATCTTGCTCTTTGAACACTTGCCTTCATCTAACCCCTTTCATTGCTTAATACTTTTCTGATACGACCATCTCACACGTTATCAGCACCAAAGCTCTATTAATCGCTGAGACTAATTGCTAGACTTTAATTACCCCTCTCGAAACCTTATTTTCTTCTGTCCCGTTCTTTCTTCCTCACCAATGACTCGAGTCGAAAAGTTCAAAGGCTCTAGGGGCTCCGTTGATAAACTCACCAGGACTAATTATTCCACTTGGTCTACCCGTGTTCTGGACATAATCGAAACTGACGAACACCTGAAAATTCTGTTAGGGAAGTTTACTCGCCCTCCAAACCCCCCTCAGAATGCAACTGCAGCAGACAAGGCTACTCGGACAGCAGAACAAGAACATTGGGATAAAGCCTCAGGTGATGTAGCCGCCATGATTAGGCAGACTTTGACCGATGAAATTCACGATACTGTCACCAGAGAAACTCAAGCTCACGACCTATGGCTTGATCTCAAGAACCGTTACGACCCTGCAGCAAATCGTCACGGGAGAAGACTCATCCTACGGGAGTTTCAACTATGCAGACAGAACGAACATGAGTCAATTGCAGATTACGTCGGTAGAATCAACAAAATTCGGAAACAACTCAAAGGCTCAGAAGAAGCCATAAAGGATGAAGATGTGATCAATCATCTCCTTGGTGGATACCTTAGAGATGAATTCGAAGACACTTGTGATTCAATTGATTCTGACAAAACAGATTACACTTTGGATGAGGTTGTCAAACGGCTCATGAAAACTGAAGCTCGTAAAGCCTACCTTGCTAATGTCAGACTCGGATATGACCGGAACCCTGAACTCCTTTACTCTGCACGAGACAATGCTGTCAGTCACAATCAGATACCTTACACACAAGCCGGGCCATCGAACCTTATTCCTCAACACATGACCAACTTTCCTGTCTACACTCCCGTGGAATACATCAATGGAACAGGCTGTGATCATCATAGGAACACATCCCATACTACCGCAAATTGTTGGACATTGAAGAGAAGAAGAGAGGAAGAAGAAGATGCTTACTTGGGGATCAAATGCTACAACTGCCAACAAATTGGACACCGACAGAATAACTGCCCTCTCCGTCCCAGACAACAAAGAAGGCCCTCAACCACTGGCTCTCAGCAAGGAAGAAATACACCCTTATCCTCATATCAACAGGAACCTAGGCATGTGGCTAAGCGTCATCTCCCTTCAAAACCGGCCAACTTACCCGACTATGATCCTGAGGCATATGCAGAATTCCTTGCCTTCCGTAATAGAAGCGTCAGAGCGAACTTGACCGAGGGAACATCCACATCTACGATGCAACAACAGAATGCTGGCCCAAACTCCCCACAATCCCCTGCAAACTCCAGCGGGAGTAGTGCCTCTAACTTATCTCAGAGGTGACTAACCGATATGATACCCAATGTATTTATCTCCAACCCTAGCTTCTTGTTGTCCAGCTCCTCTTGTGATCTTGAGCATAAGTGGTGTGCCGATTCAGGTGCAACTGACCACGTCAGCTGCAATGAAGATAATTTTGTTACATGGCAAGATGTTGACCTTGTTATTAAACTTGGAGATGATACAACCATTCATGTCAGGCGTGCTGGTTTAATTAATCTGTTCGGTGTTTTACTCCCTGCGTTGTTTATACCTATTTTTAGAATGTCGTTGCTTTCTGTTTCTTCGCTTGATCGAGATGGCTGGCATATCTCTTTTCATAATAATACTGGTGTCTTTAAAGACCCTACTAATAACTTGCGTTTTACTTGCTCCCTTGACAATGGGTTATATTGGCTTAATGATAATATTAATACTGATGCGATGGTGATCGATAGCTTGGATGATACAGTTAAGGGGGTGTTGGGAACTGAGAATATGTCTATTGGGAACATGAATGATGAAAATATTGTTAATGGGGACGTGAATGTCAATGACGAAAGCAGTTTTACTGGGGACGCGAATGTTAACGATGAGGGTGTCATTACCGGGGATGCGAATGTCAATGATGAAATAATTATTAAGGAAGGAATGAACAAGGGTAATGAGAAGAAAGGTCATGTACAGGAGGGAAGGGCACTGTATGCACGGGCCACTAGGAGTCGAGTGGCAGAGGGATTGGCAGATCCCCCACCTTCCTTATGGGATGTCTACAATGTAACTGACGTGGTGTCTCACCGAACGAGAAGAGTCATTCAGGAAGAAATACGTCAAAACGACATCGATAACGGATATGCTCCGCCATTTACAGTTGCCGACTCCAGCTCTGAGGACGAATACACTGATGACGACGACTCGGATATGGACTCCGACGATGAAGACTCTGATAACGAAAAGGTAACCTACTTCGACAAGTCACCAATTGTCAAATGGGGAAAAGCTACAAACGATTCTTCCAGTGGGCCACCAGGAACGGATTTTCCGCCACTGACGGCGAGGAGAGTGGTATTTTTGGTCGAGAAAACCTGTGATGCACGCCACAAGTTCACTAAATCTCAGATGGTATCCGGTGACCTATGGCACAGACGGTTGGCACACTTACACGTGCATGAGCTGAGAAACTTATTGAGAAGTCATGGCTTGAACACTAAGCTGCCCTCTAAGAAAATGAAATGTCTCACATGTCCACAGGCTAAACTAAGACAGGCATATGAGAGAAAGATAAAGGCTACAAGAGCAACCGTGCCCTTTGAAAGGATTCACACGGACATGGGAGGCCCAATAAACGTTCCGACGAACTCAAAACGTCGATACTTTATCCTCTTTGTTGACGATTACAGTCGTTACACCACTGTATATTTTCTCAAGAAAAAGTCAGAGGCTACAAAGGCATGGCTTAAGTATAAGGCTTGGATAACCATACATCACCCTACTTCATCTGTCAAATACATACGCTCGGACAATGCCATGGAGTACGATATCCTCCATAGTGAACTGGAGTCTGAAGATATACTATGGGAAAAGTCACCACCATATTGCCAACACAAAAATGGAACGTCGGAACGAATGATACAAAACCTGGTAACTAAAGCTAGATGCTTAATGATTGATGCATCGTCACCTCCCAGAATGTGGGGAGAGGCAATTCATACCGCCACTTACTTACATAGCATCACACCTCAAGCCGGCTTGAACCACCGGTCGCCATTTGAGGTACTTTATGGAATACCACCACCCATCCATCACCTCAGAAGATGGGGATGCTTGTGCTATAATTGGAGACCTAAGCTAAAGAAAGGGAATAAAATGGATCCCAATGCAGTCCCGTGCATGTTCGTCGGCTATGTGCACCGCACAGGTAAACTATGGCGACTCTATGACTTCAAGACTGGCAACATAGTTAAGTCCTCAAATGTCTACTTTATAGAGGACCTCAATGCCTTCAACGATGCACCCCCAGGACCAAACAGATTCGAAGACGTCTTACCTTGCTATGCGGATGATACAGACGGTTGCCACATCTGTGACCATGCTATGGATAACGAAGATATTACCGCTGGAACCCAACCGCAGGATAAAACCGTGGAAAGGACAAACACTGCCAACAATGACGAAATGCGATCAAGTGTCACTATAGAAGGTATATCATACTGAAACCCAGAAAATATGTTGTTTTCAAAAACGATCTGAGAATTCCTTCACCTTTACCCCGCTCTGCTGGCTGAGGCCTAGCTATTCACACCTCGTGAATCTTCTTTTACTTTGCCGGCTGAGGCCTAGCTACATACATTGTGAATCCTGTTACCCTAATTGCTGGCTGAGGCCTAGCTGCACATATCTCTGAATACCTCCCCCCTTTTTACACTCTGTCATTGCCGGCCGAGGCCTAGCTGCAAACAAATAACTGCACCCTCATTCATTGTGACTGCTGGCTGCGGCCTAGCTGGATAACATACCATATTCCAAACACTTGATGCCGGCTGCGGCCCAGCTGTTGAACAAAAACAGACTCACCTGAACACAATCTATAAGTTATGCCGGCCGAGGCCCAGCTTTACACATGTGCACATACATATGCAACCTAATGAATAAAGACTTGAAGAGCGTCACTTAAGAAAACTAAGCTAACCTGACTTGAGAAGATTCCACCGAAAAATCCGAAGACCTTAGATTGGTTCGAAACAGAGAAATAATGCTGAAAGCACTTAACACTGATCGACCGGAACAATCAGACATACAATTCATGCTTACCTCTGTATCAAAGGAGATCTATAAGGAACTTGGATCAGTCAAAACCGCTATGAAGACCTCCGAGAAATCATTCTGGAAGGAAGCAATAAAAGAAGAATGGTCCTCACTACTTGACAACAAAACCTTCCACACAACTGACGAAGGGGTAAGGATACCAATCAATACCAAAGTAATATCATCTAGATGGGTATTCAAGAAAAAGGTTAATCCGGATGGATCAATAAGATATAAGGCCAGACTGTTGGTACGAGGATGCGAACAACAAAAAGGTCTTGATCTAAACGACACATATGCTCCTGTCTCCTCTTTACCTACACTTAGGATGGCCATCGCCCTAGCTGCACACAAAGACCTCAAAGTTCGACATCTGGACGTTACAACTGCCTTTCTAAACCCCGAGATCGACAGAGATGATATCTATGTTCAGTTACCCCCTGGCTCCAGCTCAGTCATCGAAGATTGTCCATCTATCGTCAGATTAAGGAAGACACTCTACGGATTGAGACAAAGCCCCGTTACTATGGTTTCGAGATATCGATTCTTTTCTACGAGACATTGGGTTCACAGCGTCGACGGAAGATACAAATTGCTACTACAAGGAAGGAATAATCCTCATACTATACGTGGATGACTTCTTCATTGTTGAAACGATACCTGGTCACGTGCAAACAATAGTTGATCTACTCTCTAAAAAGTATAAGATTAAGGATTTGGGATCCGCGAGCCACTTCCTTGGCCTCGAGCTCCATTCTGAACCTAATGGAGGTATACTATTGGGCCAACGAAATTACATAATGGGCATGATAAACAGATATAATCAGCAAGACGCTAATGTACCAGTCTCTCCCCTTGACCTCAGCGTTGACTTGGACAACACACGCTCTGTGGACACAGTCCTCTCTGGACGGAACAAAACTGAATACAAAAGCTTAGTAGGAAGCTTAATGTACGCAGCAATGGGGACCAGACCCGATATCTCCTTTGCAGTCTCCAAGCTGTGCCGGTACAATGACTCACCTCTCAAAATGCATCTAACTGCAGCACGACGAGTATTACGATACTTGAAGGGAACAATTGACCTACAACTACGCTATCCAGCAGGAAGATCTAACGACCCTGTACTAAGAGGATATACAGACTCGGACTTTGCTGGAGAAACAAAGTCAAGAAAGTCAACAGGTGGATACGTCTTCGTATTCGGAGGGCCCATCGCATGGAGTGCCAAACAGCAGTCATTGGTTGCCCTGAGCAGCCTCGAGGCAGAATATGTCGCCGCGTCGGAGGCTACCAGGACGGCAGTCACCTTAAATCGATTATTCCGAGAAATGTGCACTGGTATAGTGACTAATGACAATGTTTTATGTCCTGCATCTATTCTCTGCACACCAAAAAGAAAGGAAGAGTTGATATATCCATATACAACTCCACTATGTCAACACCCAGACGACTGCACCGACAACAGCGTTCCCATGCACATTGACAATCAAGGTGCACTGAAGCTTATACAGTCTGGCGCAGTGAAGAAAAGGAATAAACACGTTGAAGTCAAATATCACTACGTACTTGACATGCAAAGAAAGAAAATGGTACAGTTTGAGTATATTCATACCTCTCTTAATGCCGCAGATGTCATGACAAAACCATTGAATGGAATTAAACACGGCGCTGCTCTTGATCTCCTAGGATTTGTGAGACGGATCGAAAGAAGCTCGTCTCCGGACATGACCATGGATGATGAGTCGCTGGATATGGGAATTACAGCTCTCATGGAAGGACACCTAACCACATGACCCCTATCTATCTTACCGTTGTCTATTCTAATCGAGGGGGTGACACTGTATTTATTGTTTTTGACATCGCTGACATGGTATTAAGATTGAGGGGGTGATATTATTCTATGGATAGATGTCTTGCTTCTTCTGTTTGACTTGGGAAATGATGGATCGGTGTCTTCACTTTTGCTTTTTATTTTTCTTTTCCATGTCTGTATATTGCCGGTTACTGACATGGTCACGATGTGGAGGGGGTGTGTCGGAGGGTCCACCTCGTGACATAGGCACATGACTAATACGTCATGTGCCGGATGTTATACGTCATTAACCGGGTAACTGTTGCTGCTGCTATAAGGTTTACACTGTGGAAAGCTCTCTGAATCCTGTACATACACACACAATAAGAATCTTGCTCTTTGAACACTTGCCTTCATCTAACCCCTTTCATTGCTTAATACTTTTCTGATACGACCATCTCACAGACTATGTCCAGTGTTATCTGCTCGTGGCCCTTTTACTTCTTCAATACACGATGCAGGGTTGAAGGAATGTTGAGCGAAGCATCCATTCCGGGTTGCCACCCTGATGCCGTGTTTCACGTGTACATGGCACTCCTATCAAGTTTCTGCTTGTTCTCATCATCTTATTATTCATCACCCCTTCACCGCACTCTATAGTTCATCCTTCACAAGCCGTGGTTGATGCTGTGCATCAGGGACGGCCCTGTTCTGAGTGTTCCAGTAATGGAGCACTTCCCGTACGACTGGAGCCCTGTCAGACTCACATATTCCACCACAACCACAAAGAAAGTTTTTAAAAGACATCAACATACTGATACCTGAATATTGGATCTATCATACTGGCGATTTGTTTTTTTTAAAAACTGTCATTTTGCGCAAGAGATGTCCCAGATCTGGGATCTGAGGGGCCCCCAGCCGTACGGGAAGTACTCCAATATTCAACGAGCTGGTGACTAAGCCCTCTGATATATACCTCCAATGGTATATCTCCTACGTTGCAACTTGCATCACCTTGCCCCGTTTCCCGTCTCGTCTCCGGTCTTGTGTATCCCGTCTCATGTAGCCTAGATTGCATCTTCCGTTGTGTGTTCTGTTGCATCCTGTGTATCCTGCCCTGCCCTGCCCTGCGTTACGTTGCATTGCGCTGTGTATTTCGTGCGTTGCTTATTGCGCTGTCGTACCTGGTGCCTGGCCAGCCGTTAAGCGCCGGCAAACGCCGCCCAAACCTTATCTCCACCGCGACCGACACACGTAACCTAAACCCAACGTGCGACGTGCGACGTACGACAACGTTCGAAACGAAACGACCACCGTCACCACCGACACCGACACCGACACCGACACCGGCAACCTTTGCAACTATTACTACTGCGACTGCGCTCCCTGCTGCATCAACCGGCTTGCTGCATCAAGGTCGCATCCTTCCCGCCCGAGACTTGGGTCGTCCGTCAGTCACACCATCACACAATGCCGCCGCCTTCGTCACCACCACTGCCAGCAACAGCAGCCACCCCACCACCTCCACATCCACCCCGCGACGACTCCCCGCCGCCTTCACCCACACCACCACGCCGCGGCTCGCTCCAAGTCGACTACTCCCCCGACACCACCCCCCAACCATCCCGTCTCCGCCGTCTGACAACAAAAACAACCACCTTCCTCCGAGGACCCACGCCGCCCCACACAGCGCCCTTCGTCCCCCTCTACCCGCGCCTCCAATCCTGGCCGTCCACAACGCTCAAAAACACGTTCAAGCGTCGGCGGCACCGCTCCGCCTTCCTCGCCTCCTACCTCTTCCTGTGGCTCGTGCTCTTCATAGTCGTGACGCACTACTCCCGCTTCGCTGCCCGCGTCTCCGGTGTCACGCCAACAAATCTTGCATGCACCAGTAGCCTGTGGGCCAAGAACAACGGGTGTGGCCTGGACGGCACGGGGTGTCTCCCGTTCGATGGCTCGAGCTTCGGCTTCCGCTGTCCCGCCGGCTGCGAGTCCGCCGGGAAGGTGCTGAATCCGCGCGCCGTGGGCGACCGCATGGTCAGCTACGCCCCGTTCGTGGTCGGCGGCGGCGACGGCGACGGCGTGTATCGCGCCGACTCGTTCCTGTGCCCGGCGTTCCTGCACTCAGGCCTCGGGACCAACCGACAAGGCGGCTGCGGCATCCTGACACGCACCGGGTCATCCAGCTCCTTCCCAGCCTCCTCCGCCCACGGCATCTCGTCCACGCCCTTCCCCGCCTCCTTCCCCTCCAGCTTCATCCTCTCCCCGGGCGACTCCTCGCACTGCGCCGACCTGCGCTGGCCAACCCTCGCCATCTCGCTGCCGTTCACCGTCGTCACCACGCTGATCTCGCCGTACCCAGCGCTCACCTTCGCCTCCGTCTTCACCGGCGTCTTCTTCCACGTCGCCCTCGCCTCGGACCCGCCGTTCCTCCCCGACCCCGCCGCAGTGGTCTCGCGCGCCCTGTCGCGCTTCCTCCCCGCCGCCTTCGTCGCCTACGTCCTCTTCCACCACCTCCTCGCGCCCCTCTACTCCCGCCGCACCGACGCCGCCGAGCGCGCCGTCCTCCACCTCACCGGCCTCTGGGTCGGCGCGCTCACCAACGAAACCTTCGACACCTGGGTCCCCATCACCCGCCTCACCGCGCGCGACCTCGCCCAACAACCCGGCGCGCAAGCCGCCCTCATAATCCTCTGCCTCCTCCTCGCGGCGATCGTGCTCACGCAGGCACACGCCATCCGCCTCGCCGGGCTCCTCCCGCGCTACCTCAAATTCTACATCGCGGCCGGCCTCAGCCTCGCGCTCCTCGCCGCCATCCCGCGCGAGTCGCTGCGCATCCACCACTACATCCTCGCGCTCCTGCTGCTCCCCGGCGCGGCCGCGGTGTACACGCGCCCGTCGCTGCTGTGGACCGGCATCCTGCTCGGCCTGTTCGTCAACGGCACCGCGCGCTGGGGGTTCGCCGGCATCGTCGAGACGTCCGACAGCCTCGTCGGCGACGGGCTGTGGTTCTCGCCCCTGCCCGCGTTCGAGCCGCCGCCCACTGTCCGCGCTGATAACGTGACGATCCACTGGCCGTGGAGCTCGTCGGACGGCGGGGAAGGCTGGGGCGCGGGCGGCGGCGTGAGTGTTCTTGTTAATGACGTCGAGCGGGTGCGCTGGCGCGCGGGGAACGCGAGTGCGGCGGGGAATGTGACGGTCCGGAGAACGGAGGGGGAAAAGTTGTTTGTGCGGCTGGGGTATTTTGATGATGTGGGCGGGAGCTATGATTATACGCGGGCGGGGGTGGTGGAGGGGAATGGAAGGTGGAGGGGGCCGGTGGCGGGGTGGAGTTAGGGATGTGAGAGGGGGGGAGGGGAGGGGGAGAGGTGAGGATGGATGGAGGGATGGAGGGATGGAGGGATGGAGGGGATAATGGCGGTGGTAATGATGGTGACGATAACGGCTTGTACGAGTTTTGTAGATTATGTAGTTTTTGGAATTGATGAAAATTGCCAACTCTAGTCTCCGCGCACATGCCGCTCTTTATTTCTGTGTCGGCCCTGGGTGCTTGTGAACTACAGACAGACGATAGCCGGGTGGTAACTCTACTACAAATCGTGTACTGAGACCGAGCACTTGAGTAATTGGACAACCTTCCCTAGTATTTTCGAACGAGCTTGAAAGATATGTTTCAGAGCCAGAACCAACCCCGGAGGTTCCATTCAGTCTCGTCATCATATGAGCACCCGGGGGGGAGCCGCCGTTCCGAAACAACGAGGCGCCTCCGCACCCAACCAAAGCTACCTTTCCATCCTGTTCCATCTTTTGCCATGTCGTAGATGCTCCCCTCAGTATATTAGAGCGGTTTAGAGCGACGAATTTCGAGAATCTCGTGGCACCGTTCTAGAATGTTCTGAGAGCCTGCGGGAAGTCGTTCGGTGCATGGAAACCTGGTCGTGCTGGCAGACAGTAGCTACCAGCCAGATGACAGGCCCCGCACTGGGTGGCGTCTATGTATGAGCACGCTGCTGGGACTCATGTTGATCGTTATGCAAAGTGGGCTCCTGTACTGGTCCCTCTGTGCAGTTGCACTGAGTCTGGCCGTATGCATGCTGTATACCATGCTTCCACGTCCTCCGTCAACCCAAGGTATATGAATTCACCGTTGGGCGCCTCGGCGGCTGTTCAATCTGACGGCCATTAACTAGTTGCACTGTGGCTGAGTTGGCCAATGAACCTCCCATACCCTCCCATACATCCCATACCGCCCGTGGCTCCGTAACCTCTCAAGTCTGGCCCACACAGGTCGTAACTTATACTTGCACAGTGACACAAACTTCGGAAATCTAGAGTCCAAAGACTGTAAAGCGGGTCACTATCAGTGTGGTGAAATTCGAATCTAGTTCAAGCAAGTTATGAGACCAGGCTGGAGGCACTGCCCTGCGCTGCTACCTCATCGAACAACTTCCTGTACCATCTGGAGTGTCTCATTTGTGATCTACAACGGTTGTACCGCAACAGACAACTCGGGAATTTCGGATTCCAACGCTGGAGAAGGGGTCACTTCTCCATCGCAGGAATTATAGTGAAATCCCAGGTCAAAAATGTTGTTATCGGAAAACTGGAGAACGTCCAGACGTTAGGTAAAGTTATCTATTTGTGGCTGAAAATCATCTTTTGATTCATCTACCGGGCCGCACCCATGATTCATGCCCATTACCCATAACCATACATGCAAAACATCCACCAAGCCCTCCAAGCTCAAAGAAAAGGGTATTTACATCCACCTCCACCTCTGTGCGTCTATCATATATACATACACCCATTTCACTTCATTAAGTCATCCATCATATACAAGCCGCCACTCCATCCCCGCAATTCAACTCATCATGCAAGAAAATATCGAAATCGAAAAAAAGAAACAGGCAAAAGAAAAGAATCAAAGCAACTCCGATTTCGCGCCAAAAAAACAGCAGATTCCCGACCCACCCACCGTCCGTCCGTCCGTCCGTGACACTAGGAAATCACACACATGCGGTCCATCCGCTTGCCGCTCTCGCTTCGCTCGCGCTAGTGGCGGCGCGGCGGCGGCCGCTGCTCCGAAATGTAGCTGTCCGTCGTCGTCGTGGTGGTGTCGTACGTGGCGCTGCTGATGTAGCTGCTCTCGTTGCCGGTCGTGGTGGTGTCGTAGCCGTCGGTGGTGCTGACGGGCTCGTGGTGGTGCGCGGAGCCGGAGCGGGAGCGGGTGTGGCGGCTGCCGCCGGTGTAGCGCTCCTCGTCGCCGTGCGCGGATTTGTGGTTGCTGCGGTAGTGTTCGAGCGCGATGTAGAGGCTGAGGAGGGTGGTGAGGAAGAACAGGATGCTGGGGTGTGTTAGTTGTGAGTTGGGAGAGAGTTGGAAGTGGGGGGAGGCGTACATCATGAGGATGACACCCGCGTCCAGCGCCTTCACGAGCCCGCCGGTCCGCGTCGTGCGCGGCGTCTGTTGGTTTGCGACGCGCACATAGACGAGCCAGTTGCGCAGCCGGTTCGACGCGGCGTCGGTGTGGAAGTTGTCGTGCAGCAGCACGGCGCTGGTGATGAACCCGGCCAGGATCGCGAAGTCGAGTATCGCGGCGAGCAGCTGCAGGTGGTGGCCGAGACAGCAGATGGCGAGGAGCGACCAGAATGACACGAAGAGCGCGAGACACGAGAAGAGCAGCGGGATGAGCACCTCCTGCGGCAGGTTGTAGCCAAAGCGCACGAACTCGTGCGTCATGTACGCTGTTATGCCGATGAGCACGAGTGCGATTATGTGCTGGAAGATCCGCAGGAACCAGGTGGTGAGTTTGGCGAGTTTGGCCATTGCGGCGGGAGCTGTGGAGCTGGGGGCAGAGAGCGGTGGTGGTCGTGGTGGTGTCGGTGGGTGGGCAGTGCGGCGTTGCTATCGTGAACTCGCCGTGTAGTGTGGTCGAGCGTTGAGCGTAGGCGGAACAGTGCAGAGAAGCAGTCGTGTGGTGCAGTCAGTGCAATGGGAGCAGAAACAATGTTGGATGCTGCACTCGAGCTGGCCCCGAAACGCTGCGAGTCCTCCACGTCGATTTCGTTGGCAGAGATTTTCTGGGAGGTTGGGGGTCGGGTGGCTGGGGGGGATTCGGATTGAGTGGTGAGCGTCGTTTCCAGCCCCCTTGTGTACGGATGCTCGACTCACTGCGTTACGCGCCCTGGCGACGTCCGCACCCCCGCCCTTCCCAGAAACCACAGCAACCCCAGAGATAAACAGACACAGATGATGCAAAGATAGAAAAAATGCACGATGAATCTAGCTCTTCCGCTCCTGCTTCTGATGAGGGCGATGGTGGAGATGGTGTCTCGCAATTGCTTTTGTCTTGCGAGCCACGGCCAGGGGGAGAACCGTACTCTACTAGAGTAAGCGATGATGCGGTGGGCGGCCCGGAACACGTGCCCCCTGTTGGCTGGACAACTGGCGACTGGCCAGCACATACTGCACGTGACTAGTCGACTAGCTGCAAAGTGATGTGTGGTGTGTCAGCGGATGTGTCAGCCCACAGTTTTTGTATCCCAACCAGCTCAAACTGTCGTCACCAGCTTGAGATCGCTGCCCGCGATTGATGCGAAAAATGTCTCCAGCTATGTTGCACGTTTTTTATTCCGATGTCTGAGGAATTGATCAGCCCATCTTAGCCGTAGTAGCCGATTTCAAGACACAAAGCAGTATGCTCGTGTAGACTCCAATCAAGCAAGTAGAACAATTCCTTTTCAAATCAAAATCCAAAAGCAAGAAGCGAGCCATGAGGGATATGTAGCGTTCACAGAACCTGGAAACCCCGGTGATATTTATGTAGAACAAGCCGCACGTTAACGCGAACCAGACTGGACCGAAGCAGAGTGACATGACAGCAGATGCAGTGTGCCGCTCGCGGATCATGTTGCTCACTTTATACTCCGCAAGGGATCAGTATTGGCCTTTTGAGCAGGGCTTGGCCCTGTCTAGATGCATTACCTACAGCTTCTAACAGCCAATCACCATGTATTTGGATTACCGCAGCGCCCCATCCAGTCGTTCAGAAACGGTTCTCTGTCGCTTTCCCTAATCCTAATAATCTTGATTCTAGGCAATATTGATGATAATGTTTAGGGTTGACAACATTTATATTTGATATGAGAGGATAAGTGATCGTGTTCGTTTGTAAGGTTAGGTGTAAAGGAAGAGAAGGAGAAAGGCAGAAAACAGCGATGAGTGCCCAGATCACATGACTAAACATATTCCCAGAACCGAATGACCACCAGTGCAGATGCAACCTCCAACAAGTTAACCAAGGCGTGAAGAAACATAAAAAAAGAAGTTCGATAACAATTTCTGAGGTACAATTTGTTTTCTTCCCATGATTTCATCTTCCCAATTCAAGAACAAGCGAAAAATTATCAGACGTGAGAACAGATCAAACCCGCCCAGAAAATGAGTGGTGAAACCACCGGAAAATGAATTAACGACGAAAGAATAGGAGTACTGCAAAGAAATCATTACAGATGCGGCCAATAATCGTTCCATCTCGGCGTTAAAAACACTCCCTCGGGCGGGTTTCGAATACTGATGTACGACTCCACGGTAATGAACAGGATGCAGATGACATAGACCAACAAGAAAACTAAGCAAATAGCAATCAGAAGCAGATTTCCCAACCACTTCCATGTCGAAATTTCCCCTTCTTCCTCAGTCTCGTTCTCAGCCGGTGTAAGTGATTTGTCATTAGTCTCGTTCCCAGCCAGTGTAGGTGATTCGCTATTGACAGGCGAGGTACGAGCAACATCACCATCATCAGGGGGCGGGACTTCTTTTTTCTTATCTTCTTTCTTACTATGCTTCTTCGCTATCTTGTTAATCCTCCGAGCCGCTTTTAGAACCATAGCAATGACCGTCATCTCGCATTGTTGAAAGTCCCACAGCGCGTCGATCAGGTCTTGGTGGTAGCTTGTTCCCATGGCGATGAAAACGACAGTCAAAGGGAAGATACACACGCCGATGGAAGAGCCTCGCCACATCCAGAGCTCAACCTTGCTCGGAAAGTGGACGTTCCACGCTGCAGCGTGCAAGAGTCCGTTGATCGTGATGAGTGCTCCTTCAGCAAACATCGGCCAATAACCCGTAATCCCCTTGCCCATCTTCTTCACGGTTTGTTCAGAGTCTCCGATACAAGCAACTATGTCGTAGAAAGCTTTCTCTAGGACCCCAAGGAGATTAGTTGGTATCCGGTTTGTCGAAAGACGGGACCTGTTCCCCGGTAAACGGACATCGTCTCGATTGAATGCGGTAGCTTTGCAGTCTTCAATATTTGATAAGACCTCAGTGATAGAATCAGGCTCAGTAGAAGGCGTTGACACCTGTTTAGACTGCCAAATCTTTATCGATAACGGTTCATTCACATCGAAAGGCTTGTTCCACCAGCTCACATAGATAATAATTGTGCACACTACCTGAATCAGGACGTGTATCTCCAATAACGTAATCCTCATTCCAGACTTCCACCGAGAGATACACTGTATTGCTAACCACAATGTCTGTGTCCCAGAAAGTAATTTGGCAACGTTGTTTGACTTTCCCTTATCGACAATTGCCTTCTTGTCGAAGCTATTCGCATTAATCCGGCCCTCCTTTAGGTAGGCCACAAAGCCACTCGCAGTCAGGGTTGTTGTGTATTCCGGCTGGTCCCCTTCTGGTAATCTAGTTAAATGCCGCGATTTTATCGGAGTAATTGCGCCCTCGGGCTTCACGTCGACGACAAACCCCCCCATTACGACAAAAAAGGCTCCGTCCATGCCAAGGTAGTCTCGATCATCCTCGGAGTCAAGGTATGATTCCCAATGCTCCTTTATCTCCTTTGCCTCCAACCATTGACTGTAAGCACACATGATCATTCCTTCGGGAACCACGATGGATACAATTGTCAGAATCGCCCGATAAAACACTCGGTCCCAGGTGGAGACATTCGGGATGATATTGGGATGTACGGAAGTCCATACACAAAAGATGAACGTAGCTGTGCTACTGAAGATGATTCCCCATGTTCCTCGGCCTACTGGTTCGCTTGCAAAATAAACTTTACCGGTAGATGTATTGAATTCTTGGGTACGAGATGTCTGGTTCCGAGGTTGTTCGGGATCGAGCGGTGCGGGGAGGCATAAAACATAAAAGGCGCGAAGGACTAGGCCGAGGAAGGTATACAGGAAAAAGCGATGAGACTTCATAGATATTACGAGAGGAGGTCGATGCTATGAAGAGTGAGTTGGAGGGTTGGTGCCCGACACCATCGATAAAATTGTTTCCGGACCGAGGAAGTTGCTGATGTAAAATTTAATTGTTAGAATGATCAACAGGCTAACCGTACGATGGGGGCATAGATGCAGTTGAAATACACTCGAGCGGTGCCTTGACAAGAATCAAGATTAATCCAACAAGTACATCGATTGCGGAGGCCCGATGAACTGGAGCAGGAGAACCAAACTGTGGCTCGACGAAAGGCTCTCGTATATCAATAAACCCTTCACCATAGCCTCCTCAAATTGGCGTGGTTCTTTTCTGAATATTTCTACAGCCATTGTATGCGAAGCAGCATGCACATCAGCCACACAGAATTCGAAGTGATACATTCTAATTGATGTGTTTTGTTGTCGTTCGCTGCCATCAGCGATGTCTCATAGGAAAACAAAATAACACTAACTTCTCAGGGTATGTATGCCCGCACTTGTGGGCAATAACCCCTGTTCTATTACTTTCAATGGGAGGGCCTGCCCAAAAAGTTCAGCAAGTCGCCAAATGGTCGTGTCATGTTGCATATTTCTGAGACATACATATGTCAACCTGTCAACCGCACGCTCCAGTGACCGCTAAAAGTGTATAGGATTGGTGCTGATCTGCCGAGAGAGCCTCAAGTAACACGAATTTTGAGCCTCAAAATATTTTTCCCTGAAGGAATTTGCGAGTTGTGCAGTCAAAGGTGTGCAGTTGGTTGATTTCCTTATGCACCATAGAGTATTTGGATGTCTTGGAGCGTAAGATATCTGGCCTCTGAATGGTCTAGTGATAAGGGCGGTGGGGCGGTACAGGAAAATATTTGCTAGCAGCCTGAATTCCAGCACAAACTTCTCGGCGGACGCTAGTAGCGCAAGACTGCGCAAACAGACAAAAGCAAATATTACCTTGACTGGCTGTGGACGTCAAGTATTTCGTTATCATGTAACACGTCTGAAGTATTCATTGTTTCGTCGGCCGCTGCGGCCAAAGCCTAGAACCGCTGCGAGTGGGTTCATTCCCATTGGAGGGCATAAACCGTGGTCCCTCATTCGTCTCAATTTCCTGTGCACCTCTAGCACCTCCCTCTTGCGAGGGTTCCCTCCCGCGGAGCTTCTGCACCACCCAGGCCAGCCCCAGTCGCGACTCGCAATCGCAGTCCAATACGCCTCGCTGTGGCTGAGTCATAAATCACATCATAGAACCTTCGGCTTGACGTACAGTTTTCATGATAGATGTCTCCTTGGTATTCTAGCCCTACACACAGCAAGCCGTTTTTGAATGGCAGTGCGCAGCCGCACGGAGTGGCAGTGAGCTATGTTTGCGGGATTGGATCTATTGAGAGAACAAGAAGTGCTGGCAAGAGGTGCTGTGGCTTACTTTGGCAGTGGGTAAAGTTTTTGGGATGGAGGGAAGAAGTGTGAGCATCCATTGGAGTAGACAGAAAACTTCTGCGCCGATTTTGCACCCGGGATCACTCGAATTCGTCCTTCTGAGACATGAGGATACACAAGTTCTATATACAGAGCTAAGTGCCCTAAGCAACTCGAGGAACTACAGCCTTCTAATTGGATCTTCATCTTAATCTGCCGCTTCTTTACTTCATACGAGACGCCTAGCAGGACGAACTTGCCTCTACCACCCCTGGAAAAGCGACTTTTTCACACACAAAATTTAGTATGGTGGAAAAGCATTGGTAATGAGACTTAAGTGTCACGTCTCATTACCAATGTTTTTCCAATGTTTTTCCAATGCTTTACCAACGACTTTCCAACGAATTACCACGATGAGCATAGCATTTCCAATGAATTACCAAAGAATTACCAATGCTTTTACCATGAATTACAGTACAAAATGCGTTGCTCCCGGTGCTGCACCCATCGCCCCACCCCGCTGCAGCTGCGGTTGCTGCACTGGCCGCACCCGCACCCGCACCCATTGCTGCTGCACCAGCCGCCGCTTTTCCCTACGTTGCTGCCCTTGCTGCTGCCCCCGCTGCTGCTAACAGAATACATTAGTTAGTTCTTGCCATTGTTGTTAAATGAAGAGTAACACTTACCAAGACTAGGTTCAAGCAGCTTATGTGCGGTAGACACTGCGCAACATCATCATTAGTGCCATGGCGTGAAGCTGAAGATAAAGACACTTACAAGTAAAAGCAGTCGAACATGGTGTTTAGGCGAAGATTGTGTGGTAGGGATGAGGGATGGAGAAACAAGTCAGAAAATCAGGCGAATTGGTGCTTTAAATATACGTGAGTACTGTGTTGGGAACTTTGCAGATTCATTGGCAATTCAATCATCCTCAAGCCGGCACTAGCAGGGCATGGGACAGGAAATGATCGACTGAATCCACGGTAAGAACACTTCAACAATCCGCCCAAATCTTGAACCCAAAACTGACCGCTCCGACCTCTCAGCTTTCTCTCCAACCAAGCTCCCCATGGACCGTCCGAACGATTCCATATCTGATCCAACTTGTAATTCCTGTCATATCGAGTACACAAAACTCCAAAACCTTAGTATTGTTGAGCAGGCATTTTCGAACCCGTCCAAGCCTAGAGAAACCCACCTCTCACTGAAGACCTCAATGGTAATAACCCTGGCGGTCTAGATGATGCATTCATGCGTACGAAATCCACGGATTGTATTGGTGTTGCCTTTTGAGACCCTGATCTATGCTGTCGTTGACATCATGTCCAGCTGCACCGGTGGTCACCCGTACTGATAACTGCACCCAATTTCTCCACCTGCCCTCATCATCTCGCTGTTTCACCACATCTTCAACAGCTTCATTTACAATATATGCCACTAATTAATCATAATAACTACGCTGCCCCCTCCCAGTTTGCTGTCTATTTTGTACTCGTACTCGTGTGCAACGCTGACCAAGCACTGACAAATCCACCACCACATCCACCACACCACCACGTGCACGACAACGGGTCCCAGATCCGGCCCCAGCCCCTGCACGGCCGCCCTCCATCCTCGGCTGCCCTCGCATGCCTACTCCGTACGCGAGCCCGCAAAGTGGATCATCTCAACGTCCCCCGCTCTCTTCCTTGGCATTGAATCTATCCGAACTTCGTGGTTTGCGACGTAGTGCTGGCTCCTGGGACACTGCGGTTCAACAGCAGATGCAGATGAAGGTGTTGATCGAGTTTGGTTTCATCCCGATGGAGTTGCTGGGACTTGTTGATAAACACTATTAGTGGGCTGACAAGATGGACGGATCGCGGATGCGGAGACAGTGTTCGTGCAACGGCGCTGTGCGCCACGCTGCATGCGATGGATAAGTGTTAATCGCGTCCAGCGTGCTGCCCCACCAACCCACCAACGACACCAACCACAGCGTCTTTAAACCGGGCCCCGCGCAGCTCGAGTGCCCGAGTGCTCGAGCAGCTCGTACCAGGTTCACGACGATCCGACGCTGTGCAACCACAGCGCACGCTGGACAGCATGCATGCACGCGCACTCCCCCGGCCTCCCCATCTACTCTACTCTCCGCATCGCAGCATCTCCACCCGCACTCTATTTCCACAACCCCGGGACTCCACGACACCATTACAATTTCTTCACAAACGATTGTGTATGCAACGACGGGCTGACAGCCTGAAACCCGTTCGCACTGGTCTAAACACGGCCAGGCAGTAATTGTGATTGGCTTCTGAAAGACAGTATGTAGTATTAGCTCGAAATACTGTACAACTAGGCCAGCTAGCACGCAGGGGAGGGGAGCTCGGCAACTTCCCCACACTGCACTAAGAGCCCAGTAATGGCGAGGAGATGGAGCGGGACTGCAGGGGGCTCATGCCGAGGTCCAGACTTAAAAGTTAAGACCCCGCCCCATCGTCCGTTCTCTACATCTCCAGCTCTCCAGCTCCACAGGTCTCCAGCCTACACCTGCGGCCGCCCACACCCGCCGACCACCGCCACGACCCACGATGGCAATAATGACGGCAACGACCGCAATGGCGTCAAAACTATCGCCCCTCCTCCGCCGCTCGCTGCATCTCCACCCCTACCTCCGCAGCTCTGTCACGCGCAATCCGGCGCTGGCACTGACGGCGGCGACCGCGCTGGTGAGCTACCTGCTGCAGCTGCTGTGGACGCACCGCGCCCGCCGCGTTCAACGCCGCGAGCACACCGACCAGCACACGCAGCACGGACAGCACAAGCCGCACCCGGAGTTCACCGACGCGCAGCTGCAAACGCTGCTAGCGATTGCAGACACGCTCCTGCCCGCGCTGTCAGACGCGGAGACGGCAGCGCTGATGGCGGGTGTTGAGAGTGAAGGGGAAGAGGGGGTTGAGAAGGTAAGGGAGGCGCTGCGGGCGCTGGCGCGCGAACGGCCGTCGGAGGTGCCAGAGTTTGTTGAGACTATTGGAAAGCTGCTGCCGAAGGTTGCGCCGCGGGTTAAGGTTGAGGAATTGAAAGCGTTTTTGGGGCTGTTGAGGTGAGTGGAGTTGGATATGGGTGGAGCGTGGGGCGGGATATGGGGCTAATGGGATATGGGTAGTTTTCGGGCGACGGCGGTGATGTTGACCGGAAGGGTTACGCTTTTTCAGGACCTTGGGCAGCGGGAGAGGGAGGAGGTGTTGTTGGGGTGGAAGCATTCGTGAGTCCAGACTTTGGGCATGGGCGGGCCGGTGGCTAACAGGACAGACGCTTTGAAACGCTGCGGCGCGTCTTCGACTCCCTCACATCGCTCATACTCAGCAGCTACATCCGCACCTCATCCGTCGCCGAAGACGGAATGCAGTTCCCGTGCGCCGCCTCCGCCGCCGCCGTCCCGCGCGGACAGGACTTCGCATTCACCTTCCTCCCCCCCTCCGCGTCCACCCTCACCGCGCTCCCGGCCTTCGACGCAATCATAATCGGCTCGGGCTCGGGCGGCGGCGTAGCGGCCAAGACGCTGTCCGAGGCGGGCATGCGCGTACTCGTCGTCGAGAAGGGCTCGTACATCCCGGGCGCACAGGCGCTGTCGCAGGCGGAGGCTATGGGCCGCCGCTATGAGCGCCAGGGCCTGCACTCGGTGAGCGATGGGAGAATTGCGCTGCTGACGGCGAGCACGTTTGGCGGCGGGAGCGCGATCAACTGGGCTGCGAGTCTGCAGACGCCGATGGCGGTGCGCGAGGAGTGGGCGGCAAAGGGGCTGCCGCTTTTTACGAGTGAGAAGTTTCAGGAAAGTCTCGACAGGTGCGTCCCATCATATTCCCCTCACGAACTCTGCTGACGTAATGTTCCAGCGTCTGTAAAACCATGGGCGTCACCCTCCCGTCCACCCACAACGCCGCGAATACCGCCCTCCTCGCCGGCGCCGCAAAGCTCGGCCTCCCGCACGCCGCAGTCCCGCAGAACACCGGCGGCTCATCCACGCACGCCTGCAACCACCACTGCGCGTCCGGCTGCCTGTCAGGCCAAAAACAGGGCGGCCCGCACTGCTGGCTCCGGCTCGCCGCAGAACACGGGGCACAGTTCCTCGTAAACACAGCCTGCACCCGCATCGCCTTCTCCCCGTCGGGCGCGGCAACGGGCGTGCACCTCCGCCTCCCGAACAGCACCACTGACACCTTCCTCCCGTGCAGCCGCATCATCATCGCCGCCGGCTCGCTCCAAACCCCCGCCCTCCTCCTGCGCTCCGGCCACGTCAACCCACACCTGGGTCGCAACCTACACCTGCACCCAACAGCGCTAGTCCACGCCCGCTTCCCCACGCGAGTCAACCCCTACGACGGCAACATCCTCACCTCCGTCATTACCGCCGTCCCAGACGCAAAGCTGGAGGCAATGTGCATGCTCCCGTTCCTGCACGCCCCGTTACTCCCGTGGCGTTCCGGTACCGGGTACAAGGCGCTGCTGGCGGCGTATCCACGCATGCCGTGTTTCATCGCTATCACGCGCGACCGCGACGCCGGTGGGACGGTGGCGCTGGACGGGGAGAGCGGGGAGCCGGTGGTGGCGTACCAGCTCTCGCCGCGCGACGCGGGGACGCTTTACACCGCTGTAGCGGCGATGGCGGATGTGCTCCTCGCTTCTGGCGCCGAGCGCGTAGTCACCAACATCCGCGGGCTCCCGGACCTGGACGCGGGCACGGACGCGGCGGGCGTGGCGGCGTGGAAAAAAGAGTTGGCGGCGAAGGGGCCGGGCGACGCGGTGCTGGGGAGCGCGCACCAGATGGGGTCGTGCCGGATGGGCGCGAGTGCGGCGCATGGGGTGGTGGATGCGCACGGAAGGGTGTGGGGGAAACAAGGAGTGTGGGTGGCGGACGCGAGCGTGTTTCCCGGCGCGTGTGGGGTGAATCCGATGGTGGGCGTTATGGCGGTTGCTCAGGGCGTTGCTGGGGGCGTGGTGGGGGGGTGGAAGAAGGAGGTGGGGCAGAAGGAGGGGAAGTAGGAGAAGGGAGAGTGAGGGGAGTGAGAGGGGGTGAGGGACGTTGAGAAGGTGCTGGCTTGGGTTATGGTACATATTGCGGCGGCGACAGCTGTCAGCGGGGTTTGGCTTTATGATTGTTTATCCTGAGCGTAAAAAATGTACATATTGAATCCGATAGCTAGTATTATGGATTTGGCTGAAGGGGTTGCGAGGGGCGTGGCTGAGGGTGGAGGGAGCGGGGTGGGGCGGGGTTGGGCGGGGTGGGACGGGGAGAGGTAGGGGGAGGGGGGGAAGAAGAGGGAGTGAGGGACCTAGAAAAGGTGTTGGCTTATTTTATACACATTGCGGCAGCGACAGCTACGGGCGGCGTTGGCTTCTTATTGTTTATACATTATCCTAGCGTGCATGAATGTACATATAGTATCAGCTTATCCAAATGAGCGGGAAGGCTCAAGTAGTAATTAAGCGTTCTGCAGACACTACTTCACAAAACCGGGTTCCACCAGTAGCTCCTGGGGCCGGTCTTCCCCCGCGCCGTGAAGAATCCTCCAGTGTCCCTGGAAGAGTCGAGACGGAGTGATGCGAGTCGACGCAGCGTCAAACTCACCGCGTAGTGACTCAGCTAGCCCGCGAGTCCGTGTAGCATTCAGGACCCGCAAAGGTCTGGTAAATCGATTAGAAGCTGTGTAAGCTCGCCTCAATGACCTATCCTTACCACAAAGTTCGTTCAGTCTACTGGTGGGCACACTTTTCTTTAGTGGCCGGCGGGGGAGGAGGGGGGGAGGGGTGGTTACGAGTTGAGAATGTGCTTTATACCCACTACGCACACTTGGAAATATGTGTCGCAAGCCTGTAGGTAACGAAACCTACTGACTGCATAACCGTGAACTGGTGGCAGCTTATGCTACGAAGTTGCTCCCATCTGCCGGACTTCAGTGCTCCTGTCGCGGATCGTCGAGTCTATCATCGCGAGCCATCATGTCACCGTTATCGCACCACCTACAATGCCTCAGAACACCACAAAGCTTCCACTTCCCCTCCCCCTCTCCCTGGACCCGCCTTCCGGTCCTCCTTCCAAACCCACTACATTCAATCTCTCCATCCCATCCCATCCCTCCTTTCCCTCCCTTCCTTCCCATCCCCTCCTTCCCATACACATCTCTCTACCCGCCCCCAGGCCTTTGCTCTTCAGTCAGCACCGTCCCCTTCACACCGACGATGTAGCATAGCTTTTGCGCTCTGGAACGGTCTTTTGTTATCAATAATCTTTTTGGAACGCGGTGGACGCCAAAGTGGCGCTGGGATTGCACTGGCGCGGCTCACTGGGTGGTGCGGTAATTTGAGTTCGGTGCTGGCCTGGCTGATCGAGGCGGGAGGCGAGGGGGTGAGGGGATATATAAGGGATGCGGGGTTCTAGAAAGCTCCGCGGCGGGGTGGTGATGGTTTAGGCATTTTTCAGCGGTGCTACTACAGAGGGGAGGTTGTCGGGACGGGTGATCCGGAGTGGTGCCTCTACGTCAAGCATTTTCACTTTCACTTAGACACATCGCACATGTCACTCGACATCTCAACATCAAACATTCAAACATTTCATTTTATCTCCACAACCTTCACAACCCCCATATCCTCACCAAACCCACACCAACCCCTCCATTCACTGCACCACACCGGCCCTTAAGACAGCGCAGACAACACCGCCGTGTACGCCGCCTTCTTGTTGTAGCTGCTGTCAAACAGCAGCGGCGTCGACCCCGAGCGCCACGAGTCCTTGTCCGACACGCCCCACACGGTGATGCCGACACACTGCGACAGGTTCAGGCACGCCTTGACGACGGTGGTGTAGTCGCTTGCGGCCGCGCCGGCGATATCCAGCCTGCACAGTGTCAGTCAGTCTAGTTCACCCACCCGCCTCACCTGGAAAACTTAGTCACTTACTCTGTGATTGCGACCTCCGCGACACCGGCGCCGGCGAGGGCCGACATCGCAGCGGCCACACCGCCCGCGCCGCCGGCTTGCAGGTGCGCCTGTGTTCCGATACCGTCAATCTGCACGCCCGCGGCCTTCAGCTTCTTGACGAGCGTGACGAGCCCGTTGACCTTGGAGTTCGCGGAGTCGAGGTTGTAGTCGTTGATGTACAGCTTTGCGCTCGGATCCGCGGCTTTGGCCGCGTTGAACGCGATCGTGACGAAGGACTCGCCCAGGCGGTTGCTGAACACCGACGAGCGCAGGCTACCGTCTTCGTTGAAGATCTCGTTGACCACGTCCCAGCCGTAGATCTTCCCGGAGTAGCGCCCGGCGAGGTTGCTGATGTGGTTCTGCATTGCGGATGTAAGGGTCGAGGCGTCGCCGATGTTGCTGACCCACGTCGGGAGCTGGGAGTGCCAGACGAGCGTGTGACCCCGGACTAGCAGCCCGTTGGATTGCGCAAAATTGACGAGTGTGTCGGACCCCGAGTAGGTGAATGAGTTCTGCGACTTCTCGATCGCGTCCCATTTCATCGAGTTCTCGGGCGTCAGCTGGCCAAAGTCGGACTTGATGATGGCCGCGTTCTGGGTGTTGGCGAGGAGCGTCGCGTCGGCGCAGGTGCCGAAGTACTTCTTGCCCTTGGCCACCATCTTGGCCTGGAGAGAGCCGGCAGTGGGGGCGGCGGTCGAACCGGCCGAGGTCGTGGTAGTTGCACCCACGGAAGTTGTGGCGGTGGCAGTACCGGGCTGGCACTGGTAGTAATAGCTGTTTACTACGACGCAGGAGTAGCCGGAGATACAGGTTGTTGCGCCGGTCCAGTTGATGCCGCCGCACTGGGCCCATGCCCCCTGTTGGGCAGCCGCAAAGGGCGCCGCGAGAAGGAGCAGTTGAAGGTACTTCATGGTGCTGTGCGTTGGCCGTGAAGATGAGTGGTGGTGAGAAGAACAGGCGTGTGTGTTAGTGGGCATAGGGCATTTATACCCTTCTTCCTCTTAAGGTATAATAAGTTACCATGCAGATTCTTTCACCCAATATTCCCCTGCATTGGCCTAGGTTCGCGCAATGCGTATACCATGCTCCCCACAAATTGACAATCGCGGGGAGACTGGACAACAGCCGGAAAATAAGAGAAATTCCTATAGAAACGGAGATTTATAGCCCAAGACGGCATAATAGCTGCAAGTCTCCCATCCACGGTGTCGTTCGATCCACGCAGGCTAAACGGGAAGGCCCAGGAATCGGGGGAGGCTAAATCAAACCCCACCGGTCCCCTGTCAAAAAGTGTGGATATTGGGGCCTGCGGATCGCAGGGCTGGTTAGGCCGAAATATGCTCAACGGAAATAAATTTTTGTGAGAGAGGTAATGGATGTTTGTTGATATTGTTTTCATGGTTGGTTAGTTCGGATCCCCACATCACAACACCCGCAGGTCAATTGTATAAGTTCATCCTTCCGTTCAGGTGAGAAAATGCCCGTGGTCTTGCTGTTGTATATCGCACTCAATTTGGAATACCAGCCTAATGCACGAAAACTACAGTTGTGTTACTCAGCGCACATGAAATCAAAGTTAGGTATCTTTCATGGGACATATATGGCTTACCTTGGATTCCCATCTACAGATACGTTCCTTAACTATGACTAGCCTAGCACGTGCAAACCGCATTTAAGCTTCTTTCAAAAGAAACGGCCCGAAAACACGGACATTAATTAATCAATATCGCGTGACAAATCAGCCTGATAACATCTCATTCCACCAATCGTTGAAAATTGTCAACTTAGGCTAAATCAGACCATACACGACCACTAATTTCGTTGGTTGACAGGCCAAGGAGAGATGGAAGAATGACAGGTTGTTCCGGTTGGTATTGATCGGTTTCCGGGATTGAGGGTGCTTATATTAAACGAGCGGCTTGGTCGTGCCGAGAAGACCGTCGGATGTGTGGAATGGCTGGCCACGCATAGTAATGTGTGGCGAGTGATGTCCGGTTGTCAAGTGCTGTGTCACTGTGTCTAGATCAGATATTTCTTCGGCTCGACGATAAATAATCGTTTTCGCTCTCGGCTGATACATATGTTGCAAAGCTTTGCCGGAAGTCGACGGCTGAATGTTTACTAAAGACAAATTGGTAGCTGAGCCAGCACGTTGAAGGGTACGGGTACTAAAGCTGCTGTTTTAGCACTTTTATTGAGGCGTGAATTGGACTCATCAAACGAATCAGACCAGGAATTCCATTCGAATGCTGTTGAAGTTCTGTCAGAGGTGCTATTTAACGAGAGCTCGTGTAGTATCATGTGGTTTGTGCAAAATTAAGAGCAGTTTGCAGCAGAGTCGAGAACCTGTACATGTAGCCACCATCGTTACCCGGCCCAGTGGTTGCGAGATGCACCCTTCAACAATTAAGTGCATAATCGAGGCAATGAAGAAACTGGAGAATTGGGCAAAGAGAACAAATTAAGGCGGGTATATTGAACTATAATTATGTTCATTGTGTGTCAAGTGTACAGGAATAGAAGAGAAGAGAAGAGCAGAATAAGTGGGCCCGGAGATCTGACCCCGGGTCGCACACATGACCAAGCCCGAATGGTAATAACCAGTGCAGAATCGACAATTCCAGCAAAGCAAACGTTTAGCAACAGCGGGCACACGGGCCAAGCCAAAGTCATCACAATACAAATCGTACGGAACCAAGTAAACAAGACGCAGAGGATTAGACAAAAGTCTGGACACGAGAAAAAGGGTGACCAGAACATATTTATGTAATAATTCGTTACAACGCCATCGCCAGAACCGAAGATAATACTACACATCAACATCTTCATCCATTGGGAAATCTGCAGTTCATCTTCCATCCCATAGTTATTTAATCCTTAATATTTATCCATTCAGAACACTGCCGTACTCCATGTCTAACGGCTGCCAGCCAACACCTTGGATAATTCCAAGTGCTCCGCCGCCAAACAAGTTTCTTTTCGCAACCCATTTTCAAAAGTATCCATGCCATAGACATCAAAACCCCCCACTAATAAAATATTAACCCTATGTAGATAACCACATTGGTTTCCAAAATTCTGCCAACCGCCACAAAGACTATTTCGTCTCCCAAGTAGTCTGATAGATCTGAGACAGTGCGGTCCTTCAATATTAATTGATAAAAGCTTTCACCTAGACGTCAGTATTTTTTGCGAACCAAGGATACTAGCCTAGCCGCCCGGGAGCAGGACGGATCCTGGGGGGATACAGCATGTCTTGGGTCGCCCTGGACCTGCTCAAGAACCAACACCACGCCGTTGTACTGGATCTGAGGAAAGAGAGAGGTAGAATGCAGGGGGCTTGCACTTTCGACGCGTTCAGTGTTAGTTTCAACGAGTTCGGCAGTGTCAACCAGTTAGGGAACGTCGACGTCCACGAGTATTGTTGAGGACGAATTATGGGACCGCCCTGTTCCGCCATGTGGTGAGTAAAGAAAGACGTAGACGGTAGGGGGCTTGCAACTTCTCTGTACATACAGTATAGGTGGTCCGGAGAATAAGCCCTGGCCGTGATTAGTTCCTTCTCATCTATGGGTCTGATGTTTCCAACTTACGATGGAAATCGACTCTGCAAAGCTGAGGCACCCAGAGAACTTGAAATTGCAACTCGTTTGGCGCGTGATATCTCGGGCCCCGAGGCCCGAAGCCCGAGGCACATGTTCATTATCTGCTCAGCCCACATCCTCGTACGGCTGATCTTGCTCTGTGGCGAAGCTCCCAGAGTGTGGAACTGTCTTCTCTGGAAGGTCCGTCTAAATGACAAGACCGGCTCGCACCATGGCAGCTTGTATCAACATATCCACAAGGGACGAAGTTGACAGCGGCTAGAGTGTGCAAGAGAGACACGTTCTGTGGAGGCACGGTGTGGAGGCAGCGTGGCAAGGTTGAATGGATGCCCAGTGGCATGTTATTTCGAGGTGAGCTATAGAGATTGAGTTGGAGAGATGAGCTGCGAGATGGAGCTGTGGGGGAACTGGGAGAGGGATTTCAAAGACGCAGAGAGAGAGAGGAGAGGAGAGAAAGAGGAAGTGGGAAGTGGGAAGTGAGAAAAGCGGGGTTGAAATAAATCGAGTGCGCATCCATGGCTCAGCGACCAGGAGGTGACTTTCAGCTTGCGACTACACAGTGCAAGCACAAAACGAAATGACGGTAGACATGTCATTCCTGTGTAGCTTACTATCATAGTTATTCAATTATTTCCACGCCCTATTATCACTGCGTAACATGACACAACCAAAATAATTTGCTCTCATGCGAGCACCGATAATCTAACCATCTATTGATAGGCACATCTTCTCGCTCGATACCAGCCGCCCTTGAGAATTCCGTCTACTGGGTCGTGACCAATGTATCCAACCCACAGCGCCAGGCTACAACGCCAGCTCTGGGCCCTGTCCGAGCTTCGACGTCATTTTGCACAAAACAGTTTTCTTTGGTTTCAAGCAAAACTCTCGCGATCTCACACCGGTCAAGAATCGGTCTGTGATATATCCACCAGCACGCACATCTGTCTCATGCGGTCTAAAGCATGGTGGGGCTTTGCCAGATGTTGTAGCCAGTAGCCACGCTGCCACAGGAACCGGCTGTAAACATAAACGAGGGTGGAGTTTGTCCGAGAGATACGGGTTGGAGGCTGGGAAGGACGTGTGGTAGGTGGTAGGTGGTGGATGGACGGGTGGGTGGGCGGGTGGGCGGGTGGCATGGTTTTGTGGACTTGAGAGAATGAGCTGCGGACGAAGTGGGAGAGGAGTGTGAGAAAGGTAGGGCTCAGGGGTGAGAGAGGGGTGGTATATAGGAGGTGGGAGGTTGGAGGTGGGAAGTAGAATTGGGAAAGGCGGGGTCAGGGCGAGTGAGATTACATGCAGAAGCGATGGATGAGATCTCTGCTTTCGAATACAGTGCAGTGTCGTACAAAACAACAAGTAATTACAGAGATTTAGTAGCCCAGTATGATAGAGTACACTGTGAGAATCCCTCATGCCTAGTGGAATCGCGATGGGTATGCTACAACTTACACTCCTCAGCAGTATCGACACCGCCAACAGATGGTAGCACTAGCTCATAGTGGGTATGGAGAATGCGCAAAATCTAAAGTAATAGGTGTGTTCGTTAACTGCTCATGTACATGCTCCAATTCCAATCAATGCCATGCTAAATACGTAACTAAGGGTATATCATACACCGCTGTCCAATAGGTTCCTCCTTTATATCCCCTTTATATCCACCTCCCCATCCCCCAACCCCCTCCCCCTCCCCATCCCACAAATCCCCCCTCTTCCCCCTCTTCCCCCGCCTCCCCCGCTCCCCCATCCCATCCCCTCCCCTCCCCCCCACTAAACCCCCCTAAACAACCTCAACACCAAAAACCACACCGCGCCCAAAAACCGTATCAAACTCAGGGCAGCCACACTCCACAGCACGACGGCCATATAAATCGTGCTCCGACTATTCTGCACCTCCTCAGGGTCCTCACTCACCAACCGATTCAAGCCTCCACTATTCAGTATCACCGCCACGAGCGCAAAATTCGTGCTGCACCACGCCAGGACGACCCAGCAGCGGACATCCGCATAGTAGTAGCTATCCTGCTGGTCGCGCTCCGCCTTCAGCTGCGCTTCGGTTTTCGGTTTCGGCACGGGCGGGCCGGCGGCGGCGAGGTTGGTGAGCTCGGACTCGTAGTTCTGGTTGCGGTCCTTTGCGGCCTGGACCTGGACCTTCCCGGCTGTGCTGACTTCGTCGGCTTTGGAGTGCGACGCGGCGCCGACGCCCTTGGTCCCCCAGCTGATGTCGTGCACGTTGCAGAACGCGTAGATGTTGAGCACGTTGATGTACGACGGCGACAGGAAGATGTACTGCACGAAGCTGTGGAACATGTGCCACGGCTCGAGGTAGAGGAACGACGCGACGAAGTAGAGCACGTACGTGGAGGCGAGCGAGATGCAGAGGTCGCGGAAGATCTGGTTGCTGAAGATGCCACCCGCGGTGAGCGAGCCTTTGCTGGACTTGAGCTCGGCTTGGATGGATTTGACGGTGATGAAGATCGCCGCGAACATGAGGTAGAGCATGATGACGGCCCAGATGACGACCATGCTGAAGTACATCTTCGCCGACCCCTCCGGCTTGTTGCCGAGCGCGAGGATGAAGCAGGTGAACAGGCAGCCGAAGTAGATCCACTCGAAGACGACAGACAATATACTCCCCGGCGCAAACGCCATCGCCGGCTCGCCCAGCGACGCGGTGAGGATGCGGAACACGAGGAAGAAGTTTGCCAGCGCGAACCACGAGAACAGCAGCGAGATGGTCTGGTACAGGAACTCGAGCAGGAACGCCAGCTTGCGGATAAAGCTGTGGTCGGAGCGCCAGATGTCGCGCGTGTGCACGAGCGCAAAGATCGCGGCAAAGAAGGACCCGTTGAGCCAGCGCCGCCGCTGCTTGATCAGCTCGACGAGCTCGGCGGGGACGTCGGTTTCGGCGTATGCGCTCTTGACGTACTGCAGCGTCCAGTGCGATTTGCGCTTGGTGACGAGCTCGAAGCACAGGATGCGGTCCTCCGCGAGGTACATGTTCTTCGTCAGGATCCCGGCGTCGACGGTGCCGGCGTGCATCTCCTCGCCCTTGAAGTACATGTTCAGCGGCCCCTCGCCCTTGGCGTCGTTCTGCAGCGCCGCGTAGCGGTAGGCGGAGAACGCGCCCGGGAGCACGCTGATGAAGCCGAACACCGACTCCAGCGGCTTGTCGAGGATGTTGCTCATCTTGTACTCGAAGTTCTGCGTGGCCACGAGCGGGTTGAGCAGGCCGCGCCCGGTGAGTTCGGCCTTGATCTCGCCGCACGCGCCTGCGCACTGCGGGTTCTGGTAGAACGCCTTCCAGAGGTGGTAGATGCTGTCCTTGCCCGGCTTGGTCCCCGCGTCGATCAGCACGCAGATGTTGGGCTCGAGCGCCGGGCCGAACGCCTGGAAGAACCAGCGGTGCGAGTTGATCTTCTGCTGGTTGTTCTCCTTGAGGCAGAACAGCACCTGCACGGGGACCGCGAGGCCGCCCGGTAGCGCCGTGACGCGGTCTTTCTCGACTTTGATGCCGACCTGCGTCGTGTGCTCGTAGATGTGCGCCTGCACCGCGTCGCCGTTGACGACCATCTTCGCGATCCCCTCCTGGTAGCAGCCCATCGCGGCCAGCAGCGAGCGCGTCTTCGGGTTGATCTTGAGCCGTCCGTCGCTGACCACGCACACCACGATCTTCTTCCACGCGTCCGGGCCCCAGCACGCGTCCTTCGCCTTCGTGCAGATGTACTCGATGTTGGCAAACACGCCGGCCATGGTCCGCCCGAACAGGTTCTCCTCCTCCGCGTACATGGTCACGACGATGAACAGCTCCGTCTGCCGCGGCTGCCCAAACAGCTGCTGCCGCAGCGCAAACTTCTTGGCCGTGAAGTCGCGCGGGTCGCACGTCGCGGCCGTGTAGCGCATGCAGCTGAACTCCAGCGGCGCCTTCTTGGGCAGCTTCGCGAGCAGCGCGTCGGGCAGCGGGCAGTTCAGCACCAGGTTGCCGCTCTTCAGCGTCACCGTCTCGACCTCGGCCCAGTTCTTCGGCTTGCCCTTGCCCGCGTCGGGCGCCTTCTGGTCGCCGGCGACCGCGGGGTGCTCCGCGGGGTCCAGCGCGCCGCTGTGGAACGTCGCGGTCGAGTCCTGGTGCGCGAGGATCGGCCGCCGGTCGTCGTCGTCCGCGTAGCCGTACTGCTGCGGCTGCGGCGTGTAGTTGCTGTAGCCGTGCGCGGGCGGGTAGTGCGTGCCGGCGTCATCGTCGTCGTCGAGGTCGGGCACGTACGGCTTCGGCGGCGGCGGCGGCGCGTCGTAGTGGTATTGCTACGTCCAGCCAATCAAGTCAGCGCAGCGCTTACGTACGCGACCCACCCACTCTGCTGCTTACCGATGTGGGGGTGCCCATCCGGTACAGATCGTCGTCGGCCCACTGTGGCATCTGGTACTGCTGCGACGGGTACTGGTGCAGCGGGTACTCTTCGCCCGGGCTGCCGCCGCCGCCGGTCGCATAGCTCGGCGGGCGCACGCCGCTGGCTGCCGAGTGCGGCCTCGGCGACGGCGCCGGCGGGTCGTAGAGCGACTCCGGGTTGTGCTCGGGCATGCGCAGCGGCGCGCCCGCGTCGTCGTAGGAGTCGTCGTAGTAGTGGTGTCCTCCGCTGGCCATGGTGGTGTGTGCTGTGGGGGAGAAGTATGGCTACCGAAGAGAGGGGAGGGGGGAGTCAGAGAGGGGGCATGACAGCTTTATGTATGAACACCCCCGTACACCGGAATTAAGTAGGACATGCGCAGCGCAGCAACAGCTCGCATTTTTTGTTGCAACAGCTCCGCCCGGAGGAGCCCACTTGTTGTACGGCACTAGAGTCTCAGCCCTCCGCCAGTGGGCGTCCAGGGGTGCACTTTTGATTGGGGAAGCTGGCGAACGTTACACACGCCCGTCAGCCGCACCACGACTGTGGCAGTGGTCTGCGACTGCGGCTGTGCGGGGAGTTGGCGAGACTGCTGCTGCTGTCTCGGGGCGACTTTTCCCCTCACTGCTAGCTAAAGCCTAGCCCGGAGGCTTGATTGTGCAGCACTGTGCAAGCTGGCACACCCGCCGGTGGAAAGATTGTGCGACAAACCGCGCTAGAGCATAGGCAGACAATGCAATGCACGTGTGGCTATAAATAGACGAGCAACCTGCATGCATCAGAGGCACGGTGGGAGACATATCATTCAACGAGACGAAGTCAGGTAGCGACTGCCTGCTTGAGTGCGTCTGTTCAATGAATGGCCTTGCAAGGCACTCCGGTACAGCGCATCTGTGGCTTTTGGGGAATGGAGGCTCATAGGTATTCACGTGTTGCATCGTGTAATGGAAAACTTCGCAATTGGTGGTTGATAGTGTTGCTCTGGACGAGCGAGGGATCTGGGATGTTCATTGGCGAACAAGCTTGGGCGGAAGAAGAAGTAACAATCGGCAAACCGGCAGCCAGGGCGGTAATGGGATCTTATAAAGGGTACCACCATTGATAATCTAAAAGGGTGGCCTGAAAAAAATACCATCAGGTCCAGGGGAGCCAGATAGTCTGATGTTTGGAGAGGAATTACTTCTGAGATCTATGGTTGGAAGACGTTGAAATAAAGTGTAAGATCGTAACTAAGCCTCCAACTTGAGCACTTGCCCAGATCTTGCGATTTGTCGGCTTACGTATGGACCCTCGGCCAATTCCAACGCTCCGGTCGCACCAAGTTTTTGCTTATTGAGATGATTAGTGGATATCGTTTTTGCTGCAATTCCGACCATCGTCTTGTTAGGGCCCAACCCCCAACGCCTAGTCCTCCTTTGTTGTAGCCTTCGGTCTGCAATGCTGCTGTCTTTCTGCTGGCAGCCTGACTGGCAACAAACCAAGATATCGTGCGACGAGTTAGCCGCATACAGTCAAGAGTGCTCGATTTTTACGTCTGAACCTAGCCTGTTTTCAGTGAACATTGTAATAAACAGTTATTTGCCAACGTCAAGGGGAACTTGAACTTACACCACTAATCTGAAGAGATGCTGTTGTTTATGTAGCCCACTATTCTAGACGACCCCATGAAGGGTCCCAACCGTCTATAGTTTCGGAGCCCTCGTGTGTGTTGGAGATAACAGTACAATCGTGTTCGTTGTGTGTTAAGTGTACCGGAAGAGAAGAGAAGAGCAGAAAAAGGCCGATGGGACTGCACCAGCGGACCATTCAAACACCGTGCCCGAACCACCGGTAACCAAGAGGGCTGAATCGCTTCCAAACGTATCAATCCAGAAAAAGCTGTGAATTATGTGTTGTAGTTTGAGCGGGCTCTGCTTGTGTAGCTGTGATGATGAAAGTTATAGTTAGTGGTATCAGGGCTACCTAGACAATTATGGTCCCCAGCAGCTTCTGCACACCCTCGCACTCGCTCACCGCTTCAACTCCATAAATACCGCCCTTCCCTCTTCCCCTCTTCCCTCTCTTCCCTCTCCCAGAGCATCCGCAAAACATGCCACTGGGCATATACTTCCACCTCAACACCGCATTCTCATTTACAACACTGCCTCGGCCATCGGCCGCATATCGCCGACGCAGGGCTCGAGCCCGGGCAATAGAGAACCTGCGGCGAGTGAGCTGACGGTGCGAGTGGGGAACAACAAACCCGGTGCGTCAGGGGCTGCACGTGTGGCGTGGAGTCCCAAACGCGTCGGGACAGGTGGGGAGAGTGGGAGAAGTGGGCGAGGAACGCCCCATGGGCTCCTCCAGGACCAGATAGGTACTTTTCGGTGGCTTGCCTGGGTTGCAGGCGTTTGTCGTGGTCTGAAAGACACATATGCCTCGACTTCCAATCTCCAGGATGTTGTCTCGAAAGCAGGACATAGTTGGATACAACCTGGCACCGCAGACTTCTGCGCCATCTACCCGAGGGCTAGCCGAAATGCGACCCTCAACTTTTTCGATTTCCCCTGCCGGTAAACACTGGCGATTACAATTGGCTCCAAAAAGACTAGAAAGGCACGCTGTCCGAAGAACTTGTGTTCTTATAAGTTCTTTAGTGAGACGAGTCTAATTTCTTCAGAGTGGGTTTGCATTGCACCTACTCCATAAGAAGCAGAGAAATTAACAAGTTTGCACCTTTAGGGTTTGATTTTAGAAATGCTTTACCTGCCTTGCTACCTTTTGGGGGCCAGCTTCGACATAGAGACGGAAAACCACGAGACGCAAGGCTGAGGAGTTGTGGAAATGGTACGAGTGTGGGAAGACTGGGCATGTAAGAAAGGATTGTTGTTGGTTGAAGAATAGGAGCTTTAATACATATGAATCATGTTACTGCCTAGACAGAGCTCGACGAGCTGCAAGTGGGTTCTATAATGTAGGATTCGAGTGTGTATGAGCAATCGAGGGCTTGGTAAAGTGGAAGCTAGGATTGGCACATGTAGATAGATCTCGGATCTGAATACAATCAATCTATTATCTATTATTCTACCGATATACAAGAGAATTCAATGCACTATTTATTCGTGGAGATTCAAATGAAGATTAAGATGGTATCTGATGATACTAGACTTCTTGACCTCTAAGCCAGAGGGAGTCCCACTGGATCCTGTCGGGTCGGAAGTCAATAGACGGATTATCGCCGAGAAGGATTAAACTTCATATCAACGTGTGTATTGAAGACATCGAAAGCAGCCGTATTAGAGAAGAGGAACCAAGGTCCCACTACTGCCGTCCATGTACAATCACCGGGACGTATTTTCCCATCACTGGTCATACTCTGAGCTTGATACAAGTTCACACCCAAGACTGCAGTGAACTGATCTAGAAAACGGTCTTGTTTTATGGTATGTAAATAAATAAACAATAGCTATGTAATAGATAATAGAGATTATACGCCCCGCTGTCCGATCCGCGATACCAAACTCCGTAAAAGACACACCTTCCCCCTTCTCCGTCTTCCCCGTTCTCCCATCCCCTCTCTCCCTCTCTCTGTTCTTGCCCTCCCCTTGCCCTCCCTCCCCGTCCCCCCACCCCCAACTTCGCCAGAGTCTACGCGTGTATCCTTCTCGTAATATTCTGCAGCTCCGCAATAGTCTGCAGCACCTCCTCGTCCTCCTCCTCGTCCGACTGCTCTGCCACCATCCCCGGCAGGTCCGGCAGCTCGCGTTCCAGCAGCCGCACCGTCCCTGGACTGCTCGTCTGTCTGTATGGCACATACCCGCCCCCACTGACTCCACTACCGCCACCCCCACTATTCCTCGCATACCCATTATCACCAGCCCCATTGCTCCCCCACGCACTCCCACTCCCACCACCACCCCCGCCCCACAACCTCCGATGCACCCCCGCCATCCTCTCCCCAGCGTCCCGATTCATCGCCGCCACATCGCCGCGCGCAAGATACCTCCGCGTGTCCGCACTAATCTCCGCCATCCGGCTCCACTCATTGATCCCATAGTCCCCCACGCCAACCTCCACATTCAGCCGAAAGTACGCCGCATGCTCCACACCCGTGCGGTGCAAGCCTGCGAGCAGTTCTTGGTGGATTGCCTCGGCGTCGCGCATCTTCTGTGCGTGGCGTTCGCGGGCGTCGGCGAAGCGCCCCAACGGGGTGCGGTGGAGGAAGGATTTCTTGGTACTGGTGGGGGTAGTGGGGGTGGGGGGGAGGCCGCTGCCGATGGATATGAGCACGCCGACGGGGCGCCCGGGCCATTCGTGCACGAGGGCTTCTTCGAGGACCTGTGCGACCGGGGAGTATCGCCCCGGGCCGTCGTCGAGGAAGATGTCGGGGCCGATCGTGATGGGTTTGAAGGCGGGGGCGTGGGCGCAGGTGGCGCGGCCGGCCTGCCAGAGCGTGCAGGAGGCGGGGGTGGCGGTGCTGTACTTGCTGGGGTAGGTGCGGAGGAGGCAGGGCGGCGAGTCGGGCGTGGAGGAGGCGTAGTGGGCGGTGAAGAAGGTGCGGCAGGCGAGGGGGGAGGGGTCCTGGAGTGGTGCGTTGGGGTCGCCCGCGCCGTTGTAGTGCGCGGACTGCGCGGACGTCGCGGAGGAGCCGCGGCGGCTGGCGCCGCTGAAGTGTGAGTTGCTGTGCGTGCGCGAGCCGGAGCTGGTCGAGTCGGTGTACGACGACGAGCCGGGCGAGTTCGGCGACGGCGCGAAGAAGTTGCTGATGGTCGCGTCGTCGCCGGCGCGAGGGCTCTCGCCGCGCGGGGCGTACTCAGCGACCACGCGCTTGATCTCCTCTTCCAGCCGGCTAGCCTTGAACAGCGTCTTGCGGTACGGCAGCCCCGCGATGGTTTTGTCGCTCTCGAACACGGCGCGGCTGACGCGCACGTACTCGGCTTTGCACGTCTCGACGTCGAGGCGCAGGCGGCCGAGCAGCATCGCGATGAGTCCGCCTGTGCCGGTGCCGCCGATGAGGTCGAAGTGGTCGCAGGGCCGCGGCAGCTCCGACGGCGTCGGAGCGCGGCCTTCGAGGGACACGAAGAGGGAGAGCATCAGCTCTTGAATCAGGAGGAGCGTTGAGTAGCCACGGACACCGCCGCCATCTGTGGGACGCTTTAGAAGACACGTAAGACACAGCTGATGTGAGAGACCTACCTAGGGAGAGGAGCCGGAGCGGGGCTTGCGAACGCGGGCCGTGGTCGATAGACGGAGAGCGCGTGGAGTGGAGCGAATAGCCGTCCATGGTGTATCACGACAGGCGACGTGGTGTTGCAGGTGTGTCGTCGCGAACTGGAGAGAAGACGTGTAGAGGAGCAGTTTCGGGTTCATAAGAAGGTGTAAGACGTCTGCAGTTCCCAGGTTTCATCGGAGCACATGCTGATACAAAGACCAGGCCCTTGCTCGACCGGCCACCTGCCGAACTGGGTTGTGCGCGCGCTTGGGGGCCGTTAATGTCAAACCCCTGGTATATAGAGCCGCCTCCGAAGGTATTGGATGGATCGCATAATTTTGAGTGGTTGCTAGCCAGATCCCTTGTGAAGATGCTTTGTGTAGGCGGTTGCTAATCGAAGGGCATCGTGTGGCGTAATTGCAGTTGGTTGATTGGGCAACTGGCCACGATCGTCCCGTGCAACTGGGTCGGCATCAACAGATTTGGAACGACGCAGGAGAAGCTGCACCTGATCTTATGTAATATTCTCCCGTGAAACGCCGTACGACGTTGAGAATTTCAGTGACTGTGTTGATATTTGATCACAGATCAATCGATATTAATCAAGAAGTTTAAATTTTTGATCCCGGATGCATGCGAAACTCAGCACTACTGGAAATAAAGGATTTCCTAGCCACCTGCAATCCTCAATTCCAGCCCTCTATTTTTGCCATCTGGTTGAGTCGTCGATTTTGCAGGCTTGTTCCTGGACAAAAGGCAACCATGTATCTGAAACATCCCAGCATAGTGGTGGTGGGGCCAGCTATGAGCCGTCCCACAGCGATGCGTCCGGCGGTTGCCGAACGGCGAACAGTCATCATCATTTATGCTCACTCGCCATACACAAATTATTTCAACATCAATAGTGGTGTCCTTTTCTCGTGCCCAGTCTTTTATCGAGCTCTCAAACCTCAGGCCTCGTAACTCGCCGGTTTGCCCAGTCGTTAAACCGCGGAGTATGAGGGTTTAAGGTTTAGCGCAGACAGACTACTGGGGCTGGGCACGAGATATGAAAGTCCTACTGTTGGGCCTTGGATTAGTTGGCCACGCGTCGCATAGAATGAAGGGTCTGATCTCGAATTGTTCAGTATCATATCCGATGAAATGAAGCCCAGATATTTAGTACTAACAGTGGTACGCAAGGCTCGTGTTGTTCCAATAATCAGAATATTGTCTTTCCTTCTGGTCATCTCTCGTTTTAGTGATGGAACTTCATCAATGCTGTAGATTATAGCAGAATAAGACCTCATGTATCTAAATCAATGAGAGTGGGTGGTGGTGATATGTTTTGGTTTTTGCTGCATGTCTTTCCACTATGGAAGCTTCCTTAATCCAAGGTAATTTAATCTGGACAGTTGCTAGCTTTGAAGCTATACTGGCTGGTTTTCTCTGCCGCAGTGAAACTTTTCCTATGAATTGTGGACATTAATATCTGTTCAGCCGTTTAAACAGCGTATGCTCGCTGTGATAACAGCTTATTGCAACCTTCACTGGGCATGTTGTTTTCCTGTGTGCCGCATCGACCTTGAAGGTGCTCAGAGAGAAATTTTTGCATACAATTTGATCTCAACTATCCACAAAGTACAAAGCATAGTTTGTTGGCGGTTGATACACAGTTCGGTATCAGTCTTTGCATTTAGAGGCACTTCTTAGCGGCGGAATATAAGCTATATATGTCGTAGCTTTAGGCGAACAGTTTCTAGAGTCTGTGCGCACGTACATGTGTACGTACCCTGCCAAGATACCGTCAGGTCGAGGGATATTGGAGCGAATGGCTACTGCAAAATCTCCCTATTTGTTATGCAACGTTGCTTTAACGCGCGGACTTTATAGATCCTCTGCTCCATAAGAACTCCATGTCTGTAAATCCAATTTGTAAGTTCTTTTGGCTTTTATATAAATCCTAGTTGGTCCTATTAGCGGAGAGTGCTCGCACTGTACACGGTACACTCTCACGCTGGAAACCGTCTTCCAAAACCCTCCAACAGGAATCCAGGGTCTTCATTTTGCAAGCACATTGGATGTCGGCTTTGAAGAAAAGCTTCTCAAGCTTTCGGTAGTAGAGCCACTACAATGATGCAAAAACTGGACGAAAGCTTGCCGTCACTGCCGAAAGTCGCCTATCGAAAAATCGAAAATCGGCAGGTGAATGCACTCCTCGGTCAAAAGCTCAAAAATCTCCATGGACCAGCAGAGAGACTGCAGAAAGATGTGTGAAACGTATTAATACCGTGTTCGTTGTGAGTTGAGTGTGGGATAGAAAGTGAAGAGCAGAATAAGTGGGACTAGATGCCAGGAGATTTAGATCTGGCTGCCCAAATGACCCCCAGAACTGAGTGATACCGAGTGTAATTGAAAATTTCAACAAGATGGAGATTTTGCGGTTGTGCATCGATGTATGCAGCGAGATTCGAAAACCTGACTGTCTGTTCTCTAGAAATATTGAAACTCCAGAAACTAGACCATGCAGCTCTTATTGTAACAACCATTTCATCTCCAGCTCACACGCAAATCTAATCTTTTATCAATGTTAGTGAAGCAATTAAAATCCTCTCATCACTAACCTTATAAAGTTTCCTCCAGGGACTTAAGAATTTGCTGCTGGCTAGCTGGTAGAATCGCTATATGATCCAGCTAACCAGGCGCAAATCAAGCACTGTGCATTGTGGCGGTCTTGTGGCGCGCTTGTTGGTAGAGATAGACTTAGCACGCGTCCTCCCGTGAAAGCTCGAGGAAAAGCCGAGCCCGGTATCCCCACCACCTACCCGCCCATAACCTCGCAAGCCCGGCCATTTCGCCAGTGGGCTACCACGCCAGAGGCCGGGCCCGATGCTGCTCTTGTTTGCCGCATCGATCCAGAGTACACCATTGCCGGGTTGCCTGCGGGCTTGTGTGGAGTCTATATGCTGTGTACGTTTTTGGAGACCACATCGTGGGCTGTGGAAGTACTGGCCAGTCACACTAGGACCAGTACGGCTCTATCGTCGCCTCGTGCTGGGAATAAAAGATGGAGTCTGGTAAAAACGATGGATAATGAGACAGTCAGAGAGATGAAGCGGGGTGGTAGGTGGGCGGGGTGCCACGAGTGGATTTTGGATGTGGGCTCAAGTCTGCTAGCGTCTCATCGCCCATACTCTACTCCTCTGTTTCTCTTCCTGTACACTTAACCTTGGAATGGAACACAATCATAAATTGTTCTCCAACAACCTCGATTATTAATTCCGCCCATCCCTAGTATATTTTAGTTTCTGCATTGTCACTAATGCGGGTGAGCTAAGCTGTCAACAAAATGGCAGTGCAACTACGTTAAGAAACCACATGCGATGGGAAGTTGAGGAGAGGCAAGACGCTGAAGTAGAAAAGAGTGCATACACCGTTCTATTCTTTTCCGGGAGATCTCGTTGAAATAGACAGTGTTGATTTAGTTAACTAGGCCAACCTTTGGGCCCCTCCGTCTTCTCTCTTGGCTTTTGATTGATTGGGGACCCGGAGTCGACCACCACCCAAAACGACCTGCTTTGGTTACAATTTGGACCAACCAGCGCGTCTAGATTAATCCGCGATTATACTTTTGTGAAGCCGGTTATACGATTGGGAACTGCTGCCGAGTGGGAAATCTGCAGGAACGCGCGTCCCTCACGACCACAACCCCGCCATGTGCCTCCTTTCGCCCACTGGTACCGACTGCAAACAACTTAAGCTTATATGAACAGCGGGGGATTTCCCTCCCCACGCTTGCAATATCTGCATCTTCCCTGCAGATGAACTCTGATTATGGTTTATGGGGGATCGCCATTTACCCGCTGCCCGCGGGTGTGCCTGCCAAGAAGCTGTTGGTGCACGGACTGATATCGGCTTCCGGAGAGTGCATAGGGCTTCCTGATTGTAGAGAGCAATGTCCTATTGCAGATGTCGAATATGGGCTGCAGGTGCAGCGGACAAAAGGGTGTGATATATAACCTCTTTAATCTTGTTAGTTTGCTGGAGTGGCGGGCAGTATGGTGGCGTTGATGGACTGGTAAATGTTGTGGAAATCGATGAATATACTGCCACACAAACTGCTTGGTAGGTAACTACCTTAGTCGGATTTGGGGCACTAAGAAGACCTCTAACAGCTGTTGTAGATGCAGAATATGAAGTATCGAGGTCCGGTACTGGATCCAAATCAAACGTCTTTTTGCAATAATTACCATGGCCCAACTGTCAATCCAGCCTCGGCTGGCTAATTTATTACAATCAACAAAATTAAAGACGGCACCTGCAGAAATATACAAATATCCATGCCCGGCTGCTGTAACTTGCAGAAATCAAGTACAAAACACCATAAACACCCAGTCAATATCGCCAAGCTTAAGGTCCGAGGCGCTGTGAACGTCTGCGACCTCAGCCGCGACGCAAAGAAACTGCATATCACGACCAATTTATTACTATCGTCGGTGTGATTAGGTGTCTTGGTGCTCTGCAGCGCTCATGCCGGCAGCACGGAAATCTTTCCGGCGAAGTCTGAAAAGAGTTTTTTTGCATTTTGCAAAGAGCTGGCCAGTATGTTTTTGCAAAACATAAATAGGGGCCAGAATCCGGATCTAGAATTGGTTTGGTCAAGCAGAACAAGCTCCGATGTTCGCCTCCCGGGTTATCTCTCTCCTGACTGTCGCCGCACTTGTGGCGGCAACGTTCGCCGCGCCCGCTCCCGTCGTTGAAAAGCGTGCAGCCTGCACAAACCCACTCCAGCGCAAAGCTTGGTACTTCTCCTTCCCCAGAACCGCTCTGCTCTACCTTTTTGCTAACAAACACAGGCAATCCCTCACCGATGCCGAGAAGAAAGCCTACCTCGACGCCGAGCTCTGCCTCATGTGGCAAAAGCCGTCCGCCGGCTTCCCGGCAGCCGTCAGCCGTTTCGACGACCTCGTCAAAGCCCACCAGCTGCAGTCGGACCTAGTCCACCAAGACGTAGCGCCCCCCTCTCCCTTCCCTAGCTCCGCTAACATCGGTCCCCGCAGGCCTACTTCCTCCCCTTCCACCGCCTGCACATGCACGCGCACGAGCTGCTGCTGCGCACAGAGTGCGGCTACAAGGGCGCGCAGCCGTACTGGGACGAGACCAGCGACGCGGGCAAATTCACGTCCTCGGAGATCTTTGACGCGGCGCTCGGCTTCGGCGGCGACGGCACCGGCACGGGTAACTGCATCGCCACCGGCCCGTTCGCGAACTACACGCTGCACACCGGCCCGGGCTACGAAAACACGGCGCACTGCATCCAGCGCGAGCTCAGCGACCGCTCCAGCCTTGCCAGCGGCCAGAGCTATATCGATACGTGTATGGCGATGGGCTCGTTTGCGCAGGCGTGGCCATGCATCGAGTTGATGCCGCATAGCGGCGGCCATGGTGGTGGTATGTGACCTCCCCCCAGAGTGTATTTATAGAGGAGAGGGCGCTGACAGGTGGTAGTGGGAGGCGAAATGGTCAACCCCATCTCGTCCCCTGGCGACCCGCTGTTCTATATGCACCACACGTGGCTCGACCGCGTGTGGTGGCTGTGGCAGCAGGAGGGCCTCCCGGCGCGGCTGAAGGACTTTTCGGGATATACGACGCCGAGGAAGCCTGCCACTGGGTGGGTCAATGCGACGTTGAAGGACACGTTGAATATGTTTGGCATCATTCCGAATGCGACGGTGGCTGATGTGATGGATCCGCTTGGCGAGCTGATGTGCTTTGAATATATTGATCCGTAAAGGGCTGTGGCTACAGAGGAGATGGAGGGTATCAAGGGGATGAGAGGATGGGATATATTTTAGTAGCGAATGGAAACTACATATATCAGATTGAAAGCGGGCTGGTTTACATGCATCGAGTGGGTGATATTTCATGGTTTATGCAACAGAGTATCACTCGCACAAATACCACCTTTTTACCCCAATGCCAAACCACGCGTTTGACCCCCCAAACGAAGCCTGTCATCACGTGAAACGCAGTGCAAACGAGTTTTCAAGAAACCATAACTTGTATTTCCATTAAAAAAAAAAAGGTTCGAACCTCAAAAGGAAAACACCCCAAACACCATAAAAAAATAAATACAAAATCACCAACCGCCTCTCAATGCTTTCTTATTTATGCAAAGTTCACGTTCTTCATGCTGCCCGTCTCCTCCAGCGCCGTGTGCATGGCAAACACGTTCTTGAGGATGTGCGGCTCGTGGCCCCAGCCCTTCTTGAGGCAGATGCGCTCCGCGGTCTCAAAGTAGTCCAGCAGGATGGGCTTGTACTCGGGGTGTGCGCACTTGTCGATCACAACGCGGGCCCTCTCTCTCGGGGACAGACCACGCAGGTCTGCCAAACCCTGCTCAGTGACGATCACGTCGATATCGTGCTCAGTCTGGTCGACATGCGACGCCATGGGGACGACACACGAGATGCCGTGCTTGTCAGTCTTGCTGGGCCGCGTCGACGGCGTGTGCATGATCGACAGCTTCGCCGAGCGCAAGAAGTCGGCCGACCCGCCGAGCCCGTTCAGCATGCGCGAGCCGTTGACGCACGTGCTGTTGCAGTGCGCGTAGATGTCGACCTCGACGGGCGTGTTCATGCCGATCACGCCCAGGCGGCGGATGATCTCCGGGTGGTTAGAAACAGTCTGGGGACGCAGCAGGAGCTTGTCGTAGTAGTTGTCCCAGTCGCGGTAGAAGCGCTTGAACCCGTCGGGCGAGAAGCGCACGGACGTGGCGGTGGCGAACTTGAGGTGGCCGCTGTCGAAGAGGTCCAGGAACGAGTCCTGCAGGACCTCGGTCCACACGGTTAGGTCGTGGAAGTGGTTGCCCTTGGACAGACCGCCGATCACGGCGTTGGCGATGTTGCCGATGCCGGACTGGAGGGGCAGGAGGTTGGGGGGGAGACGCTTGGCCTCGACTTCGGATTTGAGGAACTCGATGAGGTGCGAGGCGATGGCGATTGAGACGGCGTCTTCGGGCGCGTTGTCGTTGGTCATGTCTGGCAGTGTCGACTCGACGATACCGACGATGCGGTCAGGGTCGACGGGGATGTGCTGCGTGCCGATGCGGTCCTCGGTGGACATGATGAGGTAGGGCTTGCGATTCGGTGGGAGCTCGGTGAGCGTGATGTCGTGCAGACCTTCCATCGAGGGCATGAGCGTGTTGACTTCGATGATGATCTTGTCGGCCATCTGGACAATCTCCGGTGAGGCGCCGACGGAGGCACCGGGGATGATGCCGCCCTCCTCGGTGATGGCGGACGCTTCGATGACAGCCACGTCGAGGCGGGGGTTCTTGCGCTCTTTGGTGTAGAAACCCTGTGGAGCACGTCAGTATCCAGCTGCGGATAGAGGGGGATTGATAGAGGGGGTCCTACATAGACAAGGTCGCCGGGGAACATGGACAAGTGCTTGTCGAAAAACTTTATGCGGCCTTCGTTAATGCCCTTGGCAATGGCCTTGCCGACTTGATGCGGCGAGCGGCGCTCAATCATGTCCAGCTCCGCCCAGCGGTTCTCGGTCTCTGCACCGGACGAGGCGCCCACGAATAGCGAGTACTTGTTCTTGCCCTGCAGATTGTTCGCCTCGACATAGTCGGCCAGCGCTATCGGCAGGCGTTTGGGATAGCCGACACCTTTGGTTCATCATGTCAGCAACAAGCCAACCGCATCCCTCTTCAAGTGTAACAAACCGGTGAAACCACTCCATCCAATGTACGCTCCAGGAGGGAAATGCTCAATCAACGCTTCGGGGGTGGTGACTTTGTCCCACAGTGCGGGCCGGCGCACACGCGCGCGCAGCGCGGCCGAGGCCATTGCTCGTCCTGACATGATTACAGAGTGGAGATTGGGTGAGGGGAGCGGAGATTGAGGGGAGATTGACGCGAGGAGCTGCAGGAAAAAAAAAGTTGCGACAGAAAGGAGGGCGACGACGCCAGTTTATATGATGGAGGGGCGGTTGGGCAATTCGTGATGTCACGCTTCGGAAAAATATCGGCTGTTGCCCAGCACGGGTGACCGGATGGGGCCCCGGAGTATTAGGTGTGGCACCGGTATGGTGTGGTGTGGCGCACGCGGCAGACTGGCTGCCGTATCCGTCCTCCGAGGCAGGTACCTTGCCTTAGTCTGGACTTTTGATTAATTAAACTTGACCAAACTGGTGATTTTATGTAGATATAGCGGAACATCTCATGCCTACAAACTTTTGACATGAGCATATCGGCGTCTGAAGATGATATTTCAAGGTGTGGAAACTACCAAGTACTTGTATCTCGACCTTGCGATCGCAGGATCTTGCGCATATGTACTCCGTACATGTACTGCAGGGCGGCGTCGGCGATCAACCCCACATCTCCATGGTTACTTTGGACCCTTACGTTTCGAAACCTCACTGGGCCATCTCCCGTTGGCTCGGTGATCGGTGCGGAGTCGGCTTCGGGTGTGGGGCGGCCGGTGAGGTGTGGGGCGGCCAGGGATTGGGCAGACTGTCACTGTTGAGTTTGACGTTTGGAAGAGATTTTGCTGATTAGTAATCCTGCCAGCCTGCAAACATCGATCACAACTCTGCCAACTGCTCAATTCCTGTGTGCTTGGGAAGCGGTAGGTGATACTGTCGATTTTATGGAAGTTTGGGGAGGGTTGTTTTAAAATCACGACCAGAAATTGTGATCTGTCATATCAAATTGTGCAAATTAAAGTCACTCGAGTTTGAAGTTGGCTGAATTTAGCCTGGCTATCGAATACTTCCTCTTGTGTTCGCTCCTGTCATGACTCTGGTTCAGCTTCTGTGCTTACCTTCTCTGCTCCCCAACTCACCTCACCGCTGCTGCATAACAATCGCTCTACCACCTTGTTATCTCCTATGTGACCATGTCTACATTTCCGCCTGTTGCTGAAGGGTGACCGTCCTCATAGTTCCTTGACTGCAATCACATGCACAGCTCAGGTATGTTGAACTGAAGCGATGTACCACATACCTAAACATTGGCGAGGCATACTACAATTGTTTGCTAATTCATCTCGGTGTACAGTAAATAGGGATTCTGACACCGCGGCAGCTCATCGACAGTTCAGCGAGCCACATTCACCAAACATCAACCGACTGAATCAAGCTTTGGAACGCCTCACGACCTGAATCAATATTTCTCCGAACGATTTCAACAATAATACAAAAGCTATTTTGAGATGCCTTATGGACTGTGAACCAGTTGCGCGAACCTTCGGCGAGAACCCCTAGGATGCACGTCAAAACATGACTAGCTATCGACAAAAGAAAGCACATCCGAAGAGGCATGAGGTCCGAGAGAACATATATGACGGAACATTCAAGCAAATATCTGGGGATTCTCAGAAGATTACACTATGGATACAAATGGAGGGTGTGATTGGACGTCGATTGTACATGAGATCGATGCCTGTTCGACTGGCTATATTTCTTACCTTCTCGACCTGCCTCAGGGGACAGCCTAAGGGGACATGTTTTAGGCTTCATTCTGATACAGTCCCCCGGATTAATTTGGGATTTTCATCGATTGTCACCCGTTCTATGTACATACGTTATGTCTTTCACCATTCAATTCTCAATTCTACAATCATCACTCTTCCATTGACGGTTCTCAAACAATTTGTTTCGACAGCAAACCGAAAGATATATTACAATAGGAGCAACATACATACGAGATATTTGGCAATCCTGAGAACAGTGCACGATGTTTTGGTTTGTGTTGGGCATACTATAGCTAGTCCACTGTCCCCGTGCTCGGCGTTCATGCGATTAACTGCCAGAAGAAAAGCGCAGTCCAACGAAGGTCATTGAAACCCTCATAGAATGCGCACTTCTACGGATTTTTGTTTACCTGGCAAAATGGGCTTTTTAAGAAACCATAAATCGTGCAAGAACAAGAATTCCCCCATCACATCTCAAACACACCTTCACTACCTCGCCCACTTTCCACAAACGACTTTTCCGACCCTACCATCAACAATGTTGTTCACTTCATACCTTCCAAGCGTCCTCCTTTTCGGTGCTGGCTTAGTTGCTGCCCAGAACGAACCAAAAGGCTGGCTCGGTCCTGCTAAGGTCACAGTCAATAACCTCATCGGATACAAGTACATCTGCCCTTTCCATTGCAAGCGCCACTTACTAACCAATCAAATGTAGGTACTCTGCGGAATTCGAACATCCAATGGTCAGGGGCAGCGTCCTCATGCAATCCTTCACCGGCACTGGTGTCAACATCAACGTCGACCTAGCTGGCCTTCGTCGCAGCGGCTTCCCCGGAGCCTGGACCTACACCATCCACGAAGAGCCCATTACCGACTTCAACTGCAACACCGCCAAAGGACCACTCGATCCCTACCGTCGCGGCACTGCTACTCCTTGCGACCCCAAGCGTCCCGAAAACTGCGTCGTTGGTGATCTCTCTGGCAAGCATGGCAAGATCATGGTCGACCGCTTTGACCGCTTCCAGAGCCAATACACGGACTTGTACCTTGGACTTCGCGTGGGACCTGCTGCTTATGCCGGCAACCGCAGCGTCGTTATCCATGCCAATGATGCGAACAAGACACCTGTGGCCTGTGCTAACTTTGTCATGATCAGCATGCCAGGAATGGCTTAAAAGCTAGGAGGATCGATCGGAAAAGACAATTCATTCTTAATCCCTTTTTATAGATGGTTGTTTAATAATGCAAATATTGTCCTCTAACGTTTACTTTCATTGTGCCTTAAGCTTGATTTTGTGTTCTTCTGTGTCAAATCTGTCTACAACCAATCCCTCTTGATGTGCTACTCCATATGTATACATCTCACCTCTTCGTTTCAAATCTACAACTTGTCCAACCTGTGCTCCGAATCTCAAAAGCCTTTTCACTCACAACAGTCCACACAACATGTCCTCCAAGTCCACGTTCACGTCAAGCCACAACTCTTATATAACCCAACTCCGCGCATATTATTCTCCCTTCCCTCATACCCTCCAAATCCTTCTTCACGATTCTTACTTCCACGCCACCAACCTTCCACCAACAAACTTACAAAATGACACCCTGGACCTGCCCCTTCTCTGACTGCGGTGCGACGAACACAGCAGGCGTCTGCACAGGCTGCGGCGCTATCAAGGTCGTGCAATAGTCATGATCTCCAAACGGGGGTTGGTTAATGCCTTGTCGATGTAGTTTAGGTCGATCTGCAACTTAATCAGGCTTGGGAAAGAACTATGATGATAGCGAACGAGTTCAAGATCTGTTTTAGTGAATCTCAAAGGTGTGTGTGTCTCAACATCGATCAGTGACCGTGAACTTGATCGGGTCCTAGGTGCGTGTACCTATTAATACTACTACCTGTGATAGTGAATGCGGTTTTGGCTTCAGCTCCGTCGAGAAATCTGGCAATTCTTGACATTTATAGATTTTGAAATGAGGATAGTTTCATAACTTCTAAAGTTATGGTGGTTTCTTTTGCTGAAGATATTGTTACCCGTGGAGAGTGAAAATCTAGACAGAACAAAGCAGAGCTCCCACACATGAAGATACATGATGCAGATTTATCATTTCCAACAGTAGATAAGTACCACCTTTTGTCGGGAGTACGAGTAGTAGGAAAGGTAGCAGGATTGGAGATTATTAGGAAGGTGTATTTGTGACACATGAAATGAATGATGTGTGTATGGGGAAGCTAGGTTGTTATACTGAAGAAATATAAATGGCCATTCCTATAGAATAATTACGGCCGGCATCTCCGAATCGTGATCCTTCTTGCGCAATGAATATCAATCGTGCTGCTATTTCAATCTATAGCTGCTGGTCATCATCGATCACGGCCAGTCGTATGGCGATGCCGCCAGTTTCCATACCAGCAGGTTGGAACACACTCCCCCAATTTCTACAGCACCTTCCCCATCGTCTTCCCATCACCTCGAAAGTCACCACAACCCACTGCCGAAGTTTCTCAACCCAACCAAGTTAAATTTATCCTAACCTAGCCTTTCCTAGCCTCACAGCCCTACACATCAGCGAGGCACAGCATCAACCAGCACCGCACCACACCTGCGACAAGTGGGCCGTGTATTCCGCGTCCGACAGCCGGGACACGTCCACGGCGCCATGCCTCCTGGCCGTGGCTGTGGCTGTGGCGGCGGCGCGGGGTGGTCCGTGCTTGGACGCGGGTCGGGCATGCGGCTATCGACTGGGGGGTCGGGGGTGCAGATTGCCATTTTTGTGAGTGAGTTTGAAAGGGTGTGATGATGGGAGGGGGTTTATATATGCACTGATGGGGAGGCGGGTGGGAACAACATGGCGATGTTATGGTTCGGGGAAGCGCCACAATAGAGCCCTCTTGACACCCACATCATCCCTCGAGCTTGCGGGTGGTGCTCGAGGAGTCGAGGCCAAGGCGCGCAACAAAGAAAATCTGAACACACTGTGGCACTAAATCGTGGCGCTCCGTGGCTTTCTTTGATTGCGTCTTCAACGCATGAACTATGCTGCATGCAGCGGCCAAATTCTTCACAAAAGTATTGACGCAAGCGGGCACTCGGACGCGTCAATAGTAAATACCACGCGGTGAGAGGTCAAGAGGGATATACGTTAGTGGCGCTGGATGGGGATGCTATTTGAGCTGGTGGGCAAGCGGTAGTAGGACAGCAGGTTGAGAATATTTTGGAGATCATGACACAGCGGAGCGACACATTGGGAGACGGCTTAGAAGAGTGAGAATTGGAAGACGTTGCTGCTTTCAGGTATATCACGTGTTTGTCTCGAAAACCCTCACTCGCAAGAGAAGAGCACAGCTGCAAAAGTTCCACAAACACCCCGATGCATGCATTTATATATAAACCGAAGTCCCAGCCCTCCAAGTTAACATGACAAACCGCAGCCACCCGGGCCGCTCCACTCCACAGCGTCTATTTTACAGCCACTTCCTCCCACCAGCCAGCGTGAGATAATCTATGCAACCCACTTCTTCGCTAGCTTCTTTGACGAGGAGCTGCCGTACACCGCCGGGCCGGGAATGGTGTACTCGCTGATGTCGCCGTAGATGTTGACGGTCACTCCGGGGTCGGTGCTCTTGTAGGCGCCGGGGAACTTGACGACCGGGCTGGGGGAGCCGCCTGTGCCGCCTGAGACGGTGATTTGGACACAGCCCTGTTTTTTTGTCAGCAAAAGATCACTTTGGAGGGGGAGGAGGCGGGATGCGGCATACCATGTAGAACTGGGCGCCAGGGTAGGAAGAGGCTGAGTGCAGTGCAATGATCTCGCCGCGCAGCAGGTAGTCGCCGTCAGGGATGTTGGCGGGGATTGTGACGGGCCATACGCCTGTCTTCTCCTGGTAGAAGGTGTCGACCGCCCAGACGCCGCCGCTGAGACCGTCTTCTTGGATCTTGAACCAGTCGAGGTCTGTCACGCCGGTGGCGGTGGCAGCATCGTCAACAGCCTATTGTGCGTATAGTTAGCGCCTGCATTCTCAAGTATTGTAATTGTTCCACGACTTACGCTCATGTAGGCCAAAATAGGGCCCTTGTGGGACTCGGCAATGGGGTCGTCGGCATCAGCAGCGCCCTGCTCGCGGTTGGTGTGGTGCCATTCGAGCTTGACAGTTGAGCCGGCGGTGACGGCGCACTTTTCGGCAGCGGCGGTAGTGCCGCCGACGTTGCAGGCCATGTCGGCGGATGTGACGTCCTGCACTGGGTTGTTGTTGGGAGGCGAGCGGATGCATGTCTGCGCGCCGTCGGCACCCGTGTCGTCGTTGATGAAGTACTGCAGCGTTGTGTGAGCGATGGCCGAGTTGGCAAAGAGAGCCACTAGGGCGAAGGTGGGGATTGAGTAGCGCATGCTGGTGATGTAGAGCTGGTGAAGTGAATGAAGAAGTGAAGTGAAGGTGGTGGAAATGAATGTAAGGCCGGTGGTGGTGGTGAGGAAATATGTTGAGCAGGGCGAGGCAGTGTTATATACTGCTTTTCTTTCCCCGACGGCGCTCTCGATATTGATTGTTTACAGAGACCGCTCAGAGACCGCCATGCCAGGTCTTGGGCCGTGTTTCCTCTTGATTTCCCTGCAGTCTCTATAGGCCGACGGCGTAGCCAGCATCGAGAGAAGCATAAAGATTAACGCTCGAGCTCAGCATCGCAAGTAGAGTGGCCACCCCTGTAGCTGTCTGTCCAGATTAGATTAACCTCAACACTAATACTGGGCCTCTCCGGATCGTATTGCACCAGGTTGACGATCTCCATTGACATACGCACACCTACTTTAATTTCAGGGCCGCTTCCGATTGGTCACTTTCTGTCGCCCGTCCCAATATCGGGGTCGCAGGAATATTCCGCGCGCCGTTTCAGTCCTTTGGCTAAAATCGGAGCATGGGCAACCCTGCCTGTTCGGCTCCACGTTGAACATCTAGATAGAAAAAATCAACGTCGATCCCGGAGCCCCGGCTGCACACTCCGTCGGCGGTAGTAGGTAGGTACGCTTGAAACACATGGGATCGGGTTGGCCCGAGCGCGGTGAGATGACAGTTGCCATGCTCTTTAATAGTTGTGCTACGCTTTCCACGACATATCCGTCTCCGTTCCCCCGCGTGTTGGCTCTTCTAGGCTTTCGATAAACAGTTGGCCCGCATGCAGTATTTATTGCTCGAAAACTGGTTGAGGGCGCATCTTGCCGGATTCCGGTCCCGGTGCTGTCGTCATTTGGCCAAGGCGGAATCTATATGTGTGACCCACGATATATAAAATAGAGTGGTGGCCTTGGTATGGTCAACTTGCGACTTGGAAATTTTCGAGCCACGCGCATATTGTGAATAATCCCGAAAGGTTTTCCGTATTCTTTGTCTTGTGCACAAAATGCGGGGAACAGCCTTCTCCAGTAGAGTACTCCCAGTAGAGTACGCTGCTTGATAATACACTAGACCATAATAGTGGTGCGTCGGCAGGTAGATCTTGTAGATTCTAAAACAGCCGTGGTTTGAATATCCAAAAGTGGATATACCAGTTTGTATATTTGGAGGCTTTCATTGGCGGTATGCTTCCTGCCTAGTGTGGCACTGCATCTCCTGTCATCAATGACGCACGTCTCAAGATGCATGCCGGTCTGTAATAAGCCGAACGCATGCTCGGCCCGTTATTTATTCCTGTCAATCTGCAATCATCCAGCATTCTTAGCATCTTGGCGACCGTATTGACGTGTAAAAACAACCTTCATGCTGTAGAGTGGAAGATCTCGCATCCAAGATCAGGCAAGAGTCTAGAGATCTTCACTCGATAGATTATAACCCTTCTCGACATTTTAGATTGATCTATTCTGTGGCCACAAGTCTCCTCAAAAGGGGGTCGAAAATAGCACATACGTACTCGTACTGTTGGAGATGAAGGTATGATCGTGCTCAGAGTAAAGTGGACGGGAAGAAAAAGAGAAGAGCAGAAGTAATGGCGACGAGACTCCAGGATCTGACTTCACGTGACCTAAATCCGAGTGATGCAGCTCCAGAATCAACATGTACCAAACGAATAATGTTGTTTCGTTGTAGAATAAATATGCGAGATTTTGTAAGAGATTTTTTTAATGAGAGCTCGAGATCTTAGTACTATGTGTTGTGTACAAATATGTAAGTCAAGAGCAGTTTGCAGCAGAATCAAGAACCTGTAGCCATCATCGTTACCCGGCCCTTAAAGTGGTCGCAACATGGACCCCTCCAATAACACTGTGATTCATTTATTCCGTCTCAACTTACGCAAAATAGTTTACGTTTGACCTCACTTCCGTCTTGACTTACACTTGACACCATCTGTCTACATCTCATTTTACTGACGACCGGCGAGCATGCGTACGTGCTGATCTACAACAAGCATCATCAGCATCATGAAAGACGACGAGGCTATCCGAACTCCGGGATAGATCTTGAATACAATACGCAGCCGGAAAGTCACGTGAAATTGCTTCTGTGTTCATCTCGACACAATGACAGTCTTTCGAAAGGCGCTGACCACTATCATCACTGCCGCCCCAACCTGTCCCGCCTTGACCTCCTCCCACTTTGCCTTCCCCCTCCCGTCTCGTCTTCCTTCCACCGTGCGTAAATTCTCCCGTCTCCCCTCCCTGCAATCCCCATCATCAATCATGTCAAGCACCAACCCATCATCAAGCAATATGTCAAGCTCCAACGTCCCCCCCCACCCCACAGAGAATTCCGTCCCCCCCCACCCCGAAGAGCAGTTAGCCACGCTCTCGCTGCCGCCGGTTGCGCCCAAGAAGGAGAAGAAGAAGAAAAAGAAGCCGGAACGCACCAAGGAGGAGAAAAAGCAGCGGAAGGAAGAGTTCAAGGCCTTGAGGAAGCAGAATGCGTCGATTGCGAGGGTTAAGTTTGGGAAAGGACGGTGTTAGTGAGGATGATGGGGCCTGTTTGGCCCCTTATCATCCGCCCACGTTTCTTTTCCTTTCCCGATAGATAGATCAATACATTGCAGTAAATCCGACATTAAATGTCCAACCGTAAATATGCGTGCCTGATGTGACAAAAGACGTTGTGAAGGGTAGGTGATGCTTCTTGTACCTGTGATCAACCTCTAAAATACCCAACTATCTATCAACCGAAGCAATCGTGATATTTTGACTCATCATATCCAACTGTAAACGTTAAAACGAAGCCTCGAAGACGTCGGGTAATATGAACTGTCCAGTACCCGACCCACTATATATACCGATTCCCACCCTTCTATCAAGCTTCAACTGCCTCCACACACAATGACATCCTTCCTTCCACCCCGCAGCCCTCCATGAGTCTCTCTTTCACCACTATCAAAAAGCAGCACCAAACCCCGCACAGCCCGAACCCCCCACAGTGCAGAAACGAAAGCAGCATTGCCAGCAGCGATGGCCGGCTTCTTCGACGACACGTCGCGCACACAACTATGCATATTCTCGCTCGGTCTCTCGATAGCGTTCCTATTCGTTGTGTGCTGCGCGGCCGGGATAGTCAAAGAGCAGCTCAGCGAAGAGGAACTGGAGAAAGAGGCTAGGGAACTGGAGAGCCTGAGGGATGCGTCGAGATGTGTGCGGTGTGGGTGTGTTTTGGATGCGGGTGCGGTGAAACGGAAATCGGGGGAGCTGGTGAGCTGGATGGGGAGCTGGATGGGGAGCTGGATGGGGAGCTGGGGATGGAGGCTGGGGGAAGGGAGAAAAGAAGGATCGGGGGAGCTGGATATATGTGGAGCTGGGGATGGAGGCTGGGGGAAGGGAGAAAAGAGGGATCGGGGGAGCTGGATATATGTGGAGCTGGGGATGGAGGCTCCTGGGGGTAAGGAGACAATGAAGGAAGATGGAGAGTTGAAATAGAAGTATTTAAATGTATCCATAGCTAGCTAAGTCCATCTCAGCATCCCGCTGCGTGTCATTTCCATCCTCCATCTCATCACCACAGCACACTCAAAACCTAGTGTCCCACGTCCGGACCGCTCCCATCCACGTGCTCAACCTTCGCTGCACCGACCAATTCTCGTGATTAGGGTTCCCCCGCAAGCCCGTGCACCATTCCTTACCCCACGCCTTACCCCACGACCGACAACCCAGGGTCTCCAACTTGCCCCCCTCCCAGAATCCCATATCCCTGCTCTCCAGAAGTCACTACAGCCCATTATATTTCCCATGGCCTCCACGTTTCCTATCGATCCCGCTCTCCTCGCCGTCGACGATACTGTAATGGGCATCCCTCTGCACGCCTCCTCCGCCTCCTCCGCCTCTCCCGATCCCGCCTCCCCGTCCGCCCTCGTCCAGCGCCTCGAATCCGCCGCCTCCGCCGCCGCCGCCACCGCCGACGCCCCGCTGCGCTACCCCCCGCTCCAACACACATTCCGCAACTTCCTCCACAGTCCGCCACACAAATACTTCCACCCCCCCGCGCCCCCCGCCCCCTCCGACCCCTCCGACCCCTCCGCCTCCTCCGCGCCGCATCCCTGCACCGCCTGCGACACCCCCACCCCCGCGCCCCAGCGCTGCACGTCATGCGCCCTCACGCTCTGTCCGGCGTGCGCAAACATCATCACGGACCATCTCCACCGCGGCAGCCTGGCGCTGCTGATCAGCGAGCGGGCGCGGTGGAAGTGGGGGTTTTCGGAGGGGTTTTTGGAGGCGGAGAGGAGGAGGGCTAGGGGGAGGAGGTGGGGGGGCAGTGGGGGGCGGGACGGGGAGGGAGAGGGAGAGGAGGCGGGGGAGCAGTGGGGGTGGTCCGGGCTGCGGTATGAGAATTTTGATTGGACTAGTGGGAGTGAGGATGCGGACGGGGATGGGGAGAGGGGGGAGGGGGAGGAGACAGAGGACGACAGCGCGGACGAGGATACGGTGTATAGCTGGAGCGACGCGGAGGGCGCGGTGCTGGTATATGGCGGTACCGGCGCTGAGGGGGATATGGAGGTGGAGGTGGAGGTGGACATGCCGCTGCCGCTTGTGCCGCGCGAGGGCGCGCCGGAGCCGGAGGAGCGCGCGAGGTCTGCGGAGAGTAGTGGGAGTTCGAGGTTGAGGAGCTCGTCGGCGAGTTCTGCGGCCGAGACGGAGGAGGTGGACGCAGAGGAGGGGAAGGGGAAGGAGAAGGGGAAGGAGAAGGAGGAGGAGAAGGAGGAGGTGCTCCCTGCGAGTGAGGATGGGGATATTGGGCTCATGCAGCTGGAGGTGGGACCAAGGTTGGGAGCGGAGGTGAAGGTGTTGGAGTGAATTTAGTGTTTGATTGGTTTTTGTCAGGTTTGTTGTTGAGAGTATGGGATAGATGTGTGTTGCTATGTGGAGCAGTGAAGTGTTGTTGTAACTTGTGATCGAGTAATTAGGAGTCAAATAACGGACCCTGTCAGGGACTTGCGCTCTATAGCAGAAACCCTTTTCTCAGCTGCTTATATTGTTTAACGTTTGTTATGTGAAGTGCACTAGAATTAAAGTAGCCACGAAAATTGATGAAGAACCATTTCTTAGAATTCGTGCGCATGACACTGCAGTAACCAGAGGCTAGCAGAACCAAACACAGATCTAACAAGGTCAACTGTTCTCAAGTAAAATCTAGCCACAACAGGCATCAGAAAAGCAACCGTCGAACACCAGAACTCCGTTTTGACATATCCAAAACCGATATGTCCTCCTTCCATGCCGCCAGGGTATCATCCGCCACAACGCCGTCGAGAAAAGTAACACATCCCACCGAAATTTCCCATCCGCAAACGCCATTGAAAATTCCCACCATTCCCAAACGCCGTCGTAAACCGCACCGAGCAGAAACCGCCAGAACGCACTACCCCTTCCCCAGACCCTCCCCCATCTCCCGCAGTCCCGCAAACAACCCCCTCTTCTCCCTCTCTTCTCTCGCCTCCCGCGCCTCCCACGCACGCGTCTCAACATTCATCACCGCCGCCATCGCGGCAATCCAGCACTGCACGACCACAGGCTCCAAGTTCCGATGGAACCACAGCTGGCCGAGGACCCAGTCCGCCTCAGCAGCCGCCCACTTCTGCTCCGCCCTGTCAGTGCCAGCATACAGCGTCACGCGCCATCCCGAGACGCGCGGCAAAGTGTCGACGACCGGCGGCGGCGTCGCCGGCGTCCACCCCGCAATCCGCGTGTACGGCGCCGCGCGCTGCGGCCGCACCCACGTGTAGCGGGAGAAGACGATGCTCCACGACGACGCGGCGGCGGCGAACCAGTAGCGGTTGCGCGAGGGCGTGTAGTGCAGCACCACGCACGCGCCGGTGCCGGTCAGTTCCTGCGTGGTCATGTGCGGGAGCGCGGTGAGCGTGCGGACGGCGGGGGGGGTGGTGTTGAGGCCGACGAGACGCGAGAGCGGGTTGCGGCGCGGGGGGGGCGCGGCGGTGCCGAGGTCGCGCACGGGCTTCAGGGTCGTCGCCGGGTACAGGCGCGCGCAGACGATGTCGTCGGTGGTGATCGTGGAGAGCACTGGCGGCGGGGTTGGGGGGCGGCTGGCGGGGGATGCGGGGCGGGGGGGCGCGAGGCCGAGACGAGCGCGCCAGGCCGAGGGCGGCGTGGCCGGGGCGGGCTCGGGCGGCGTGGGCTCCGGGTGCTCGGACGCCGGGACGCGGCGTGTCGGCTTCATGGCGCCGCTGACGATGCCGGAGATGCCGGCGACCATGAGCACGCGGGTCTCCACGAAGGCCTCGGAGAGCTTGACGGCGGTCGTCTCCGTGGCGGTGCCGGCGCCGGGCTCGCGGAGCTCCAGCACGCCCTGCCAGTACAGCCCTGACACGCGGACGTGGGAGCTGCGCGCGTGGGGCGGCGGCAGGAGCTGCCCGTCGTGCGGGTGTGTCAGCGGGTAGAACACGAGCCACGGCGTCATTGCACACGGCCCGAAGCCGTACCCGGGCGAAGAACCAGACTCGTTTGCCCTTTTCTTCAGTCAGCAAGTTTCAAGGATCGTGGACTCGGTGGGGCTTACACGTAGATGTTCATCACGATGAGCACCTCGTCGCCCCTGAAGAGGTCTCTACGCCCGTGCGTAAAGTCGGACACCGGCTTTTGCGCGCCGAAGAAGGCGGCCCACACAGCCAGAGAGTGGGTGCCCCAGAGCACACGCCACTTCCAGTGCGTAGGGTTAGGGTCGGTCAGCGGCACAGTGAATGGCACGTGGATGCGTGAAGCCTCAGCGAAGGCGCCGGCGGGTGACATTTTGTGTGCGGTGGTTTGGTCTGACCGCTGCTGCTTTGTTTGTCGGGCGACGGTGGGGTATGAAGAGGGAAGAGGTTCTTCCTGTGGCTCTGTTGAGCTTTTTATTGAGTTGTTGCACGATTCGCCGACATAAGCGGGTTCGAAGTCGGGGCAGCGTGAGAACGAAATGGCCAGCCAAAACGAAGTCGAATCCGCATCCCCGTTGAATTCGAGGCATGATCATTGTATTGTCAGCCATTCTCGGGTTCTGGAGACATCGTATAATGGTAACAGGCGAACTCTCGTCATATACTACAAGCTCCTGGAACAGAGAGCTGTTATACTGTTTACCGGATATCCCACGAGAGAGCCGTGTGTTGCATGGCCCTGCGAACGGTAATTCACGCCGTTAGACGTATCGAAAATCTCGAACAAAGGCACTCTGTGAGGTATTTCCAAATCTGAGATGTAGAGACTAGCAGTCAAGTTTGTATCAGCCCTTCAATATCAACCTTTCAATGTGTTGATGTATCTCGAGGCAGCGGTCACTCGGTTTTCACCACCTCCATTTAGGCTCGCACAGTCAATCGGGGCCACAAGCCACCAGTCCCGTACTCTGAAATTTGGACTGATAACCAAAAAAGACAAGATTATATCCTTACAGAATTGGTAACCGTTTCGCTTTTCCCTATGAAAAGTTAACGTGGGGCGCCGAAGTACAAGGAGCCAAGCGTTTTTTGAAGGGATGGAAGTGGGCTGAGTGATACTGTTTCGTGCCCAGCGGCCAGTGGCCCCACTAAACACCAGAACTGTTGGAATTATCAATATTGCACCCGGCATTCTCCCACTGCTGCTGCTGTCACTGCGGCTGCTGCTGCCACTTTCACCAGTTAGCTCCGCTATAGGGCATTGATGAATAGACCGAGAGGAGCACTTACCATCGACGACATTAGCAGTTGAAAGGCCTTGGTCACGCCTACTCTAATACAACTTAGTATGGTTTGAAGCTGACGATAACGACACTTACAGGCAAACATAGCCAAAAGTGGTGTTTAAGCGATCTTTGAGGTGACATGAACGGGAGATGGAGAAATCAGACAGAAATGTAGCCGATCTGGTACTTAAATAAATTCACTTTCACTTGTGTGACGCCTTCAAGCTGCCAAAACTGGATGACGTAACAGTTGTAAGCACGCATAGGGTCTACACGCTTGGACAAATGGACGATCGCTTGTCAATTACGGTGTAAGTTGCGAGACGATGTTTAATGGTTGGCCGGGTCCAGGCCTCTTGTATGGGCGATGGAATGTTTTGTGAGAGCAAAAGCATGACCGGGGTTCTTGAAACAAATCGCCACACTTTGTTATAGAGCAAAAGGATGTCGAAACGGTTGCCCGGATCGGGAATTGTTTATTTTGCTGGACTTGATGGATGACACCTCCAAAAATGGATGAAATGGTGTTTTCCAACTTCTGGTAGAGAAATGGGTATAACTACATGTACTTATGCTACATATCCGACGTATTGTATCAATGTTCAGTTTATGAAGTACTTACATACTTGAACAGTATTCGAACCAGCCAAAATTGAGCGCTCTCCCCAAATCAATTACCAATTACAATGCGCGTAACCTCTGTATAAACTTCCCTGTTCCCCGAATCGGGCCACACTTTGAACATAAACTCCCGACAATCCATCCCTTCTTTGATGAATTCCCGGAAGTCACAGGTCTTGTGGGAGAACACCGCATCCCTCGCCAACAGCTCACCGTTCAACCAAATATTTGCCCTCCCCTCGCCCGGCACTTTCACTTCTCCATTGCGATAAGCCTCGACCGCAGCTCTAATACTCACCTCCGTCCTCTCATCGTACAGTGCAAGCCTTAACCCCCTTCGAAGGCTCGCGATGCGCTCCAGCTCGGGCGCGGCATAGAGCGGACCTTCGTCGTTGGCCGCCTTTTGGCGCCGCTCGCGCAGGAGGACGGCAAAATACCGCATGCGGGAGATGTCGTTAGCGGCCAGGGCAGCATTGTAGTTTTGCTCGACTGTCCGGTTGTGCCAGGGTTCATGCGGGATGACGGGGGCTTGTGGAGTACTAGTACTTTTGGGCTTCTTGCGTCGCTTGGGCGCGGATACGGGTTTTGCGGGACGTTTGCGGAGTTGGGGAGGCATTTTGCAGTGGCGGAAGATGGAAATATGGAGACAGATATCAAGGCTATAGTGGTATATATATATCGGTCAAGCTTGAGATTATGTGTTGTGGAGGTAAGTTTTTGAAGTGGGATTCTAACGTACAACAGATGGCCGCTCATGTGGCAGATGCCTACTGAAGACGCATAGATAAGATTTCGTAGATAAGATTTGGCTATCATGCTACATGTGTTGCAAGCATATGTGTTGTAAGTCCTCAAACCCGATACATTTATTGTAAACAGGGTCGTATTGCAGTGTGTGTGCTTTTCGTTACTGCAATCCTCAGGTGAGAGGGTTTCCATTTTTGTATCCAGCAGCTGCTAGGGCAGTACGAGTGGACTTGGCTCTTCACTGACTTCTGGATGTTGCGCCGGGCTAACAACAACTTCGTTCAGCGACGTTGGGCTCATCGCTATGTCAGTTGTAGCACTTGCCCAGTGGCATGTTTTGGGTGGTTGAATAGATCTATGGTTCATCAAACAGGTGGCGACCTTATAAGCTATCAGGTCATGTGGAGCCGCAACCCCTGTGCTGTGCTAGACCAAATGGAGTTGGCATTCATGTAGCTTTCACTTCGGTTGGGAACGACACAGCTGTTGCAAACTTCAAACATCATGAATTTCTCACATTTCATTAAAAAGACGAAGCAGAATTTCCCAGCAGACAAACTTTCATTAACTGCTAAAATTTTGAAAATTTAATAAAAAGTTCAGACTTGGATGTCTAACTCGATGAGTCACCAGTTGTTTGTTACTTGCACTCGTGCAAGATTTTCTAATCTCAACTCTCACAAACCATCGACCCTTCCCTGAAGCCCCCTTCCAAACGTATTCTCTTTATGGTGCGAATCAAGGGGAACACGATACGTGGTTTTTTACCTCATCGTTCATACTCTCTCTATTCTGAGCTAAACTAACCTATCCAGTTCTAGTGTTATGATCCTAAAGAAGCTTGAATCTTGATTCACGACTGGGTTACCAAGAAATCCTCTGTGCGGGCTATGGTCTCTCGTTATTTCAACAGAAGCATACAGTTGTAAAAAAGGGGGGTAAATAGTGACCGTTTTATAGCGAGAGCAATTAGGTGAGACGTTTATGTGCGTCTTGGGATCATTGGCGACGTTTTGACAACGTTTGCACTCCGTCTACAGACTGTCTGCAGACCTTCTCAAGACTCACCCAACGTCTCGCCTAGTTGCTCTCACTATAAAACGGTCACTATTTACTCCCTTTCTTACAACTGTACTAAGAGAGATCCTGGACATTGTGGGTAGTTTGAAATTGAGGTGAAGGACCTTGAAAGGACTTCCAGCGAGCTGCCTTGTCTCCCAGGATTATCGACTGCTTTGTGTCGGGTTTTTTTAGCTTTCTTATCCTGCTCTGGCTACTTTATTGCTATAATTGACGAAGTCTTACAGCGGTGGGGATCAGTGCTTAGTTTGTTCACCTCCAGGACTTCTCGAACGCACCGGATTATAAAGCAAACAATGCAAATTGGAGATGACACAAATTACTCTTATTGTCAACAGCGACTGGGTTCAACGAAGTTTGAGTGCCAGATTGCATCTCTTTAGAGTGAAAGAAATACAACGAAGCAATTATCTTTTGTCGCTGTCTCATGAGGTTGATCCGCCTTTTTGCAACATGCACAACAGCACTTCAACGAAACAGGCTAAATTAAGTCCATAATCCGACAATATATGTTGGAAGCTGGAATCTCCAATGGAAAGAATACGTTGTGAGAGGGTGGTATGGTTTATTAGAAATGACATATCTTTAATTATATCCAGAAAATCAATCTTCAACAAGCCTACAGATAGCTCTGTTTTCTCTCACTACCTCTTGGCACTATACTAATCGGACTCATAATCTTCAGCGACAAATCTTCCTAAGGATCACACGGTACCGGCTACGGCTCGATTTCTTGCTATGCAGAAACTTTCTAAAACATCATTGACAGTTTGCCTTACATGTTGAAGATGCAGCATAACAACCCACAATATGGATGTACGAGTCAAGGCCCGGTTCTGCCATGGAAGCAAGACTCAGAGATTAAGGGAGGTGAATTCACGGCGAGGTTTATATTATTGAGCTTACGCACTGAGGGTTTGGATTACTAAAAACTTGCTTCTCAAATGATTAACATATCATGCGATGAGTGTTTAAATAGAGCAGTATGGTCCCTGCCAGAAAAGCCAAGTCTATGGGCTCGGTATTTGATTTGATTCCGGATGTTTGCCACCTGATATAGCCAAGAACGGGGTCATGATATTTGTATAGTAGAAATAGATTGCAAATAAAATCTAACAGCGAGCCTTAGAGGCTCTTTAGGATACGAGGGAGATGTTCTTTATGGGCCCCATCGATAACCCTGGCTCTTAAAACGCATGTGACCCAGCTCTACTCCAATAAAAAGCAAGCCTAAAGACTGTGACCACATCCATATCTATCAGGAAGTTTTGTATTACCCGGTGGCCATTAGTGCGCACTTTACGTGCCACTCGACCTAACATTGCTGGGAAACAATGCTCAACCAAGTCCGTCTTACAACTTCCACAGCTTCCACGATTCATGTCATGCCTACTAATGCGAAGTTTATTGAAGAAAACAACAGATGCTTATCTAGACTCTCGACCAGGGTCCTTCAGCTCAAGCCATATACCTCGTGCCTTAATGGCTTGTTGATAACCAAACCTACCGAAGCTTGAGGTTCTGGGGTTTGGTGGGACCACTCCATGGGCTGTGCGCGAGACAAGAGCCCTGTCCCACTGGGATCCTAACAAACGATACTATACCAGAAAATCTATACAGAACAAAGTATTCGTACAGCCTGCAGTACGGTACAGGGGTACATTCCAAATCTGTATGATCTTGTCCAAGTTTTTCTCCATGTAATTTCGCTTCTAATTTTATGCAGTTGATTTCGACAAGCTAGACCTATTCATATCCTCGTGGATCAAACAGCTGAGATTGCTTTTTACAAAGAAGCAGTGAATCCTTGCGCCCGAGCTACTTGTGGGGAACAGATTCACTACACACGTTTTGGGACAACCACATGGAACATTCTACATGTCACTGCAATGCTGCCTAATAGGTTTCCATGCAGTGGAAACTCACTGAAATGTTACACTGGATTCTTTCAACAATAGTTAAACCTGACTATTATCCTCTCAGACCTTTGAAGAAAACATCCAATGACAAAGGGATTTGCTCGCCGGGTGACTCCGTTTGAAGCCCCGCCAAAAATTGTCCTTCGTCTTACGCTAAATATCTTTTCTTACGCCTCCATAGAGTGGGCACCACCGGCAGGACAGTTGGCTACTAAACACAATGGGGAACAAGGAACGACCCATAACTTGTTGTGGCAAAACCTTTGTATCACGTGTTGCATTCGCAGACCACAGGAAAACCAGTGCGAATCACGTCGAACCCCATCCAGGAACGCTAGTAGTTGGTAACTTTAGAACCATTCTACGGGGACAGAGCGACGACGACGAAGAGATCGAAACTTCGGAGACGAGAACCTCAACGCAGATTGCAAGGACCGCCGCCCCTCAAACTCTGACGATCAATAGCTTAGGCCCTGGCGGACACTTTGCCGGGAATCGGATGATGCAGATTAACCCTGTACCTAGCACAGAGCCGAATAGCACGAAAACTCAGTATGGGATTTGGGCAAGCAATACGGTACCTGGAGGGGGTTCTGTTGGTTTTTTTGAGCGTCAGCCCGAACGGCCACAGTTAAAAAACAGGGTGGCACGGATTCAGAGACCAGGTAAGACACTTTATTTGTCCTTATTACTTGAACTATCTTCAATCGTCATTTCGAATGGGTTATTTCTGTCAGATTACATTCATCATTGAGAAATAACCATTGCGTATAGGCCCTGCGACTCGGATTGAACAGCCTTTGGCTGAGGCTTCGATGATTGAGTATCCAACTATCAGGGGCGATTCTCAACGACCGACTACAGAAGTGGAAAATATGAATGTAAGTGGCCGATAGCAGCTTTCTAGCAGCTCAAGTTTCAACTCTCGATAAATTTCTCACCGTGCTAACTTCCACTTTTTCCACCTCCAGTTTCCTGCTGCTCATCAACACCCGTCTTTAGATTACGAGCGTAGTACGATCTCTCACTCAGTAGACATAGACCACTTTGATATCAACACTGGGATACCATTCGGGGCGATAACATTGACGCCAGCAAACCGCTCTCTGCTTACCCGCAACTTCGGAACAAGGCCAGACAAGGCACCCGCCATTGATTTGGAGGCCGAGGCTAGATTCCGTCGGAACCAGGCTTTAATTCAACAACATGATTATCAAATCGAGGAAGCTCAGCGTGCCACGAGGGAATTGCAGCAACAACAAGAGGAAGAAGATAGACAGGAGCGCATTCGTATGAACAAGGAAGCAAATGCTGCTACCAAGGACGAGTACCTCAGGAACTCCGGAAAATTTCATCAAGGCAATAGGCACGGGCCTCAAGTTCATAACACCATGCCGCCCGTCGAAGACAATAATTACAGCTATGTTGAAGATAATACATCTGAGCAGCCTCAACTCGACTACGAACTCGATGAAGAGCTTTTTCCCGATAGATTCAGTTTCGTTCCACCTCGCGAAACTCCAAAGGCTGCCCCTCGTCAAAAACGATTGGCTGGTTCTCGCCAAACTAAACCCCCTTCGCCAATTGCAGCTCCACTTACAGGCCTCAGTGCTATTCGCCGAGAAGATTTATTGGAACCGCCCACCTTGGACTGGGGTGCTGCTCTAAAGAAAAAATGCCGGCTCTGTGATATGACATTCGAGGATCGAACTCAGCTTAACCTTCATGATCAAAATACACATTTATCTCTTCTCTGTAAGGGAGGTTGTGGTGTTTTTTTGAAGGGTAGGAATGATTCTTGTGACTGTCGTAACAACGGCCACTATGATTGAGTGCTCCTGTCCATGCGGTTTATTTACTTACTTTTTTCTTTTCCACGTTTATTGTAGTCTTGCACCCAGCGGTGTCGTTTCTCGTCACCACCACGACGAATTTACTTTACCAGCTGGGTAAGAGGCTACGTTTATCTTTTAGTTTTGAAAAGGTTATCTTGTTTCATCCGGATTTTTCTGTCAGCACTAGCGTGCTCATCGGTTGTCCCGATAATTCTTGTTTTAGTCAGCTAGCTTAGGTACTTTATCTACAATACAAGAGGTTTATGACGGTGAAGCACTCCTGCATCATCGATGGTTTGGTTTTGGTCATGTGGGCTCATTTTCTGGTGTCTCCTCGCCGTTATTTCTGCTCTTCTCTTTCTCTTCCTGTACACTGAACAACCTTACAATCGAACATAATCATACGTTGAACAGTTTCAACGATTCGATGGAACTTTAACGAAATATTTGAATGATCCATCATCTAAAGCCTTACACGTGCGTTTCATCAGTTTTGGGACAGCGGTAAATCAGTGTATTCTTGTTGGTTCGAATCAACAACACAGACGTTACAGCTTTTCGGACTGTCACTTTAGATTGCTATGAATTCATGTCTAGTTTTCTGAATATCACTCACACGTCTTGCAGTACAGCGGTGTCTATAAGTAAAAAAGCCTAGACGTAGGATCGATTTGCACTTTCTGAAAATTTCCATGCGGCACGGACGGCCTGAACAGCAAGGTCTGCCCGGGTACGGTTCAAACTTCAGGCCCAGAGACGCCAATTTACAGAAGGAACAGCCATAGATGCTGCCGATTAATGAAATCGGGCCATTTTCTATTCCATAGATACTATGCAGACATTCCACCGATTGATTGGAATACCATGCATATAGGTACCAGGCTTATTTAATTCACATGGCGTTTGTGCTTTTTGGGAGTGGAATGGAGGAACGACAACGAAAAGACTGTGTATAACGAGGTGTGCATAGATTGATCAAAAATGTTGGAATTCTCAATTCTGCACTGGGCATCACTCGGGCTAGGATGTGTGCGGCTCAGATCTCCTTTTACCGCACTCATTTCTGCCATTCGCTCCTCTTCCGGTACATTTCACAATACCTAATCTGACGCCGAACACAATCACACAATCATACGTTCAACAAAAACTGTGAAGGAAGTTGGGGACATACTTCGAGTCTCTAGCTTAGCTTCAAGATACAATGCGACAAGTAGAGATTGTTGGTATCGGTTTCTGTAGTAGTGGGTGTTTAATGTCGCGAAATTTGGTTTTGGTGAGATGATATCAATAAGGCCACCCCGTTGGGTCGCCTCCTAATGCTTTTAGGCTCTGGACGAGACAAATTCTTGCGGTAGAAATCAGTTCAAGAAAAGGACTCGATGCGAGGGATATATTTAGAGGGAGCTCAAAGTGCAAATTCTCTAAGGTGATTAAATACTCGCCGGTAAACACAGTCGTCTGATCGAATACTTTTAGCGCCGTTCATCCCAAATTCCAGGGCGTCGCAGTTACATAAACATGGAAAAATAGTTTCACATTAAGGCCCAAGGGAGACCAGCAGTGCAATATAGTCAGGAGCTACGCTTTTTTTTTTTTTTCAATCTATGCTGCTTGAAAAACTTTGGTTGTGCTTGTGACGGAATCTAGGAGCGAGCTTCTTCAAAATTTTAGGACCTGGGGGATCACGATTCCGACCGATAGGCCAGGTGCGCTACTTGGGCAACTGGTCGACCGAGGTGGCAAGAAATGCACTTTCCATACCGGTCGGTCGAGGTGGGAAAAAATGCACTTTCCTCTGTCAAGTGGGAAGAGAAACGCTACCCCTCTGTCTGAAATCTCGCTTCATGCAGCTGCAGCATTATAATCTACATTTATGATCCAGAACTAGCGTCTAACAAATGCAAATCAAAGTGTCGGGGTAGGTGTCGCTACAGGAAGAAAGATGTTAAATGCTCAGTACTGCCACTCATCAGATGATCTTGATTACCGTTCCAAGAAGAAAGCAAACATTTAATAGTTCGTTGTAATGAAAATGCTGGTATATTAGCATGCATGCAGTTGAAGACTTGAGTGCACAGGTTAGTTCCGCAAATTCACCGATATCTCAGAATGTTTGCTATCCGTTTATGGCCCCTCGATCGACCGATATTCCGAGTTGACCAAGTGCAAATCTTGGTGCTTCGGTCGGAACATCACCAAGGTACGCACGTACGGGAAGTACTGTAATTCTCCGAGGACCCGGTGAATCTTTAACCTTGTGAGGGGTGGCCTAGCTAGGAGTTCCCTGCAAGGAGCTTGCTACGGCGGACCATAAGCGAGAGTCCGCCATAATTATTTGGTTTGCGCAACTCAACTTTGCAACCACTCGCGGTCCGAGCGCACCCCACCCCACCAAAACAAAATCAAAAAAATAATCAGTTAGTAGTAGCTGTAAACGGGGGTACAACGTGATTTGTAGTGAGAGACTGTTAATTGGTGTAATTTTGTAGTTTTATAATGAGGGGGTATGAAGCTTTGCATAGAAGCAATTGTTAATGTTGAGTACGTTCATGCGGGAAACACAATTTGTGTACACAATGACCCCACCCAAACAGCGAGCGGAGTAATGCAGACTTGTACCATAATTCAGGCCCAGCGTCACCTGTCTATTCCAGGTTTCATTTAATTAATTGGTTGCTTCCCAGATAACTGGTTGTGCAACGCAATTGTATGGGGTTGCTAGGGCACTCAGCAGGGCACATAGTAGACCATGGTGCACAATGACCTTATCCAAACAGCGAGCGGAGTAATGCAAACTTGTACCATAATTCAGGCCCAGCGTCACCTGTCTATTCCAGGTTTCATTTAATTAATTGGTTGCTTCCCAGATAACTGGTTGTGCAACGCAATTGTATGGGGTTGCTAGGGCACTCAGCAGGGCACATAGTAGACCATGGTGCACAATGACCACACCCAAACAGCGAGCGGAGTAATGCAAACTTGTACCATAATTCAGGCCCAGCGTTACCTGTCTATTGCATGTTTCATTTATTTAATTGGTTGCTTCCCAGATAACTGGTTGTGCGGCGCATCTTTGGGAGGTTGCTAAGACAATCAAGAAGATAACAGTAAAGTAGACTTCAACTATAATCCACACCCTGCGTCTGCTTTCTACTGAATGTATCATTTTCCACATTACAAGTAGTAGTTGTTCACCCACAATAAATCTATATTGTTATAATCATCAACATGTGTCGTTACAAAAAATCCCCCAGTATATCTGAACCTCCTTCGGCAATTTGATCATCCATATGTTGATAGTTAGGCTCACTACAATCGTAATATTGATCTAAATCTACGTTTCTATATTCAGGAGGTGTCCAATCGTAGGCTTCCCTAGGTTTCTTGCACATTGGTAAATCATTGCCTTCTATCAGAAGAAAATCGGAAATTTTCTCTCTCAGGAACAGATAAGCTATTCGGTGTGCAGCAATATCATTATTGCCATTCCATGTATCTCCATATCGAATTGGGAAACATATATCAATCACTTGCAACTCGTCATTACACCATTGCATCGTTTCCTTGGGCAAATACTCATCAGGATCTACCAATTGGATATATAGGTCAGCTGTATGTTTTTAGAATAACAAATGTCGCCAGGACTCAAAGATTTACCATAGCTGCCCAAATCATTTTGTACCTCCTGTAACGCGGCATATGGTGTATCTACATGATATCTCATGGTATTTCCTTTTGGTGTACAATACATAACAACTGGTTTCCCTGTTGGCAAGTCTTGCTTCTTCTTATTTTTATAAATGTGGTGACGGTTCCAAAGATCCGCAAATTCATACACTTCTTCCCTGATTATAGGCATGTACACAAACAGCAACGCTATCTGATCAGCAGTGCTCCCAGACCACTGTCCCAAAGATTGTAGTGATTCAAAGTATGCCTAGCAAGTCAAATCGTCAATGTTTCATTGCCCAATCAAGTAATCATAAACAAAAGATAATGTCAACAGCTTACTTTCCAAGCAATGGTTTGCCTTCTACTCATTTGTAGCCACCATGCCTCAATTCTCTGGTTGGATGTAGACGTCCCATACCAATATATATCATCAAATTTAACATCTGGTACGATGCTTTGATGTAGTTTCCAGTGGGCAGCTGCCATCATATGGGTTTCAGTACCTCTGTCAGAGCGAATTGTGTAGGGTATTATGCCAGTTACAGCTGCCATGTTGAGATAAAGACCAAGCACTGCAACAGCAGTTCGTGTGGATATGCCCACATGAATAAATGTTATAAACCTTGTATATCATTAGTCAATCATTGACATGGAACAAATGCCTAACAAACAGTTGTTTCTGCAATTATTATTGAAACTCTACCTTGAATACGCATCTATTCCTGCATAGATTTCAAATCCAAATTGGCTTAACTTATGATGACCATCAACTGAGAGAATGCGTCCAGGCCCTGGAACCTTGTAATCTATTCGAGGCCTATTCAGTTTTCCCCATTCCCTTTCAGCAATTCCTTCTGGGTCTATCTCATGCATAACAGTCCACATCCGGTTACGTGCTACTGGTATCCCACACATCTTCAAGTGATAGTAACTTAATTGGCGTCCATAAAGAGTTGATTGACCACTGTTCAGCTGGTCTATGATTTTTTGTCGCATCAGTCTGTTATGGGCAGCATGATTATCCTTATGCATTCGACGGTACATGCCAGCCGCTAGCCGCAATTGTACTAACCTGGCCAGTTGTCAGTGCATATGCGGAACCTTGCAGAGATACAAGTACAACTCACTGCCAAGCAGAGATGTCGTGTCCATCTAGTGCCAGAAACAGCAAGATCTCGCTGTCAGAAAGACACCACTCGTAAAAGTACACCCATATGCGAGATAGAACTGCATCCTTATCATATACAGGTTGTCTGAGCTTTTGAAAGTGCCACTCACTTAGGATACGTTCCAATGTACGCTTGGATGGAAAGCCAGATGAGCTGGCAGATGCCACAACAGTAGGAAAAGCTGCACGGAAGTGGTTCCTAGTTTCAGCTAAGCTTAAATCCTCGAAGATGTACCAATGCCACAGAACATGATAGTATGGTTGGAAGTCAAATGACATACGCCCGCGACGTGTCTGAGATAGTCCGGGATGTGACATCACTGATAGTTGTAAGCTGGATTTCAATGTATAGTAAAGATTTGGGCAAAGAGAAAGTTGGTACAGCTGTACATAGAGCACTGCAACGCTCTTTACATATCACTTCATTGACTGCTTTCACCTGCACAGAAGCAAGCATTTTATACCAGCAATCAAGTTTATAGCGTCATACTCTCAATTTTTCGAAAATGGAACATGCCCGGATGTTTCCACAATGCCATCATCTTTTTCCTCAGTATGGAGGAACACAAACCCTTGTTGCTGCATCACCATATCCACCAGGCTCAAGCAACTTCACATTTTGTCAACACTGCAATCAATTACTCCCTTACACCTCAAGCGGCACGCATACCAACCTACCACACTCCTATCTCGGAAATTCTCAACAGATAGCTGTCAGCGGCGGTCTTCATACTACCGGTAATTCACCCTATGAACATAATCAGTTTTCTATTGGTACATCTCATCATACTACACCGTCCACTATGCCAGTCTCAACTGGCATGAGTACTCCATTAGCAACAGCAGGTTCATCTTTTTCGTCTATTAAAGGCCTACAGCATGCAGTTGGACAAGCAATGCGAGGTCCCAAAGCTTTGAATGCATTGCCAGTTGGACAGGGCAAGCCAACACGCAAAAATAAAGGGCGCATACCAAGTAACCATAATACTAATTCCAGCTCTAATAAACCAATGCCGCCGTTATTGAACTCACCAACATTAACAACTGAGCATAGATATGAAGTCTCTTTGATAACATCAAATAGTGGAGACTCTCGGGACTGCTTGGAACACCCTGGAACGGAATTATGGGAGCCATCTGAGGAAACTTTGAATATACCTGTTGATAATTCTAATTGGCCATCTTTTCTTCGCATACAACTACTAGGAAGCCTGGGTTTGTGGCGAGAATTCAAAGATGAATGGTACCAACACACTGAAGAAATCCGTATGTATAAACCAAGACTATGAGTGCTGTATGTATATGATAAGAAACTGACATTCACTGGGTACGTAGCTCCTGTTGTTCGGAAAGTTCAACTGCTGTATAGATATTGTCCAAAGAAAGGCCCTTCACGCATGCCTAATAGCATGCTGCAACAACCAGAGCTTGTTCGCAATCTATTGGAAAAGCATTTTCGCCCTACCCGTCAGGCAGTAATTCCAGCCATGGTGATTTGGGTACAGCATGTGCCACTACAAGAACAATTGGAACAGATTGCTGTATCTGATGCACAATATCTCGAGGAAGCCCAAGCCAGGCAAGCAAATAAAAATTCCAATGAAAGCAGTTTAAACCATGCAAGAAAAAGCTGCCTTACTGGACCAACTACACTTCAAGAGCTTGAAGCGTTGAGAAATGAGCAGGACGAACAAGAGTCATTGGAATTGATTCCAGATGTGAATCTTGAATGGGATCAGACAGAAGATTCCTCTGATTCTTTATCAACAGTGCCTAATACACCGCCACCTATCAAACAGAAGAAAGTAAGCATATAGTCTTGTCCTAATTTCGAAACAAATGAGTAATTGCTAACACTGCCATGTGATTTGTCAAGAGATCACACGCTCAAATCATCAGTTCCTCACCAAGGCCACAGTCAAGGGCGCAACAGTCCCCAGAATATAAAAGAACTGCTAGTGGATCATATGGTACTACAAGATATTCTTTGAGAGGTGCCACAGTAGAAAAAACTTCGGTAGTTGGTGGGGTAACAACGCGTTCGGCCAAAGGCAAGGAACGTGAGATTTAGACCATTATGTATCATGTACCATTTGATGCTTGTTGTCTTATAATACGTATACTTGAAATGAATAGAGTGCAAATTTGACCCTAGCTACCTCCCGCACAACCAATTATCTGGGAAGCAACCAATTAAATATATGAAACCTGGAATAGACAGGTGACGCTGGGCCTGAATTATGGTACAAGTTTGCATTACTCCGCTCGCTGTTTGGGTGGGGTCATTGTGCACCATTGTCTACTATGTGCCCTGCTGAGTGCCCTAGCAACCCCATACAAGTGCGCCGCACAACCAGTTATCTGGGAAGCAACCAATTAATTAAATGAAACATGCAATAGACAGGTGACGCTGTGCCTGAATTATGGTACAAGTTTGCATTACTCCGCTCGCTGTTTGGGTGGGGTCATTGTGCACCATGGTCTACTATGTGCCCTGCTGAGTGCCCTAGCAACCCCATATAAGTGCGCCGCACAACCAGTTATCTGGGAAGCAACCAATTAAATAAATGAAACATGCAATAGACAGGTGACGCTGTGCCTGAATTATGGTACAAGTTTGCATTACTCCGCTCGCTGTTTGGGTGGGGTCATTGTGCACCATTGTCTACTATGTGCCCTGCTGAGTGCCCTAGCAACCCCATACAAGTGCGCCGCACAACCAGTTATCTGGGAAGCAACCAATTAATTAAATAAAACCTGGAATAGACAGGTGACGCTGGGCCTGAATCATGGTACAAGTTTGCATTACTCCGCTCGCTGTTTGGGTGGGGTCATTGTGCACCATGGTCTACTATTTGCCCTGCTGAGTGCCCTAGCAACCCCAAAAAATTGCGCTGCACAACCAGTTACCTGGGAAGCAACCAATCAAATAAACGAAGCAAGTAATAGACAGGTGACGCTAGGCCTGAATTATGGTACAAGTTTGCATTACTCCGCACGTCGTCATCAGCAACACTCATTCTATACAAGATACTTTGAATATTCATGCAGGTAGGGTAACTTAAAAATCCCTGCTTATCTACCCCACCCTTCCCCCACGTACGACATCCATCATCCCCAACACATACGACATCCATCATCCCTACCACCTCCACAATCTTTACAGAATCAAGCTTTCAGTATCTGAATCCTGCCTCAACATGCCTCCAACTACCAGAAGATCACGTCGTCTCCAAGAGAGCCAAGAAAAGGAAACCAGATCAGCTGCCAACAATTCAGCAGCAACCACACCAGAGTTGGCTATTCAAGGACAAGACACACAAGACGACATCATTGAACCAGACCAAGCTTCCTTACCACCACAGATTTCAACAATGTCTCAAGAAGATGACCACAATATCAATACCTTCTCCTCGACCTTAGACATTCATAACTACCTTTCCTCAATTGATTTACCTGGGTGGTTTGTTTACCCCCATGTAATAAGTTTTAATGATGAAGCCCACAAGGGTAATCAAATACAACGGAACCATCGCTCCCTAGTGAAGGGAAATGTATCTGAGGATTATGTGGACTACTATTACAAGGATTTGGATAGGTGCCACAGTTTGACAACCGCTTACAAACATATCAAAACCACTGGAACTATCCTGTGGCTTTCTGGATCTATGTGGCAAATAGAAAACCAAGGACAGATGGCGTGGCACAGCTTCCTGTTCATATACAGAAATCGGAAAGTCATCTTAGTGGACCCGGATTATGCAACAGGTGAAGGAAAATTGCGTCTCACATCCTTGGGAGGAGGGTTGGAGCTGGGAAGAAAATTAATCAGAATGATGGAAGCAAATAGGAGAAGGATAGATCTAAGAATGATTGGGAAAGGCATCCCTGAGGATGTCCAAAGCACAGGAGCCAACTGCAATGATCTTGTGTACCAATGTCTACAGCAATTTGTGAAGGATGGTGGGCATTGGGAGGATAGAAACTGGGCAGCTGAAGGGTATGACATTGTATACAAGTAGAAGTATACAAATATCTTAGAAAATGTCAACATCTATACCCCACGAGATACTACAAGAGATTCTCTATCATTTGATATACTTTTTATACGCTTCACACAAATTTGAATTTTTGAGTTTTGGGGTGTGGTGTGCACAGACCTTGGTTGGTTGCGTTGTTGCAAAACCAAATAATTATGGCGGACTCTCGCTTACGGTCCGCCGTAGCTTGCTTACCGAATAAATTGTTTTAGGCAACCCTTGCTCTGGCTGCTTATTTCGACCATCGATGTCGCCAACGCTGCAAAACGGTATTCAAAGTCGAATAGACGAAACGTCAGCTCCAGCGCCTTCAACATGTGCAGTGTGAGGATGACAAAGGCTCAAGTGCTTTGCAAGACAGGAGCTGTAATCAGATATTACTGATCGGTACCGCATGAATTGTTGAAAATAGAGTGCTCACAGTCAATGCACACAGCCGGCTGCAGCATTGTGGGGCTCGCTTTGTGTGTGTCGTGCAGGAACAAATGTCTTGATGCATTCGTCTTTTTTGCTTTCTGCTCTTCGCCACGCCCCCACAGTTTTACTCAACCTCCTCCCTCATTTCGACATTCACCATGCGCCGGTTACGCACATAGACTATAGCACTAGTCTCACCAGACTTCTCTACTCTTGCAACGACGCTACCTACACCTCACTTCTAAGCGCCTTCTAGAAGCCGCTTTAGACAACTAAGAACTACGGAGTACACTATCTCTACAGTGCCTCTACTGATCCTAGGCTAAACAGAACTGCACCACCACCAGGCAAGGCAAGGCATGTTCTGTACCACCGATGTCGCCTAAACATGGAAGGAGACGTCTGCTGCCTGCCTGCAAATCGAGGGGGAAAAGTGATAGCATGAGTCTTATTTTTGGAGCATCCTTATCCGTATACATTTAAGTAGATGATGCCGCCGCTGGATCGCCCTCTTCACCTTTTACGCACCCAGCACAACTCTCGACGGGGTCTGCACATTTGCTTGTACGGCACTCACACTCTTTACGGCTCAATCCAACGGCCGCATTTACAACATGCGCCTCTCAACCTCCCTCTCACTGCTGCCTCTCCTCGCCCCTCTCGCGCTATCCGCCACACTCCCCGCCTCCAACCTCCTCCCCTCGCCCAAAACCCTCAGCACCTACGCCTACTACCTCGCGCTCTACCCGCTCCCCTCGTGCCTCGGCGTACCCACGGCAATCCTTGGCAGCAGCCCCGCCGACGTCGCCGCAGCGCTCAACACCTGCCACGCCGTCCCGCCTGCCGCCTTCCCCACCGGCGCCGCGTCGGTGCGCATCTATGTCGGCGCCAAACACGCGCTGTCAGTCGAGGTCTTCCGCACCCCGCAGTGCGAGGCGCCGGTCGGCGGGACGGCGTTCACGGAGGCGCTAGGAGACCGGGGCGACGTCGAGGGGCAGTGGACGTGTTTGGAGGGCACCACGGGCGTCGTGGAGGGCGTGTATACTGGCTGGCGCGTGCGACGGATGGAGAGGGAGGTGAGGGTGGAGGGGGTGGAGGGGTGGAAGGATGCGTTTTCGCAGTAGTACTCGTACTTTGGACAGCACTGCGTTGTTTATTTTTGTTTGTTTATTGGCGTTCCGGCGGACAGGTGGGCGGGGGATAGGCGGCGGCGCAATATATCATTTAGTGTTAATACGGCACACCTCTCAAAATCACCACCGCAGTGCCCAACCCATCCACCTCCAAAGCCACGATCCATGACTCCATAACCGTCGACTCCAAATGCCGCAAACAAATCAAAACAAACAAACTGCCGCCTCCGCGCCGCCTGCACCGCACGCCTGCATATTCCCGCACTCCTCTAAAAGAAAAAATCAGGCGTCCGGGCCAAGTCGCAAGGCTATCCCGGCCGGCTAGCGGAGGCCTGCAGACTGTCGCTTGACGTTCCGCCGCTGCGCAGGTACCGGCTTGGTGCCGCACGGACGGACATGTCGTCTGACGAAACTAAACAGTGTTGATTTTTGTAGATGGTGGATTTCACTCATGGATGCTGAATAGGTACTATGCGAGTGCGGGTTGATGGAGGGAAGGAGGGTGGGTCACGTGTGCCGGTGTTGTGGCCGGTCGCGTGTGGGCTGGGGAGTACGGACGTAGATGTAGATGTAGATGTAGAGAGGACGGGTTTTGTAGGACGATGACGGACATAAAAATTACTGCTGCCTACATATATGCTTGCCTACTTCTTACCTATGTGATTTGTTTTTCACTGGAGGGTTCTGCGCTCCCACCGTGATGACAAAAATTGCACTGGGCATCTACCATACGATATTACCCTCGCAGCTTGGGATGTTGATACTCCGGCAGGCAAAACGACAGTGCCATGACTCATGGGTAAGTAATGTTTTACCGGAATATGACAGCGTCAATTTTGACGACTGCTGCCGCTCTCATCGCCATCACCTGAGTGCCCGGTAAACGTTACGACGAAGGACTTTTCCAAGCCGCGGTTAATTAAGTGTGTTCTGCAGCAGTTTTATTGAGAGTAAGACGTGGACGGTGGAGATGTCACATCCTGAATCCCCAGTGAGGGGCGCTAATGTCTATTTCCACGACTGCAGCTACCGGCCTGCCGCTGTCATCGCCAATGCATTTTACGACACGAAGGACGTTTTCAAGCCGGGGCGAAGTGCAGTTCTATTTGGAGCAAGACGTGGAGATGTCACGTCCTGCATCCCCGGTGAGCGGCGCTGGGAAGTAAGCGTGCATGTTCGAACGACAGCGACATGAAGGTCATTTGTAACGCACGTACGTCGTACGTTATAGGCGTCGTTATATAATGCAGCATTGTTCGTACCTCCGTTTCCCGGTGTTCGGCTCTGGCTGGCGCTGCGGGGGACTTGGCCGGCGGCTGTTATTGTCCACCCTCGGCAGCCCGGCCAGCGCCTTCTTGCCGCCCTCTAGCTACACTTTCAAAGCTGTCTGTTTTGCACATGAACGCATGCCACGCTTGGGCACTAGCGGCTATTGTACGTACCACGGCCATAGCATATCGACACATTGTAGCATGGCATTGCTTCTTCGACTCAGCTCTCTACTGGCTATATCGTACCTGTACACACTGTGAAAAACATCCAGTGCCCTGTGCAGATGCGTGTCTGCCTCTCGTTACATGCTGTGAACTCTTTGCTATCAAGGGAACATCACGCACGACTATTGTTGAAATAATACGCCACCACTAGTGTTGCCCACGAGACGGATTGTCCCGGGAGCTCGTACCACGACGGCCAGGAGGGACGAGAAGAGCCAAGGTGCCCGGGAGATGAGATGTCTCGGGATTTGAGAAGCACGGTCCCAGGTCGGCCCGGGACCTAAACGAGTTATGGTAAAATATTTGGGGATTCTCCTTGGGGTTGGGGAAGGCTATTCACACCTGATATAGAGTACACGTCCACAGCAACTGAATGCTCAGGGTTCGACTCTCAGTGTGGGCAGCAGTGATAATTTTGTTTTGCACTCAACTCAGGCCGCGGTTATCGATGCCATTCTGATATATCTATCAAAGCTTTCCCGTAACTTATCAGGGTTTTATCTGGATCACGCAGTTAAGTTACCTTGGTTGTGCGATAAATTATCTAGTTCAGTACAATAAAGTTACTTCGCGATGAAGTACACTTACCGAAGACGTTCTGTAACTTACACTGCCCGATGCCCAATAAAAAGACTAGGTAACTTATCTTGAAAACTTATCGGGATCGAATGTACCACAGGGCTAGTAGGAAATCTTGTATTTTATTTTTCTATTAGAGATTGCTCTACGTACTAAAAAGTGCGATTTCATGTCTCACGTGTTCATAGGACTTATTGGATCTAATTCATGAAGTCAGTTACTTGATAGCTCGGTTAGAACACATGCATGTTAAGACCGGTACATGATAAATTTCGATAAGCAAAGAAGTCCACCTATTGGAAAATGGGTCGACCCATTACATGTAGTCAAATCGACCACTTTGTGTATCGGGTGACCGCGACCCAAATTAACCTGTAGACCTATGGGTTGAGTCTTGACCTGTCCGTCAAATCATTCAAGTTGTTTATCGGTCACCCCGTAGGTCTACCGGTCGACCGGTTTGCTAAAATACCCAGTTTGCACAGTAATAGACAAAACTCAAATAGATCATTATGCGACTTCTTTCTTGCGTAAATAATCAATTGAATTCTTTCCGAGACTAAAGAGGGTAATTCTCAAAGGAAAATAAGGAAAACTAATAAAACGAGCGGATGATACGATGTGGCCACCATCCTACCAATAGAAAAAAACTACTTGCTAATGTTCTTCAACCGCCACGATACATAAAGAAAACAAACGAGACCAGGGTTCTTCTAGCTGACAGACGGTCGCGAAACATGCACATATGTACTTGGCACGTGTTCTTTGATCTTGTTGAGCCACCACGTGATTTGCTGCGGATTTTCCTGAAGATTGAGAATTTCGCTACAGGCCTTCAATGGCGCAAATGGTTCATGGATGGTCCCGCGGGTCTCGATACCTAGGAAGAACTTGATATATAACCCATGCACTGCTGCTCCGTAAACATGGGTTCCGTCTATTGCTTCCGTAAGTTCTGAATCCAATTGCCCTTCAGCTACCGCTTGTGTCTTGTTCGCAACTTTAAACTTAATCGCACTTTCTTGTAAGTCTCCTAGATCTCTTTTACACTCAATTACAAGACAATTGCGTGATGCTACCCCGCCATAATAATCTATGACGCGTTCGACTGCGAGATCTGGAGTTACAGTATTGGTCCTTAGATTGGCCGCAATTATCCACTCGTCTAGCTCGGTATAGATCCTCCTCAGCACGTTTAACCACAAGGTCTGAGTAATATCTTCTAGGCTGCTTTCGGTTTTGACCCTGAAGATGAGCAATTCTATCGCGGGGCCAAGGGCATCCAAACTCTTCCAGTTCGGATCATCGGTGATTTCTGTGCAACCACATATCATATCAGTGACTGAGGCCAATCTCAGAGAAAAAAGTGAAGTACCATTAAGAACGTCGTTTGTAGGAAATTCAGGCATTGGTTCCGGGGTCCGGGCCGTCACCCCAGAAGTGTCGGAACTCGCAGGTTCATCATTCATCGAAGTATCGGACATAATCCTAGCTGACTGCTCGAAAGGAAGAATCAATTGTGTAGACTGAGGTGAAGATAAGATTCTGTGGGACTTCAAACTTGTCTGTGCCCAAATATGAAGTATCCCATCTAGTTCTTATATACTATTTATTTTTTCATTTACCTAATCGCTTGCTGGTCAGTTTGTGTCGCATATCTCTTAAAAAAATGTTTCGTCAAGTGTTGCAATCAATCGGCAACTTTCTGGGTTCGGGCTGGATTCCGTAGAGCAACGCTATACAGTGCCGCTCAACAAGAATCGGAAAACAGTTAGTATACTACTTTCGCCACTCGATTGATGAGTTATAATTGGCTATATGATGATCAAAAAGAATGATTCAGGGCGTTTTGTATGATGCTTCTGTACCTGCCACCAACAATATCACAGGGGTACAGTCTCAAGTGCCATGCAACGATTTTCAGTAATAGTTGCTGGTGATGCTGATTGTAATGATGGTGTCTCCGAGGCGTATTACGGCGAGGGCGGCGCTTCGACACAGCGCCATTGCATGCTTAAATGACGTTGTGGTGGAATCATGAATGTGTCAACCAATTGGACACGGAGTTTGAGGTGAAAAAGACATCGTGAGGTCTTTTTCAAGGATGGAGGATCTTTAAGACACCTCTTCAGGAACATGATAGAACGCCAAAATAATTCGCTCAGCCTTCCGATTTCTCAGCTCGGATCGAATTGGTGCGCTAATCGGATCGGAAGTCCATATACGAACGCACCTTCATTATTGCTGTTATTGGGCCGTTGTGCGCTAAATAATTACCGCGCGTCTAAGAAACAACACAACATAAAATGGAGGGGCGAACATCCGTGCCAAGCTGGTTGGAACTCTGGGGCACGAAGACCGTATAACTAATATGTACTTGACTGGGAAAGGATATCCGGACGTCGCATGTGCTTGCTTTATCGATAGGTCGATGCTCTTCGCTTGTCGCGTGACGCTCCATGCCGCGTTCTTGTTAACGCTATTATTGGCCATTTGGGCGCTAAGCATCTAAGATAAATTTTTTAGACGCCAGAGGTTCTAGTACAGAAGCATGTAATCGTGTGATGTAAGTTACAGAGAGGGAGCAAGCTCAGACTCGGAATCAAACAAAGTGTTTTGAACTCAGACTGGAGACTAAGGATGCACGTGACCTTGCGGCCAACAAATTTTACGCATTCGAGAACTAGAGGCGACCGGCAACGCTGAGGTCGAGGTCTAACGGGGGTGACTTGTGGCCTTCGCCTTAGGGAAAAGCAAGTTGGTCAAGCTCAAACATCCGCCGCTGTTCAGCTCAGGAGTTACGTAAGTCTTTCAGACTTTCCACTACGTCGCTCCACATGTGGCCTTCTATTCCCTTGCACGACCGGGCGTTTTCAGGACCTTTTACCGCAGGCGGTAGCAGGGGGAAGTGATGGCGGCGCCTGTTATCATATGTCACTAATTCAACTTGATTCTTCTGATGTTTAACAAATCATGCGTCAGAAATCTTGAAAATACAAATGGATAGCCCTTAATAAGTGGATTGATACTAACTAATGATGGAAAAAGCCGTTTGAAAACTGACTATAGTAGACTTTTTTGAAGTGACGGAGTTTGTGAAAGTAGTGTGTTGCTTTCTGGTCTCATCAAGCCACCATGACACCCACCACCAGATTGCTTGCTCCACAGTTCCTGAAAGTACTGCAAGGGATAATTGGATGACTTCCCGTGGGAATTTGGAACATATTTAGAACAGGTGGTGTTACGAGGGTTTGGAATATCCTTGTTCTAGCCCTTTGTATAAAGGAGGGAGGGAAGCGGGGGGGAGTGTTACCGCAGGCGGTAACTACTAGTAGCGTTACTAGACGCAGAGTATGTTGCTCAGAGCATATCGGAAGCATAGATAACGACACGGTCGTTCATAGGATATGGCATGTAGCGTGAGTGCGTGGGCCAAGTGTTCTCAACCTACGGCCGTTTGCAACATCTAGGAACGGTGTACCACTTGAAAGCGTTGGATGCGATTTGGGGTAAAACAGTATTGGAGTACTTCCCGTATGGCTGGGGCCCCCCTCAGACTAAAAGATTTCGCCATAACCACAAAGAAAGTTTTTACGGCAATTATGTAGGATGCCCCTAAATTTGGCGGTATTATGCAGGATACCCCTAAAATTTCGATATTATGTAAGATACCCCTAAACTTCCCAACCTGCCTATCGCTCTGCCACCCTCCCATCATCATTCGCCCGCCGCCCGCCCACCCGCCCCACCACCATAATGAACCTTCCAACCACCGGACATGCCCCTCCCATCACCCTCCCAGCCGACCTGCCGCCACTCGCCCAGCTGCCCTCTACCATAAGCATAATAGTACTGCCAAGTTGAAGGTAGCCAGTAGCCTAGCTTTTAAAAAACATCAATTAAGTAGTTGCGCAGTCTAGCAGAAGGGTGGTCATGCCATATGTGAAGCTGTCCAGACGAAGTGCCCAGGTGGCTTATGGTAAAACGGCAGTAGGTCGGGTGGTGGAAGGGTATTATGGTGGAAGGGCGACAGGGAGGCAGGGCGGGATGTTGGTGGGTGGCAGGGCGGCCGGATGGTTGTGGTGGCCGATGGGAGGGCACCCGGGCCGGATGGGAAGTTTAGGGGTATCCTGCACAATATTGATTTTTTAGAGGTACTCTACATAATAGTGCCAAAGTTAGGGGCATCCTACATAATTGCCGAAGTTTTTAAAAGACATCGACAGACTGATACCTAACTATTAAATCTGTCACACTGCCGATTTTGTTTTTTTAAAAAATGATATTTTGCGCAAGAAATGTCCCAGATCTGGGATCTGAGGGGTCCCCAGCCGTACGGGAAGTACTACATTGGCTGTCAGGAGTACTCGTCACCCGAGACATAGTTGAAAGAAACTGGGTGATGGTGACTGCGCACCCTCTGCATCAGAAAAAAACAAGTACCGCTCGGCCGTTGCAATGTGCAATTGAGCCGCTCGCTACACTCAGCCCCTACGACGGACTATAAGCGAGAGTCCGCCATGTTTTTTTGGTTTTCCGAACTTTGAACTTTGCAATGATACGAGGCCCAAGCACACCCCACCCCCAAAAAATAAAAAAATAAAAACCACACGGAGTCCATGCAAATTGTATCATAATTACGCTGTAATTTCAGGCTATTGAATGCTGGTTTTATTTCTTAAAAATATGCGAGGTGGAATAATTCCGGAGGGTGTGGTTGCTTTGTGCTGGTTGGACTGCAGCGTTGCCTGTCTACCATGGACACCCATCAGTGTGCACATTGACAACACAACAGCAACGCACGGAGTCCATGCAAATTGTATCATAATTACGCTGAAATTTCAGGCTATTGAATGCTGGTTTTATCTTGCAAAAATATGCGAGGTGGAATAAATTCCAGTGGGTTTAGACGCTTTGAGCTGTCCCAACACTGACATAGCTGTAGTAGCTTGATCAGTTCTCACCCGTTAGACTTCGGGATTTCAGCATTGGATTCGGCTCGTCGAGCTGCACAAGATAAAATTAAGCATGGGCGAGTTTGGGCCAAAGCTACCACAGCTGCAGCGCACACTGCTAGCAACAATTAAAATTCAAATCCGACAGTATATAGAACAATTGAAGAAGATATTGTATTCTAGTCAACGGGGCAACTATTTATACACAACATCAAATCCTTCAGACGCCCAATATCTATCTCATTTCCCTTGATACTTGACAAATTGCTCAACGTACATGAAAGTTAGGTCATTGCAATTCACTCCAGTGGAACTGACATGATCTGGTACTTCTTTCTCGATCCATCCCGCGTCCACCCCCTTGTGTCCCTCCATCATCCTGAATAATTTTCTGCCAAGTTCTAATCCGCCACCCAAAGAAGTAAGTCTCAATCTACCTGGCCCAGTTGCGTAATCAAGGTCTATGATATCCACCTTTCTGTTTTTATATAAAAAAAAAAAGCTATGCCAAGCTGGATCCCCTCCTTTCTCCAATTGCCACATGCTCACGCTCATCCACAAAATGGTACCAGTATTCTTGATATATCGGGAGACAGTAGTGAGAGTATGGCATCTATCCAAGTCCTGGTTCTGAACAGTAATGTAATCTTTTGGCACACCTACTTTGATTAAGCTTGGCTCATTTCTAGTATCTGGTTGCCCTTATGTGCCTCATCATTGAAAGAAATAACAGCCGGATAGATGTACCACCTAGGTAAATCAATAGATTCCAGGTATGCCTGTATTACAGCAGTTGTTGAAGCAGTGTGGATTTCAAAGCCGTGTGTAGACATTGTAGGTGATAACAAATTCGCTTGGGTTGGGCTTTGGCTGTCATCATCTGAGATATTGTTTGCAGTCTCTTGAATATTGTCTTCTTGTAGCTCATTTGAAGCTTCAGTGGTGGAGCTCTTGGTATTGTGTTTGTGTTGGGTAGCCAGCAGCCTCATGGATCGTCTGGTGGGAGGCATAATTGTGTAGGATAGTCGTAGCTATGTGCTCTGAATAGCCTTGGTATATGTACTGAATGATGTAACGGAGGTGTTGCTGATTGAAGGAGTGGGTATCGGTAAATGTGGGGTGATGGTGGGGTGATGGTGGGGTAAACCATGCCGAGAATTTTTCGTTACCCTACCTAGCAACAATATTACATGACAGTTCCCTGTAGTACATTGGAATCCGATAACTTTTCATGGTAACTTACCGAGGGTTTTTATCATGTATCCCCCGGCGTAAGTTACCAAGCATGGATCTACATGTTATCAACACCAAGGGGTAACTTTATCATCTTGGTTTAGTACAGTAACCTTTCTCACCATGATTTTTTATACTGTCCGGGCAGATAAAACCCTGATAGGTTACTGAACTGTTTTGATATATCTATCGGTAACATACCTATAGGTTTATCAAGAGTCTACGATATGTTTACCATATTTGATACAGGTATGTTTACTTAACAATTTGGCACATAAAGTTACTTCATTAAAACTCTGTATATTTACGAAGTTTTTACATGATTTTTTATCTTGTTTCTGTTCACATTGACCATTCCCCGGATCAGGAAAAAATATTGCCGTATTTAAGATCGGCCTCCTTAGATATGGACCGTTCCGCGTTATTTGTCGCCTGAGTCGCCTGTGTCGCCAGGGTCGTCCGTCACGAAAAGGTCGATTTTCCGATTAGCACGCGTAGCCGCATTAGCGTCCCGTAGCAGCCCTTAGCACTCTATACTGGTCCGTAGGCCAACTTAGCGACTGAGGTTTTTTACATTAAGTCTGTAGAAGCAATACCATTCTTTAGCACTCCATAGCACTCCATAATAAAGTTCCGTAGCATTCTTTAGCACTGTTTCGGTGGTTTTGGATCTCGCGATGGTTTTGGATCTCGCGATGGTTTTCGATCTCGCGATGGTTTTGGGAAGCATCTCGCGATGGTTTTCGATCTCGCGATGGTTTACAGATTCTTTGATTCAGTGGAACTTGAGCGCTTATTCAGCGGTTTATTATACTAACTATGCTATTAGAGACTATATATACAGAAACCACCTCGCCGCCGTCGTACACGGCGTTCGATCCAACATCAATTATCGCGTCTTTGGCTATATCACGTATATAGCCAAAGACTGGTGGATTGTATACAGCACTTAGTGATTCGACGGATTGCTGTATAAAATCAGCTCTGACGCCCACTCTGACAGCAACTCTGATTCAGAGTCGACCCTGCCAACGCCTGTGACATCTATTCCAGCAGCGACTCTGACGCCCACTCTGACAGCAACTCTGACAGCAACTCTGATTCAGAGTCGACCCTGCCAACGCCTGTGACATCTATTCCAGCAACGACTCTGACGCCCACTCTGACAGCAACTCTGACAGCAACTCTGACAACAACTCTGATTCAGAGTCGACCCTGCCAACGCCTGTGACATCTATTCCAGCAACGACTCTGACGCCCACTCTGACAGCAACTCTGACAGCAACTCTGACAACAACTCTGATTCAGAGTCGACCCTGCCAACGCCTGTGACATCTATTCCAGCAACGACTCTAAAGTCCACTCTGACCGCAACTCCGATGCCGGCCGTGGTCTCCGCGTGTCCTGCCGAGCATACACGGTAAAACTTAATATACCGTGTTGTAAAACTCTAGCGAGATATAGTTGTTGATAAAATATTTGCCTGGAGTGCCAGTAGGAACAAGATGGGCGGGACGGAGTATGACAGCAACAGGCAAAACGATATATTCCTTGGATGTTCCACAGTCTATTCTGGCAACCCTTTGGACGGATGCCATCCTATGCGCCTTGTTGACATGCCCACTATTGACCAACTCAAGACGTCTTAAGAAAACAATATCATGATGGACGATCCTTGTGGAAAAACCTTGATGAATAGCAGACACTTGATCAGCAATGCGAAATACTGATATTATTTGGCCAAATCGGAGTCCTTCTGCACTGATTCTTGAGTCTGCCTTGCCTACCGTCCCTGAGTACATCACATAATCGTATCTTTTATTGCTATTGCGCCACGACGATGTGCATCTAGCAAACTCCTGTCGAATTCCAGTATCCTCGTTGACACTCTCCGACACACAACATAGGCCAGTGCCCCGACGGACTTTCTGAGTCTTCCACCATCTGGCGTCCGCTCCCTTGCGACGTAACAGTGGCCCCAAATGTTCCGGATGTTTGTCAGCCAGATATTTGAAATGATTGGCTAGACCTTCTGTGAATACGTCCAAGCTGAGCTTATGAAATGTCAGAGTGCTTATTTTGAGACGTCAACCGTGGCTGATTCCAATCAAAGCCGTCGCCGCAATGGCTTTAGGGAGCATAGGTTCGTTGATAAGCATGCGCAAGCACAAGTCCGCATGACGACTGGTAGGTTTCTCTTTCAGAATATGTCGTAGAACGGACAGTCGGGATTTGGTGTAGAAAAGTCTCTGTTCCCACGCTAACATCTGTACGACATAGTTGACTTTATTGCTGGCTCTATACGCCAGCTTACACATCCAGTGGTGTGCACCCTCGAAAGCTTCTGTGTCGGTGTTGTCGCATGAGCCCATATCTTGTATACATTCAATATAGTGGCTCATGGCATGCATAGTGGGAACCTTAACGTTGCTGTCATCTCCAGTATTTGTACTGTTGCGATAAGGGGCCCATAGATGCATACCGGCTGCCATCCCATCCAATGCCTCTTTTAAATAACCTAAGGTATCCTCGGTATGCTGATGATAGCCACTTATAAGTATGAAATCCGTGAGATGACGCATGAAAGTTATATGTTGGGGGTATCCTGTAAATAGTGGTGCCAGAGCCGGAATCTAAACCCTCAACATATCTTTATACTCAGCGCCGGTGAATTGCTTGACCTTGGTTATGCGGCCTTTACCAAAGGCACGCAGACCTGTGAAATGGGGTATTGCGTGGAACCTCTCATTGATCTGCCGAACGGCTTCTTCTTTGCCTAGCTTATCACTGAGAAATCGTATCGCCCAATTTCCATGCGTGCCGTTTGAATGTACCAGTTAAAAGTTGATGTAACCGGTCAGGGTGAATGCACTTGTAAGGCTCGAACCCTTTGTGCCCTGCGGCTAAGCTGAAATCCGGTTCAAATTTCCATTTCCCTCTTCTGTGGCATTGATCTATACTAAGGCCAGCATATCGTTCTGTCGTTCTAGGTATAGCCGTTTGGTCCAAGCCTGGGAACTTTTCCGGGTCCAGCTCGCAACGTGGGCACCACATGTAGACGGTCAAGGTGAAAAGTGTCTGTTCAGGAAAATCGGACACAAATGAAGCTATTCTAGGATAACCAAGCCGGGTGCGTCCGTCTGCACAGACTATGTTTGTTCCATTGTGGGACGGCTCCTGCAGGCTCCGGAGTATTATTGTCATTGCGGCATGGTATTGTCGCTTGGTCCAATGATCTCCAGCATCATGTCCAGCAGGATTTGGCAGTAGGCCTATCAAGACAATGCTGTTAGTGCTAACAGCCCGCCGTTGGGCTTTGGCCAAGTTTCCTATTGTCAAATATAGTGGGTAAGCTGTCTGGTCACCACTACCCGCTGACAACTCTGTTTTGTCGCTTCTAAGTATGATTGGTACAATCATCGCTCCTTCTGGAACATGTCTCTGTCAACGTAGATCAGCTCGGGTCTCAACCGCTTGAATGTGTGTGTGCATAAGAGGCAAAGTCAGAGCCCTCGTCAGATCCCTTGTCAGAGCCCTTGTCAGAGTCAAAGTCAGAGTCAAAGTCAGAGGCAAAGTCAGAGCCCATGTCAGAGTCAAAGTCAGAGCCCATGTCAGAGTCAAAGTCAGAGTCAGAGGCAAAGCCAGAGCTCAAGCTTGTCAGAGGCCATTGAATGACAGGCCTCCTGCAGAGGCTATTGAGGTCTGTTGACATAGAGTGCATTCCAGGGGAGACCGGACCTTAAACAAACAGAGAGCAAGTTTTGTACCCACCTGTGCGCGATTCCACCATTTCCCTGTCCACATCTCCGAATAAGCTCTACACCCCTGAGAATCTCTTGAGATTTCCAGCGCGTATCGCATGTGTTTGGCAAACGGTTCATGGCCAATAATATATCGTACTGCGGCCATTGGACAACGATACCAATAAGTGCGGGATTCTCCATTCAGTTCAATCGTAGACTGTTGCCACTCTACTGGCATCGTGTCGCGTTCTGGCATCCGCCTTATGACGCCACGGAGGAAGTCTACTGATGGGGTCTGAGCTTGTTCGTTGATGAGGTGAACCTGTATCAATGAATCTATTGAAGTTTTGGTCAAATTCCGCTCGACGCTTGCTCGTGCAAGATGCCACTGCTCCACAGTTTCGAATGGAGCAAGTGGGTTCCATTCTGGCCTTTCATCCAGGGGCGTGAGAACACTGTCGTCGATTGGTAGAGCCGCACCGGGATATATTCGAGTCACAGGTACAATAGGACTAGTCGCGTCAAGAATAGGTTCGTTGTCCGGTTCGTGATCAGGTTCTATGTAGGTGATCGTTCTGGGGGAGTTTCTTTTGTGAGTCAAACTGGTTTGTAGTCTGCTCAGATGTTTCGACCGCAGGTGACATGAGAGGCCTTTTTGATTAGCAAACCGCCGGAAGCAGTAATCGCAGTGTTTATAGCCACTCGCCATTGTGGTTTCAATGTTTGATGTGGAAGTCTGACATTCCGAGCATTGTTTGTTTGATGGTTGTGTCGGGTATTGACAGGTATTGACAGGGGATGCCATGTCAGTGAGTAAGTTTGATTCTAGTTGCCTGCTCAACTTAGTGACTTGGCCAGCCATTTCGACGCAACTTCGGTTTGCTAGTATAGACGTAGCCTCATTTTGAGGATATATCGAAATGTACAAATCTGGAGGTTTCCCTCGGTGAGTCGGACGTCATTACTCCAGCTTCGATCTTACACTGCAACATTTACATCCGAGTTTACTTTGACACATTTTGAATCTACTCTCACGACTTTGATCAACTGCACTGACAAAACTGTTCACTCCTAGGAGAGACTCTATTCACTCTGACTCTGACAAGGTGCCCACTCTGAAAGAGTGCCCGCTCTGACTGTCTACTACCACCTCTGACATTTGCTGACTCTGAATTTCGTAGTCACTTTGCACATACACATACAATGGCGATCCACCGGCGCAACCGGAGAGAACCAGCGAATCCAGTCGCCAACTGGACCATTGAGCAAATCGAGAAGGGTTACGAGAGGTCTAAACCAGAAACCCTGGCATACTTAAGATCCCCGGGAATGACAACTGCCCTTCAAGAATTGACTGTATGGGCAACAACACATGCTGCTATTGCGAACAAACCAAAGAATATCATAGCCCAAACGATAGCGGTCAGAACTTTCGATAGAGGGCAATACAGGTACACCTCAAACCCCCTGCGGCCAGATAGTGTAAACGAAGTATATATCTCCTATTCAATGTCATTGAACTGTGCTAACTGATATCAATAGGAATACGTGCGGATATTAGTTCGTTTGTGCGCAGCGGAGCGTGTATTTATGAGAATACCAGATCCAAACGACCTAATATCAAGCGACATAATATGGGCTCAACGCTCCCTATCCTGTGCAAAACGCAGGGCACAGGATAACCGTACGACCACACATGGGGCGCCCACTATGCCCCCCACTGTAGTGCCCACTCCCACTGTAGTGCCCACTCCCACTGTGGTGCCCACTCCCACTGTGGTGCCCACTCCCACTGTGGTGCCGACACATACACCGCCACACCGCGGGCCAAGTGGAACTACTACAGCAGGGCCTACCACTGGGCAGGCCGTGAATACATCTGGCAGTAAGTTTACCAGCAACGTGAAAGCACCTACTAGTGAGATTAACAAAAAAGACATGCAGATACCTAGTTGGACACCGGTCAACCGGCCAAATCCTCCGACCACCTCTGACAAGCGGCCTCGTACGTCTCCGGATGCTGAGAACCAGCCCGCTGCGAAGCGCTCGGGTCAACCAGATCGGAAGGTGATACACAGCGTGTTGCTGACGTTGGGAGATCAACCGGAACCAGAGGCCTACAGACATATATACGGAAAGACTCTGATAACGTATTTTCATGCCCACGTGGAACGCCCCGAAGAAGAATGGTCCCTGGCCAAATTGTGCCAGTTTATTCACGAATACTTCCATCTCGATGACTGGACCTGGGAGATTGAGAGAATCATCAGTGACAAGTCATGGTTCTGAACAAGAGAGCCTGCTCTTTCCTCAATACAAGTTCTCTCAGCCAATTGAGCTCCGGGACCAAGAAACATGGCGATATGCTATGTGGAGCACCGGAATCTGTCGAAATCTGTTTGCGTCCATCGATGTCAGGCAGACAGAGCACCCCCAGGTCAACAAGGATGGTGACGGTGATACGGTCATGGGGGACGCCGATAAAGATCCAGGCGACAACGGCTCCCATAGGAACACAGATGACGAGTCCGGTCAACCTCCAGAACTTGAGGACCTTGCTCCTGCCATACCTGAGAGGCCGGTGAACGATGTCACGGAGGAGGAAGAGGAGGAAGTTGTTGCAAACGCAGTGAGCGGCATGATGGAGAACATTCGTTTCCAACGTGAGAATGTCGAGGAAGCCATGCTCAAACTGGGGGTTGGCATCGATGGGAAGGTGCCGTGGATAGGAACCAAAACCCCCATGGCTCACCAAGTAGTTGGCATCAACTGGATGGTGCAACAGGAGGATGGACCTGTCCGCGGCGGTTTGTTGGCGGACGACTGCGGTGTAGGCAAAGTAAGTTTAACATTTTCCTGATATTTGTCGTCCCCTCCTCGACTTTGGAGAGCTCTGACAAGGGCTCTGACTTTGCCTCTGACTTTGACTCTGACATGGGATCTGACTTTGCCTCTGACTTTGACTCTGACATGGGCTCTGACTTTGCCTCTGACTTTGACTCTGACATGGGCTCTGACTTTGCCTCTGACTTTGACTCTGACGAGGGCTCTGACATTTGCTCCTTATTGCTTGTTCATTAGACCACGGCTAACATTTTTCCCAACAGACTCTACAGACAATTGGGCTGATAGCTTTTCAAGCCACCCAATTCGACGAAGAAGCCGCACTCAGCGAGAGGCGCATGAAGTTTCCGCATGCGACATTGATCATCTGTCCGAAACAGATGGTTATAGAATGGATGGCAGCGATCGGAAGGGATGCACCAGGCCACACGGTGCTGCAGCATCATGGAGACTATGATTTGAGCCTCTCCTGGTCGAAATGCTCAGCGCCCGAGCATCTGAGGGTCGTCGTGACAACCGTGGAGACATTGAAAGCCCGGTGGAAGAAAAGCCGGTTCTTTCCACCGAAGGAGCCAAGAAAACACAAAGCTCCTCCTTCTCGACTTTGGTGGGAGGAAAAAGGTGTCCGGCCCGAATTCAGCCGGATCGTGATTGATGAGGCGCATCGACACAATGGTGCCGGTGCCAGAAAGGCTACCTCTGGCCACAAAGACTTTTGGAGGTACCTTCAATCCTTTGAGGCAAAGACGCATTGGTTCTTGTCAGCCACGCCAATCACGACGAAGGTTGAAGACTTGCGCTGGGTGTGCAAGTTCCTGGAACGGCCGGAGATGCTGCGAGACAATGCAGCCAACGTCTGGATCGACCCGACGGCTGCCGACAACAGACTTGAATTCGTCGAAGGTTCGGAGACCATCGTGTACGACCCAGAGGTGATAGCCAAAGGATCTCTGGTGCACTGTACGCTGAAGGCATGGGACAGACATCTGCAACCTGATGCCGACACTTGCAGCGCTTTGCAGGACTGGATCAAGGAACGCCAGATCCAGCAGCCTGATGGGCCCGACCAGGATGCCGATTCCGATGACGGCCTCGTCGAGTGGCAAGAGGATCTGGACCGTCTGCAGGCCATCCTCACAGATCGATTGGGGCCCTTCCTGGAGAGTGTCATGCTTAGGCGCAGCATGGATTCCAGGATCCCATTCGACTCTGACAGGACGATCTTGAAAGTGCCGGCAATGGAAATCCGGACAGAGGCCCTTCCGTGTGATGCGACCGACAAGCCCATCCACGATACTGTCTTCCGGGGACATATGGGCAACAATCCACATCGGGCATACCGGTACATCCGGATAGTCGCCATGGCCCCAGTTCTAGGACCTTGGTCAATGATGGACCCCGAGACGCATCAGGTCTTGTTGGACACCGTGTACTCCAGCTGGGATCCTGATGTGAATGAAGTCCGGAAGTGCCTGAAGATCTTCCTGGAGACATACCCTCAGTTTGCAGGGCATTTCCCGTCGTCACGAGTCCGGACGATGACAAACAATGATCTGGCGGTCTCCATGGCCATTGGATCGCCGAAACTCAAATGGCTCATGTGGCACATGGCCAAACTGCACCAGAGAAGACCCTACAAAAAGGTGATCCTCTGGACCTACTGGCCACTATCGCAGTGGTTTGTAGAGCAGTTCCTCCGGCTACTTGGCTACAAAGCCAAGAGAATGCCGGCAGCGATGACGGCTGCAAAGCGAAAGGCTTTGCAGGAAGACTTCAACCGACCCGGCGGACAGACACAGGTGCTGTGTCTCTCCTATCGAACGAGCAATGAAGGTTTGAACCTTCATGAGGACTGTTGCAACAAAGTTCTGATGGAGCTTGGAAACTCCTCGTCACAGGAGACCCAGGCATGGTCTCGTGTCCGCCGAATCGGACAAACAAAGTCTCAAACGACTCTGAGGCTTATCAACAGTGACTCCTCGGATGCCAAACACGAGGAGACCCTCAAACAGCGGGCCAATCCCACACACATTGCATTGGGCATTCTGAAAAAGATGCAGGAAGATGCTGGTGAAAGCGGCAAAGGTCTCAGTGGGGAGGACATTTACAACAGGTTTGTTGGCAAGAAGAATTAAGCCAGCAACCCTCAGTCTCCTGGAACAGTTCTCTTCCTGTCCGTCTCCCCGTCGGTCTCGCTGTCGGTCTCGCTGTCTGTCGGTCTCCTCGTCGGTCTCGCTGTTTGTCCCCTCGTCGGTCTCCCCGTCTGTCTCGCTGTCGGTCTTCTCCTTGTCGGTCTCGCTGTCGGTCTCCTCCTTGTCGGTCTCGCTGTCGGTCTCCTCTTCGGTCTCCCCGTCTGTCTCGCTGTCGGTCTCCTCCTTGTCGGTCTCGCTGTCGGTCTCCTCCTTGTCGGTGTCGCTGTCGGTCTCCTCCTCTTCGGTCTCCCCGTCTGTCTCGCTGTCGGTCTCCTCCTTGTCGGTCTCGCTGTCGGTCTCCTCCTCTTCGGTCTCCCCGTCTGTCTCGGTGTCGGTCTCCTTGTCGGTCTCCTTGTCGGTCTTCTTGTCGGTCTCTCTGTCGGTCTCTCTGTCGGTTTTGTTTTCGGTCTCCTTTGTCTGTATTCTGCTGTTTGTCTTTGTCCTGGAGTTTTAAGGTCGTTTTAGAAGGTTGGGTAGCAACATCTGCGGAGTATTTAGGATGCATCTTTTGAGGAGTTTTGTTTATTATAAAGTAAAAGGTTGTGTATATGGAGTTTTGTTTATTATAAAGTAAAAGGTTGTGTATATACCGGTCATTCTGTAATTGTTAGATACAAATAGAGATTGTCTCTAAAACACATTGGAGCGGCTCATTTGGTCCATACGCACTAATGTTTGCAGCAAGGTTGCTATATGATTGGAGTATGAAACATCCATGCGCCGTGACACACGCATCCATAAACTTCAATTATATGAATCAGGTCTGACATATATTGAGAATCAACTCTGACTCTGACAGGCAGGAATAATCGACTCTGACAAGCAGGAATAATCGACTCTGACGGGCAGCAAGAGTCGACTCGACTCTGACAGGCAGCAAGAGTCGACTCTGACAGGCAGCAACAGTCGACTCTGACAGGCAGCAACAGTCGACTCTGACAGGCAGCAAGAGTCGACTCTGACAGGCAGCAACAGTCGACCACCACATTCCACGTGTCACCTCTGACACGCACGGCCCCCCTACCGCGGTAACCTCGATAACAGTGACATTACTGCGCAGTTGAACTTTACCCAGCGTGGCTTAGCATGCCATACAGGCAGCTCGCACCTACCGCCTCAAGCGTGGTTGCTTGGCCACAAGATATGGGGTTGCCGACACTAGTCCAATTGAGGCGTCGGTCACGACCTGACATTCGGACTCTGCCATTCACTGACGTCGGGAGTTTGTAAAGCAGAAATATCCTGCCGCTTGTCGACGTTTATTCAAGAGATAAAAGCACAGTGGAATCTTGCAAGATTTGTACAACATACAGCTGTACACACCCTCCGACATCGTCACAATGAACCACAATGGTAGGTGACCTGGAAATCATTGCATATACCTGAAACTAATTTCGTACAGAATTGTCCACAAACTGTCTAGAGGTTGAAACATTTGGCCATGGAACTTGTCCTTCGCCGCCTACTTCAGAGGCCGCTTGCACTGAAGCTTCTGAACCCAATTCCGAAGAGTCATGGGTTCATCATAACTTTGTTGCCGTTCTCGATTTGCTCAACGAGTCGGATCGTGCCTAGTGCCTGGGCCAGGAATCCATAGACAGCAAGGAGAGCGAAGTCAAAGAGGAGGAATGTTGCTGGGGGCAGGGTGTCTCAACATCATCAGATGATTCACGAGGTAGCACCTGGGCCCGGAAGAAGGAAATTGAGAGATCCCGTATCCAATGGCAAAGGAATAAGTATAACCAATGGCGGACATGGAAATGGACCAGAGAAGCAGAAGGATTGGATGTAGGGAGGGAAGCAGCCATAGAGCAGGATCCGGACTTCGGATTTTGGTACAGTGATTTTGGGGGTTCAGACACGGGTGAATCTGTTGAATGCGACTCCTAAGAAGATTAAAAGTCCACAATACTGGTCCAGAGAGGTTCTATTTCGAAAATTTTTGTCAACTACTATATCCTATGTGTAGATCGCACTGTTTGTGCCACAACTCTATTAGCATACGTCTGTCTAATAATTATATGCTTTTTTCAAGCTATGACCGCCTATACATACTTCACACTTAGCTCCAATTATCAGCGTAGCCGTGCATGTTAAGCGTACCATGTCCGAGTTGGCTCTAGTCATTTGTCAGAGCTGGAACTTCGCCTGTAATTACCTACTGTCAGAGTGCCCGTGCAGTGTGTTGAGACTCTCCATGTCCGAGTTGGCTCTAGTCATTTGTCAGAGCTGAAACTCCGCCTGCGATTACCTACTGTCAGAGTGCCCGTGCAGTGTGTTGAGACTCGCCATGTCCGAGTTGGCTCTAGTCACTTGTCAGAGCTGGAACTCCGCCTGCAATTTCCCACGTCAGAGTGTGCCAGCGTGGCTCTCGGAGCCTACAGCATGCTAATGAAGCGGTGTGTGTGATATATAACCACCCCCTGAGGCCCTGAGGACCTGAGTTCTCCAAAAAATCTTGCATCCCCGTACTCTTTTTCTATTTCTGCTATCCATCCGACTTTCACAATGCCTGCAAACAACAGTCAAGTTCAACGACAAAGATCCCGCGATCTGTTGACTGATGAGGAGCCGCCCAGTCAACGGCAACGAGCCGTAAAAAAAAAAATCCAAACCGGCGGCTAAACCGGCGGCTAAACCGGCGGCTGAACCACATCGCTCTCGGGGGTCTTCCGGTAAGTCTTCCCAAGCAAAGGGTAAAGACAAAGAAAGGACCGGCTCCCTATCAATTCTGACCCAGACTGCGCCGGTGCCGTCGTCGGACGACATCGATGGTGACAACCTCCCGGATCCTTTGGGTGATCAAACCGAGTCGGACGAAGACCATTACGACAGAATGGACGAACGGCGCACCACTACACGGTCTCTCCAGTCTCCGTTGCCGATCCACATTGGCAGCTCCCCGGCCCCGGCCCCATCCATATCACTAGAAGTGCCTCGGTCACCGCCCAGAAAAAGCGTTAGCACAAGACGCACCGACAGGAGAAGCTTATCTCCATCGGTTCCGGTATTCTCATGGCGTACACCTAGGTTATTTGAACATTTTGACTGATTGTTGAACTAAATGTTCTAGGTTCTGCGGAAGAGAAGCTCTGAGTCAGAGCTGGAACTGGACAATCGGCGCTTAATTTCCAAGAAGCATCGTGTTGTCGGAAACTTGTCCAAGGATGCGGAACAAGTTTGGCCACTGGCACGTGACTTTTTCCGGTTGCGAATCCTGACTCAGAACCCGTTTCCGGACGGCTCTGAAGACCTGGCTCTGAGCTGTCTGAAGGATGCGTTCATGGAAGGCGTCTATCATAGTAATGACCTGAAGACTGTAAGCACTCTGACAGTTCAGCTCTGACAGTTCAGCTCTGACAATTCCACTGACAAATATAGTTGGCGGACCGACAAAGCAACTACCGGGGCGAGATGATCAAGGTTGCGAAAATTGTGGTCGAGACACAATACGACCTTCCCAACACAGAATCCTCGCAGAGGGTCCAGTTGATAGAAAAGCTAATCGATCCGGAGCGCTGCATCTTCTACCACAAGGATTTTGACGACGAGGTAGTATATCATTACAGTCCAGTCATGCCACAAACGGCTGCTAATTCAATCCGTGTATCAGAATCCTCGGAAGATGTTTCTCCACCCGGCATTGACCGAAACCTTGAGAGGAAGCTTGTTCGATATGGGCAAGAAGATGGCGCAGCGGCGGGCATACGTATTATTCTACAGTGAGGGTAAATTGACTGCAGTAAGTCTTGTACTTGCAGCGACCGCGGTTCAGTTTGCGTTGTCTATGATACTGCCAACCATCAGCACAAATAAGAATTTTGAAGGTGATATTTGGAGAAGTAAGTACATACTTGGCTTTCATGAGTAGTTGTTTATGCTTATACGCTCTAGGGCGATACCAAGATCTCATGGACCAATGGAACACCATCCCTGCCGGCCCGCAGGAAAAGATTCTGAACATTCAGTGGAATCGACTCGGGCATTGTGTTGAGAAAAAGCCAGTCGTTTCGTGGGACAAGAACTTTGATTTGGCCGAGGGAGAAGAATAGATTCGATAGAAGTATATAGATGATAGATTTGGATTGCTGTTCGGGTGGTTTTTTCCTGGAGTTTACGGTACGGTTGTTTAAAGGAGTTTACGGTGTTGTTTATGTTGTCGTTTAAAGGAGTTCACGGCGTCGTTTTGAAGGTGTTGCTGAAAGTAAGATGCGATGTCGTTAGCAAGTAGAGACGTAATGCAACACAATTATGTGCCAAGACAATGCCCGTGACTGTTGTGAGAACACCATTTTGGTCCAAACTTTGACATCGCCAACGTAGATGGAACGATGGGTATTTTGGACTCTGACATGGCCAACGTAGACTCTGACATCGCCAACGTAGACTCCGAAATGGCCAACGTAGACTCCGACGATGCCAACGTAGACTCCGACATCGCCAACGTAGATGGAACGACGGGTATTTTGGACTCTGACATGGCCAACGTAGACTCTGACATCGCCAACGTAGACTCTGACATGGCCAACGTAGACTCTGACATCGCCAACGTAGACTCCGAAATGGCCAACGTAGACTCCGACGATGCCAACGTAGACTCCGACATCGCCAACGTAGATGGAACGACGGGTATTTTGGACTCTGACATGGCCAACGTAGACTCTGACATGGCCAACGTAGACTTCGACATGGCCAACGTAGACTCCGACATGGCCAACGTAGACTCCGACATGGCCAACGTAGACTCCGACGATGCCAACGTAGACTCCGACATCGCCAACGTAGATGGAACGACGGGTATTTTGGACTCTGACATGGCCAACGTAGACTCTGACATGGCCAACGTAGACTTCGACATGGCCAACGTAGACTCCGACATGGCCAACGTAGACTCCGACATGGCCAACGTAGACTTCGACATGGCCAACGTAGACTCCGACATGGCCAACGTAGACTCCGACATGGCCAACGTAGACTCCGACATGGCCAACGTAGGGCGTCGTGAGCCTGAGCGTAGCATGCAAGATCGCTAAAATAGCTTGCAAGGTTGCTACGCTTAGGCCGCAAGGTTGCTACGCTTAGCACGCGGAGTTCCTAAATTACTTGCAATTTCCCAACGTAGGCCGCTCGGTCCCCAAAATACCTCCTGTTTGGCAACGTAGGCTAAAAAAGGGGGCATTGAAAAAAGGGAGGTAACGTAGCAACCTTGCGTGCGATTTTAGGAGAACGGCGGTAACGTAGGAACGTTGCGCCCTACGTTACCGGGGGCCTTGCGATGTTGTCGAATCGACGTATATCGGCTAATTTAGGCTAACGTAGGAGTTTTAGGAGTTTGAGCACAAAATGACCTTTTCGTGACGTCGGTACGGGTGCACCCGTTGCTAGGATCTAATATAAGGGTGCAACAGTTGCGACGCCTCAGCGAAGGCTCCTACACACCCCGTGTCGCAGCCTAAGGTTGCCAGACATGACAGGTCGCCCTTGATACAGCAGCAGTGCATTGTACGCCTGTAAAGTGGCGATCCTATGTCAGGCCGTATGTACGGTCATATTCACCGGTTTTATGGTATAATCGAATCGCCGGTTTATCCACTCATCGCCAATTTGGTCATGCATCGCCGGTGTATTCATTCATCGCACATGTGGAGAGAGTTTCTTTAATCGAGGGTTTTATCATGCTATCTATGACTATATGCTATCTATGACTATGTACGCGATATTCGCGGTATTCACGGTGCTAATGACCGTCAGATCGGCTGCTTTGTCAAAAGATCGTCGAATCTTCAAGGATTCGGCCCTTTAATATGGAAAGCTGCATAGTCGCCGGATCTTGTAGGATTCGGCCATTTCTTATGGATTGCTGCTGTGACAGAGGATTGGCCGATTATCTAAGGATTCGGCCTTTTATTATGGATTCGCTGCTTTGTCGACGGATCGTCGAATCTTTAAGGATTCGACGGTTTTATGGAATGCTGCTGTGACTGAGGATTGGCCGATAATCTAAGGATTCGGCCTTTTTTATGGAACGCCGGTTTGACAGAGGATTGGCCGATAATCTAAGGATTCGGCCTTTTATTATGGATTCGCTGCTTTGACAGAGGATTGGCCGATAATCTAAGGATTCGGCCTTGTAATATGGGTTCGCTGCTTTATCAGAGGATTTGCCGATAATCTAAGGATTTGACGGTTTTATGGAATGCTGCTGTGACAGAGGATTGGCCGATAATCTACCGATTTGGCCTTTTATGATGGATTCGGTGCTTTGACAGAGGATTGGCCAATAATCTAAGGATTCGACGGATCGTATAGGATTCGGCCTATTCTATGGATTGCTGCTTAGTCGTAGATCGTCCAAAGAATACAGGTGTTTGACGGCGAGATGTCAGTCGCGATCGTGCTAGGGAGCGTCATTGTAAAGGTTCGAATTCGCGTTGTTTGATTGTATCCAGGTCTAGAACTGCAAAGATCAATAATTAAACAGTAATCTGAGGGTGTTGAACTCATATTCGAAAAGTTTGGACACAAAGCTGGGGTGCTGTTGTGTGGTTGTCAGCTGTATTTCGACCAAAGTTTAAAACTGCAAAGACAAACATTGCAAAGTTTGCAAAAACTGACATGTTGTCACAAATACACCGGTTGAGCTGCAATCTACTCAGCAAACCACTCCTGCGCGGCGACTTCCGTGACACAAAACATGACTCGGCGGCGTTCTTGGCGCTGCTTTGACCACATTGCAGGGGCTGCACATACCGCAAATGAGCAAAGGAAATTGCGGTGAAAACTCTGCACGCTAATAGTTATACCGCCCGAGCCGTCTGCCCCTGAGTTATGGAGGGTAGTTCAATGCCCTCCATTGCTTTGTTCAACTTTTTTCGCTCTCAGTTCGACAACTCTGCTGAGGTGAACACCACAAATGCCGGCCTGCACACCGACGCTCGCCAGCACGATCGCGACTGACAACCCGCCATAAACACCAGTATTCTCTGCTAAAGCCACCTTATCAGGACCATATATACTGACTATGAACATAGGTCATACCGGCATTGCATAGGTTTCCGTCACCGGCCAGCCGATCTGACGTTCATCAGCACCGTCAATCCGGTGAATATCGTGACCAAGCAGCATTCTATAGATATCCGTCGAATCGTCAGATTATCTGCTAATCCTATGTCAAAGCAGCGTTCCATAAAAAATGTCGAATCCTCAAAGATTCGACGATCCGTCGACAAAGCAGCGTTCTATAGATATCCGTCGAATCCTTAGATTATCTGCTAATCCTCTGTCAAAGCAGCGAATCCATAATACAAGGCCGAATCCTTAGATTATCGGCCAATCCTCTGTCAAAGCAGCGAATCCATAATAAAAGGCCGAATCCTTAGATTATCAGCCAATCCTCTGTCAAACCGGCGTTCCATAAAAAAGTGTCGAATCCTTGAAGATTCGACGATCCGTCGACAAAGCAGCGTTCCATAATAAAGCGTCGAATCCTTAGAGATTTGACGATCCGTCGACAAAGCAGCGAATCCATAATAAAAGGCCGAATCCTTAGATTATCAGCCAATCCTCTGTCAAAGCAGCGAATCCATAATAAAAGGCCGAATCCTTAGATTATCAGCCAATCCTCTGTCAAACCGGCGTTCCATAAAAAAGTGTCGAATCCTTGAAGATTCGACGATCCGTCGACAAAGCAGCGTTCCATAATAAAGCGTCGAATCCTTAGAGATTTGACGATCCGTCGACAAAGCAGCGTTCCATAAAAAAGCGTCGAATCCTGAAAGATTCGATGATCCGTCGACAAAGCAGCGTTCTATAGATATCCGTCGAATTCTTAGATTATCTGCTAATCCTCTGTCAAAGCAGCGTTCCATAATAAAGTGTTGAATCCTTAAAGATTCGACTGTCAGATCCGTTGCTGGTCAGCCGATCTGACGGTCATTAGCACCGTAAATATCGTGAATATCGCATATATAGGCATAGATAGCATAATAAAACCCTCGAGTAAACCTATTATTTCTCCTTGCCGCGCAAGCGCGAAGAGCCGCTGTGAATTATATCAGGAATCCATCCAAACTGCGGATATCTCCCATAAAGCAGCCCGCGTGCAGTCATCTTCCATAAAGCAGCCCGAAGTGCGAGCATCTTCGGTAATTACGCTGCACAGACCATGAACTTGACCGATAGATGCTGGTGTTGGAACCTCTCCCTGTAATTAGTCGATAAGCGAGTGTTGTCGCTGACAAGGTCCGGGCTGCAGGCTAGTTCAGCGGCGAGTTGTCAACTCAACAGGGGTTTGCTGACGAGTCCGGCCTGCAGGGTAGTTCACGGGAGCGTTGCCACTGCAACCCACTTCGCTACGCCGGCATTTTTGTTCGATATGCTCCGCAGTCGCCCAGGTCGCCCAAGTCGCCCAGGTCGTCCAGACGACTAATAAGTAAACGGATTTTTTCCTGATGCCGCTTCACTATTCCACTGCCTACTATGATATGTAGATGCAAATCTTCTTATTGCTATTACTCAAAGATCAGGGATATACATACCAGTATGCGTGGAATCTGATGGCGCGGACGATAGCTATAGTATATGAAGGTTAATGAATTGCAAGTAGTTGAGTTAAGCCTGTTTGAAGAAAACATACCAGAATTCACATATCAACAGCCAAGTCTAAACCGTTGCATTCAACGTTTTGAGTGACCTTTAAGCATTGACGAGTCTGACGAACACTCTTCTGGGAAGCAATACTGGCACTATTGTTCGTATGATCTCCATCAGGATGAGCCAGTAGTTTGGGTGCATTCTTGAATCCTGCAGGTCTTCCGCGTTTCGGAGGAACTGTTACGGGGGACGTCCAGAGGCGTTATCGACAATAGACGTTGGCCCACGGTGTATGAAGTCTTTTATCACCAAGAATTGCAATTGTACTAATAGAGGGGTTTTAGCAGGATAACTCCTTGAAGTAGAAAGCAGCCGATTTTGTCTTTGTAACAAAAGATATTTTTACTAGAGGGGACTTCGCTCGGTGTCTGGTGCGTGTGATGATACTATACTTTGTAACCCCGTATCATCACGCCCCTATATATACAACACGGCAAGGCTCTAGCCCTCTACCCTAAAACTATATAGAGGGGTGCGCAGTCACCATTGCCCAGTCTCTTTCAACTATGTCTCGGGTGACGTGTACTCCTAACAGCCAATACTGTTTACCCCGCATCGCATCTAATGCCTTCAAGTGGTACACACTTCCTAGCTATGCAAACGGCTTTGGTCTAGAACCCTTGGCCCACGTACCTACGCTACGTGTATCCTATGAACGACCGTATCGTTATCTATGCTTCCTCTATGTTCCGAACAACATATTATGCGTCTGGCAACGCTACTAGTTACCGCCCGTGGTAACAGGAACAACCATAGTAGCACCATTATCTGTACAATCCGGTGGTAAAGCGAGTTATTTGGGAGCATTTGTAGACCCAATAGGCCTCTCTCGCTTCTTTGGAGGTGTTGTTTTGATAGTGTTTTTCATAGTGCTTGTTTTGCTTCTAGCCATCTTGGTGTGTCTGGTGTCTGCGGCTTCACAATCTTGCTTGGCTTGGCAATCGAGTTCTGTTTGGAATTCGAGAGAGTCCTCAATACCAAGCATTGTATTTGACAAGCCAACTTGTGGGATTTCTGATACCTGAGGAGATGCAGTGGTCTGTTGATTAAATCTGGTTCCTGAGTGCAGCATCTTATACACTGAAACCGATTGGATCTCTTTGTTTAGTCTCAGAGATAAGCCCGGTGGTTGAGTATATCCGGCGTCTAAGTCAAGTTGATCAATGCTCTGAGATGGATTATCTTTGTTAGTGCCCATATGTTTCTGTGATTGAATTTCATCGTCTATTCCTGTAGGTTCATCAAATAGAGATTCGTGATTCAAGCTGTTAATAGCCTAAGAGGGTGGAAGTTCAAAGGTCTCAAACAAGGAGGACGGATAAAGTTGAGTATGAGTCAGACTACTAGGCAACTCGTTGCGACTTGGTATTGATCCGGGTAGGTTGTTTGGTTTCCTTGCTGATGCGCCTAATAATGGCGAAACAAATGGTTTGTCACACTGAAAGGTTGCATATTTGATTTCTTTTGCATACCAGTTAACTTTTTCATACGGATAGGTGCCATATTACTTGGAATGGGAGCAGTAGTAGAAACACTTTCAGCCAATTGCAGTTCAAGAGGAGTATTTGAAGTTGAATAGTATGCTGAGTCGTTTGGGGTAATGGTGTTGGATCGTGTCTTAATCAAATCAATCAGTACTTCGAGGTCAATGCTTAAATAATAAGGATAGAAAAAACTTGCTGTCGTAGGAGTTTGAGGAATTTCGGCCGGCCCCTATCACTGTGTGATTAGTAGCGGTTCTACAGTATTCATAGTATTCGAGGAGTCTGGTGGCTAACTACGACTTGTCTGTCCTCCACTTGAACTACCGCCTTCCCAGTAGATTCGGTTAATAAGTCAGGGCCGAGATCCTTATGACCGGTTGGCATTGTAGCGGTCTCTCTATTAGTTATAGAGACTGTGGTTGACACAGCCCCACTTGTTTTAGGCTGTTGACGACGAAGATAGGTCATTGTTGCAGGTTTCTTCATCCTGCGTGGCTTCTTGGCAGCTGGATTGGATACTTCAGCATCAGATATCAATATAGTATTGGTTTCTGCTGCAGTAATTCCTTTTGCCTCATTCTCTTTTGCCATAAGGTAGGCATTCCGTTTCTTAACTCGTCTCATTTTGGACCTCTCATTCCCAACTGTATCTGTAGCTACTGATTTCATTACCTTTTCAGTAATTTCTCTGGACCACCCCCACTGTCTAGCAGTCTTTGCTTAAACAGTCTTCAGTATGCTCCGCCAGGTCTTGTTGTCAAATGACGAGTAGGTGCGGTCAAGGTCATGGCTTAGGGCACAGCACATTTTACGAACAGCACGTCGGCGTTCCTGAACAGCAGTACGGTCGAAGGGGTCAACTCCCATGCTCTTGTTTATGAGATATCGAGCATTGCCTTCATCAGTTTGTTCTTCCGATTCTGTGGTCAGGCTACTTTCAGTAGCTTTGGTTACCCCAAATGGCTGACGAGTATTGGATTCCACATGTGGACTTGGTGTGAGTGATTGAGTCAACTCATGATCCCTAAGCGGAAAGTCTGCTATCTTTTGCTTGTTGACGGTTAGGTGATTTACAGGTTTGTTGATCATGACTCCTTGGGAATCTTCATGATTGATTCCTGCCTGGAAGCTGGAGCTGATTGAAGAGGCTGTGCCGGCTTTGCCAGATGCACTGGAGAATAATGGATCTAATGCCAGTTGGAATTTTCAGTTGTGCCGTAAAATGATTGGGTTGACTCATGAAAAAACGAGAAATAGACGATACCGATAATTGGTAAGCCCAGCTGAGCAGCAAGGTTTGCTAGCACGTCCTGGGGTTGATTGGCAAGAGCCAGAAGAATTTGTTGAATGTTAACAGACATAGCTTGAAGTACGACACCTAACGGCTGTACGATGAAAAAGATAGTAGTGATGATGCAATAACGTAGATGTTTAAGGTGTTGATGTTTGACAGCAGGAAGGCAAACAATCAAGGAAGACGCGTTGTTTTACACTTTTAGCCAAGACCCACGTGAATTTATTGTTACCCTCTCTGCGGCACTTACTTCCTGTCTACCCCACATGTGGGCTAATCATTTGACCTAACAACCATGCCTTGTAAACCAGTTCTTTGCAATTGCAGCTTCATGGACCAGCAACATTATGTGAATACATATACAAACATTTTACGTCATCAAGCTCGAAAGGAACACGACATTATACAGGAAAGATTGGAGATTGATCTTCCAGCACTGCAAGAATCAGTTAGCAACTCGCTGCCGGACATCATCTCGAGAACACCACGAGGCCCTCGAGCTTATAGACAACAATTGATTGAAGACTCTGACTCTAATCAATCCATTGAGTTTGCCTCAAGCTCATCCAAGCTTCACGTTGACTCTACTGGCAGCTCTCAATCATTGAGCAACCTTGCAGAAGTAACTCCAGAGCTTGAAGATGAAAGCTCACAGAGTCTGTCTAATATTGAATCACATATTTCACCATCGGCTGCGTCACAGATATCTTTGTCCCAGTCAATGCTTCTTGGTTTATCCAGCACTCCTGAACTGTCAGAATGTAGACCAATACAGCCAGCCACTGCAGACAACATTGAAGGCTCGTATGTAACTGTTTCCGATGATTTCTTTACTATCTGTGCTAAACATTAGGTTAGTCTTGATAGTTCTCCAGGTATTCAGCAAGGGTCAATTACACTTTTGAGCTCCCCTGATCAATTGTCAAACGACTCAGATATTGGCCTGGAATCGTTGCCATTGACCCAATATGGCGATTTGAGCAGTCCAAAACAACAAGGATCACCTCTAGAGCTTATAAGAGATAAATCTTTTGGCATATCTAAGCCGGAATTATAATTTGAAACTGAGTACCATACTACCTACTCACTATCTGCTATTGATATTGAAACTGGAATACCAAACATCGATCCATTCGAATATGCCTCCTGCGACGGTGTATTTGACGGTTTATCAAGCGAACAAAGTTCCTCTTGTGGTGCAATGAATACTGGGTATATAAGTAGTGATGACAACAAAGATGATAGTGATTGTATGCTTGAACCAGCAGAATCCAAAGAAGAGGCCATTGTATCAGAAAGCAATTGTAGCAATCAAGACGGATTCAATTACGAAAATCCTTGGGGGGAACTTCCGTTGGATAACAGAGAGATTATGTCCTTTGCTCTCCATGATCTTTACTTACAATTCCAAACACAAAGATCGCTGATTCATGGTATCTCGGATATTATTGGTGTTGTGTACCAAAAGCCGCAGGATGAGCGAACAGTTGAAAAACAGATCGCGCAACGGACAGCTATCATAAAACGAACCTATGATTGCCGTATTAACAGTTGCATGTCGTATGCAATGTATCCTGATTTGGAGTTTTGCATGGAATGTAACGAACCACGTTATCGTGACACACAAAACATGAGAACAGTCAAAACGCAAAAGAAAAAAGATATGAGAAAAGCACAAATGCAACATACTTACGTTCCAGTGAGTCATAGAATAGGACTGTGGTGGAGTAATGCTTCCTTGGCAGATAAGATGGAGACATATGTTCGACAATGCAAAAAGTCAAAAGTATGCGAGGATTATTGGACTGGTGAACTGTGCAAAGAGGCACAAGACAAGGGATTATTACAACGAGACACAGACATGGCGTTTTTCTTGAGCTTAGATGGTGTCAAGGTGTTTAAATCCCGAAGGGCAATCTACTGTTGGCCGTTGCTACTGATAAACCTTCATTTACCCCCATCAGGGCGGGATAAAAGAAAGAACTTGATCCTCGTGGGTTTGATTCCTGGCCCGAAAGAACCAAGAAATCTTGATTCTTTTTTATGGCCTCTTGTTCAAGAGTTTTTGGAACTGGAGAAAGGATTACTCAACTGTTACAATGCCGCAAGAGAAGGAACCAATGACGCATATTTCAACTTATATGCCTACATTGTGATTGTAGGTGCTGATATGCCTGCTCGTTCCATGATCATGAAATCCCTTGGCAAGTCAGCATATCGATATTGCGAATATTGTTACGCTAGAGGGTTGCGTAACAAAGGAATGTATTGTCCTTTTGAACCGACCCAAGATCCCCCGGAAAGAGAAAAACTCAGCAAAACCAGTGGATATCCGTGGTCATCAATGTCTCGCACAAATCTTTTAATGAGAACCAATCTTCAATACAAGAAAATAGGAAGTCATATAGTTACCGATATGTGTGATGACTGCCGGAAGAAATACGGCGTACGTGGAGTTATCATAATAGGAAACCTTGCTTTGATTGATCTCCCAAGAAGTTTCCCTCCTGATTTGATGCATCTGTTCTACGAAAATATATTTCCGGCACTGTTCCGTCATTACCGTGGAGTATCTAAGGCTGGGATGGATACAGTTGACGTTGCAAAAAATTACAATGAGTTTCAGGAAGAGGGAAGGCAGAACGAGGTGACATTTGTAGAAGCCTCACAGAATTCAGAAGAAGTTGTGGGGTTTACCCAGTCAAGAAGACAGGGAACCACTCGCAGACCGGCTAAATTAGGCAAAACCCAAGACGTCACCAAATTCATCCAGACAGATCACCTATGGAACATCAAGCCATCTATGTGGGATGCAATTGGCTAGGCATTTGTAGACAGTGCCCCAACATTTCCTGCTGCTTTTGGAGATCCACTGCGGAATTTCAAAAGACATTGCCATGAGTTGAAAGCAGCCGAGTGGAGAACGGTGGCTCTTATTGCTGCATTCATCTTCTTGCGATGTTTACACACAGAGGAGGACTACCTTGGCTATGTCAATCTTGTCTCCGCAGTGATGTTGTTGGAGAAGCATTCATTGTGCACAAATGAGATACAGGTTCTTGGCGAAAGGATTGTCAAGTTTTCTGAATATTATGAGGCCAGGTTTTACCAACAAAAGTGGAATAATTTGAAGTTTTGTCTACCAGTATTGCGACAGTCAGTGTTGCATTGCGTCGATGCAGTTCGTTGGATTGGGCCAATGCATGTTTATACGAAATGCGCAATGGAACGGGTTTGCGGCATTATCACAACAACAGCAAAATATACAGTCAAAGCAAATCAGAATATGGCCAATGTGATGGTAAAAACAGAGCAGATAAATTATCTCCCGTTTGTGTTACCATTGAACGAACTTCATGACATCTATGCTGAAACAGAAGACAATACTCAGGATGCACCGGGACTTGCAAAACTATTGACAAATCATCTCCGAAGTCATAATACCGCTCTTATGGCAGCGCCGCAAGCCACTGGAGATAAACGTTTCTTGATGACTGGGCAGCATCCCGGACGTTTGTATTTGCTCACCAAATTGGAAAGAAAACATCTTCGATCCTATATACGTCAATGTGATGTTTGGTTACCTGCCAATGTTGAAGACGAAACAACAAGTGAAGATGACAAAGGCAGTCTGGAACAGGCCGATGTTGACAACAACAACCGTTTTGTTGGTGATAATAATATACCCACGAAAGCAGCGTTGTTCAGTAGGGCGGTATATAAAGATGGATTTATTGTGATTCCTAGCCGGCTGAAAAGATCAAACTCTACCTGCACTATGGCACATGTTGAGTATCATGATCCTAATCTACATTTAACTGATAGAGCCATCCGAGGCTACTGTGAAGTTCTAATGTTTGTATCTTTGATGTCAGACGGCATTCACCATGAGGAAAAAATAACGAAACTGGGTTATCTTGCATATATCAACGAGCTTAATGTTGAACCTTGTGGTAATTTATTGCGAGTGAGGATCAGCTCCGCAGGGCATAGGAAGAAGTTCATTGAGGCGTCCTGGATTCTAGGCCTAATAGGCATATTTGTTTGGCAAGGTGACTCGTACATAGTGAAGAAAAGTGGTTCTTTACTATTCAACAATAGCTAGTAGCTGCATATATGTAAATGGGAGAAATATCCTTAAATCAATTTTGAAATGGGTAGCAGTGTTGTACACAACTCAGCGTGGTATGTTGTCAACGGATACACAACGTTTTCCACTACTATCTTGGAATGAATGTTAACTACAACGGTGTAATACAATCGGCATGAAAGCAATACAACGTGAATTAGATAATAAAGAGGAGAAATATTCCCGCATGTAAGAGCATACTACAACAGCAGCTAAACTTGGTTGTTCAAAAAAAATACAAAAGAAAAGCATGACGTCGCATGTAAGAGCATACCACTTCACCAGTCTCACGAGCACGGTTCTGACTTGCAGTGAAAGGCACACTGTTGCAGCTAAAGAGTTCTCTTGATGGAAAGAAGAAACAACCAGAATAACATCTATTGCATGTAAGAGTATACCGCTTCACCAGTCTAACAAGCACGGTTCTGACTTGCATTGAAGGGCACACGGTTGCAGCTAAAGAGCTCTCCTATTAGAAAGAATATTAAGAAAGAAACAGCAGAGCATCTGTCGCATGCAAAAGATACCACATCACCAGTCTAACGAGCACCGTTTTGACTTGCAGTGAAGGGCACACGGTTGCAGCTAAAGAGCTCTCCTATTAGAAAGAATATTAAGAAAGAAACAGCAGAACATCTATTGCATGCAAAAGATACCACATCACCAGTCTAACGAGCACGGTTCTGACTTGCAATGAAGGGCACACGGTTGCAGCTAAAGAGCTCTTCTATTAGAAAGAAAATTAAGAAAGAAACAGCAGAACATCTATTGCATGTAAGAGTATATCACATCACCAGTCTAACGAGCACGGTTCTGACTTGCAGTGAAGGGCACGCGGTTGCAGCCAAAGTGTTGTTCTGTATAAGAGAAAGAAAGGGGCAGGGCTGTAGGGTAGGCGGACTCGAGGATTCGGCCTCGACGGCTGTAGGGTAGGAGAACTCGGCAACTCGGCCTGGACGGCGTAGGGTAGGCGGACTCGACGACTCGGCCTCGGCGACGAATTGAGTGCTGACAGCGTAGGCGGACTCGACGGGTGTAAGTTGACACCGGCGGGTAGGCGGACTCGACGGGTGCAAGTTGACACCGGCGGGTAGGCGGACTCAACGGGTGCAAGTTGACACCGGCGGGTGGATCTTGGCCCTATGAATATTGGCGTATGCAACCCCTGACCGACGAATAGAGTATGCTGACGGCGTAGGCGGACTCGGCATCGACGGCGTAGGGTAGGCGGACTCGAGGACTCGGCCTAGACAGCTGTAGGGTAGTAGGCGGACTCGGCGACTCGGCCTCGGCGACGAATTGAGTGCTGACAGCGTAGGCGGACTCGAAGGGGTGCAAGTTGACACCGGCATGTGCATCTAGGCCCTATGAATATCGTCGTATGCAGCCTCTGACCGACGAATAGAGTATGCTGACGGCGTAGGCGGACTCGACGGCTCGGTCTCGACGGCTGTAGGGTAGGCGGACTCGATCTCAACGGCTGTAGGGTAGGCTGACTCGAGAACTCGACCGGCAGGTGCAACTTGACACCGGCGGGTGCATCTTGGGTATGAATGACGGCGTAGGCGGACTCGAGGATTGGATCGGGAATCCGGAAGGAAGACGGAGGATGGGAGGATGGGAGGATGGGAGGGAAGCGATGGATTAGCGAAGGTAAATAGAGAAAGCGACACAAGTGAGTCGCGTCGAGGATGTAGAGAAGAGTTCAGGGGGAACGCGAAGACAATTATTCGCAGGATATAGCGCCAATTACTAAGCATCCCAGCCACTCTGTTTATAATAAAACCCGTGCGCACAGCTCCCTGTGGTACATTTGGTTGACAGATAAGTTATGGATTGATGGCTAGGTAAAGTTATCTAATGATACTTTATTGGCATCGGTAATTTTACATTCATTTTACCCCAATAAGTTACCGAGAAGCTTCTATAACTTATCATGGTTCCAGACTTACCTACGTTTTATCGTGGAATCTGGTAACTTACCAGTTTAGCCGATATATTTCACGTACTAACCCTGGTAACTTATGTCACCCACACCTAAGTCGTGTACCACAGGGAGTTATTCAATGCATTATTGAAAAATTCCGAATTTTATAGAAATCATATAATGATTATATGCTGTATTGAGGTTATCTATTCCAGGTGTATTTTGCATAATCTATGTGGAGTGGGTGCTTACATTGTGACAGTGCAATATTACTAGTTTGAAGACTTATACAACAATGCATCCTGTAGTGGTATATATGAAAATTCCGCCGCAGCAACTGGGAATTTGTACCACAAAACAGCTGATTACAAGCTGTTGAGAACTACTTTCAATTTTAATATCCGAGCGAGGTCGTCTATGCTGTTGTGCGGCGCAAGCCTTGGTGATGTATTACAGTGAAAGCAGGTATGGCATATATGAAACTTCTACAACAACAAATGGAGTCTACCTGATTTGTAGCATAATTACAGCTAGTTACAGATTGTTCAGAACTACTTTTATTTTTAATATCTGAGCGTGGTGGTAAATGCTGTTGTGCGTCGCAAGCCTTGGTGATGTATTACTGTGAAAGCAGGTATGGCATATATGAAACTTCTACAACAACAAACGGAGTCTACCTGATTTGTAGCATAATTACAGCTAGTTACAGATTGTTCAGAACTACTTTTATTTTTAATATCTGAGCGTGGTGGTATATGCTGTTGTGCGTCGCAAGCCTTGGTGATGTATTACTGTGAATGCAGGTATGGCATATATGAAATTTCTGCAAGAACAACCGGAGTCTACCTGATTTGTACCATAATTACAGCTAATAACAGGCTGTTCAGAACTGCTTGTATTTTTAATATCCGAGCGAGGTGGTATATGCTGTTGTGCGTCGCATGTACGAACTTGGTGACAAAAGTCATCGACCACCCAACCACCCTCACATGAGACTTTGTCTGTCGAAACTACAACGCTTTGCCTAATTACCCTTACAATTTCATAGGTGAATATGTCACGGATAAAGCTCCCATCCACAGTAAGAAGACCAAAAATGTTCGTTTCGTTGCACTATATTCCTGTTCATTGTCCCAAACTTGCATCCTCCCATGACCTGAACAACATTGAGAATTGCTGGCGCATTAAAAAGCTAAGAACTAAGACAAGAGGATACTTTCATTGTATAGTGAAAGAAACAAAAAAGCCGTACAAGAGGAGTACAGTAAACTACAATAAAAGTGCTACAAAAATGACACGGATTTAATGGCAGGTAAAACCAAGCAGGTGAAGCGAATACAAAGCCTTATAGTGATAGGATCAAATTTCTGTATCTGGACTAATAGATACTTGTGCAAGAACCACATAAGTTAAGTTTCGCGTGGATAGTTGACAGTTTTACATAGGGTGTCGGGTGGTCGACGATTTTTGTCACCAAGTTCGTATATTAAAAACTATTACAAAAATTCACCAAGTATATCTAAACCTCCATTCTCAATGTGATCTTCCTTATGCTTGTAAATAGGAGTATCACAATCATAATATTGATCCAGATTGACATTTCTCGGCTCTGGCGGTCTCCAGTCTTATGCCTCCCCCGGTTTTTCACACATAAGTAATACATTAGACTCCACCTTTAAAAATTCCGAAATTCTTTCCCATAAGAATAAATAAGCAATTTTGTGCGTTGCTATATCCCTATTACCATTCCAAACATCTCCATATGTAATAGGCATACATATATCAAAGGTATGTAGCTGAAGGATACACTAATCTATGGTTTCTTTTGGCAAATATTCATCAGGATCTAGACAGTTTGGTTATCAAAAATACGGCTTTATACTTGATAATTATATACCATAGCTTCCTGGATCATGCTGTATTTGTTGTAGTGTTTCCAAGGGCGTCTCCACAAGTTATCTTCGTGTATTGCCTGCAGGGGTGCAGTACATTACAACAGGTTTTCCTGTGGGTACTTCTTGTTTTTCCTTGTTCTTGTGAAGATGATGGTGATTCCAAAGGTCAGCAAATTCAGAGACTTCATCCCTGATGATAGGCATGTAAACAAATAATAATGCAATTTGATATGCTGTGTTTCCACACCATTGTCCTAGTGATTCCAGTGATTCAAAGTATGCCTGATATAACATCAGGAAAAAATCCGTTTACTTATTAGCCGTCCGGACGACCTGGGCGACCTGAGCGACCTGGGCGACCGCGGAGCATATCGAACAAAAATGCCGGCGTAGCGAAGTGGGTTACAGTCGGCAACGCTTCCGTGAACTGGCCTGCACGCCGGTGTGTGCCGTCAAACCCCTTTAACTCACTGTAATGCCGGTGAAATACACCGCATGTGGGTCGCTTACAGGGAGCAACCCGTGATACCGGTAGCTTCATGGATAGCGCCGCACAGGCCTTGCGCTCCCCTTAAACAACGCCGCATGTGAGTAGCTTCTACGGACTACCTCACCTGCAGGTCTGTGCCGTCAATCCAATTTAACTCACCGTAATTTCCGTGAGATTCACCGCCATACCTGTAGTTTCACGGACAGCGCTGCACAGCTCGGCAACTCCCCCTCTTTAACGTGCCTGACGCGACAGTGCATGGCAGTTAATCGGATAGACAGCGAATATCACCGGAACATTGGTCCGTGCGGGTTATATCGTTGAAGCTACGATACATGCGGGTTATATCGTTGAAGCTACGATACATGCACGTTCTATCGTTGAAGTTGCGATACATGCACGATCTGTTATTGAACTTACGATACAAGTCGTTGTTACTTAACGAAGCATTTCCATATTTGCAATAGTAAAATCCTGTATTACTATTACTATCCACCGAATTTAACTTCTATATGATAAGATTCCGGCTGAACAGCACCGTAATTCCCGTAAAAAACACCAGAACGCCCGTAAAAAACACCAGAACACCCGTATGAAACTTCGTAAAAAAAAACAAGAACAAAAACACCCATCTAGATAACCGCTATCTAAAACACTCTAGAACTCCCAAACAATAAAAAAAAGGAAAAGAAAACAAAACACCGTCTACAGTAGTTGCACCTGGCTTGGTTCGCTTGGGTCTTGACTGCCAGAGTCTTCAATTAGACTGTAGTCCCGGCGATTTTCACCGGGTCTTCGTTGCCGACTTGTGGGCACAACTGGGTCATCGTCATTGTCAATCTCTGCAGCAGTACCGTCAAAACTCAGATCTAAGACGGGAAGTAGCGGTAGGTCATCTTCAGGGTCTGCACCGTAATCATCACCGTCTTCACATTTGGAATCACCGTCATATTCATTGTGTTCTTCGTCTTCAACGTCGTTCTCGACGTCTTGTAATGCATTGACGCCTCGCGTAACCTGCTTCACCTCATCCTGTACTATCAAATGCTGATCCTGATCGCGGGTGCGCTTGGTAGACGGAATGTCAAGAGCCCTCATGTCGGCCTCATCCTCAGGTGTAGCTTTGTAAGGCGCGGTAGTTTTCAACACTTTGGTCTTTGGTTGAAGCATTGTGACAAGATGTGCCCTGAGGTTCTTGATTATCTTGTCTTTGTACCACTGCTGAAAACCGCTATAGGTTGCACAGAAACGATGCATGTGTGCTTCTCAAATATCAGACATTTCCCGTGAAATTGACCGTCAGATAGGTGAATAATACGTACGCATGATACATTTGCGGGTGAACTTCGGGCCTTTGCCACTCTTGGTGATTTCAATTTTTGTATACAGCGCCCAAAATAAGGCACTTGAGATACAGCATACAAAATTCCCGCTGATATTCTTCAAGATCAGATCGGGGTCGGTGTAACCCCTCGAGCGGCTTGTCAAGCAAAAATGAATGTGAATGAGATTGGCGATCGCGGAGTTCGTGAACCGCATTGTTGCCGTCTAAACCGGTAATTACAACCATATTCACAGTGAAAAACACGGTAATTAGCATTGTACACACCTCGTACTTCGTTTCATGACAGGTGAAACAATCATTCTCCAACAAGTATTGGATCCTGGCTTGGAGAGGTTCCGCCTCCAAACCCTGTAATCCGTACAGATCAACAAGGTTCGCCATTGCTCTGAAATGCACGTGAGAGCGCGCACTCGCCTGCGTTTGTTTCATCTGAGCGTTTGCAATTGTCAGTTTCAGTTCGCCGGATTTATGGTGAATTTCACAGGGAAGTATACCGCTCTAATGACCTGTTGGGTCAATTCAGACTGCGGATTGGCATCTGCCTGAGCTTTGTGTCAGACAATTTTACAGATTTTGTCGAACGTATTGTGTTCCGTAAAGGAATCAACGAACGCAGTATATTTCCATATCCGCTTTTGGGCGAGACTCACGATGTCCATTGTCGGTTTATCGTCAACTACCATTATTAACCGTGATTTTCGCTTGTTTTCTATGACATTACCGTCACTGTCACTGCTCAAATCTGCGATTGTGACAGGGTCGAAATGAAATTCCATCGCGGTTTCTGATGATGTAGACAAAAGCAATGCAGAAGAAAAGGATTGCATCATTGGGGTTGGTTGCGATGGTATCTGAGGGGTTGTTGGTGAATTGAACTGGAATGTTGGTGTCGTAGGCTGTGTGTCCGGCCTCAAGTGAGCATGAGAAATCTGCCAGTCTTTAGGCGGCTTTGTGTGCGTGGACACCTGTGTTGTTAGAGCGGGTTGGGCTTGGCTGCTGCTACTTGCCTGTGCGATCTGTGTACCCAGATTGCTTGATTTACGGCGAATTTCAGCGGTTGATCGCTTTTTTGATACTTTGTGTTCCGCGTTGCGTGCAACGTCAGCTGTGGATTTTTTCTTGTTGAGTTTGGGAGGCATTCTGAAAGCAAAAATTGGAATAAGCAGAAGATGTCGGGGAGAGATTGTGGGTCCAGGGAATGAGCAGGAGATGACCCCTTTTCACGGGAAATTCACCGTCTTTACGCTGAATTTCGCCGTAAAGTGGTTGGACCCTCATTGACAGCAAATTGCCAGCGGGTCAGGCACATTGACGTGGTTACAACTTGCCAGCTTCCCAATCGACCATAGCTGTGTCTTGGGACTCATGTCAAGGCTTGAAAACCGAACTTGGCATCCAAAATTGTGCGAATGTCAACGGCGTACATATGCAACTTCACGATATATTTGGCAGTACACCTGGTTTGAAGAGGTGAATTTCACCGTAAACTCCGTCAATGTCTATGACTACTTCAAAAAAACAAAGAATCTAATATGATGCAATAAAAGAAATGAATATTCGAAACAAAGAATATACTATAAAACTTGAAGACAAACAACCAAAACAGAACGCCATATCCTCGGGACCAGATAAAACAAGACAAACAACCAAAACAGGACGCCATATCTTCTCCTCAGGACCAGCCGAACAACCAAGAACCCGAACTTGGACCGGCGCCAGAATCACCGAAATGATGAATTCTCGTGGTATCTACCCACGTAGATTCACCAGAGCCACGACCAGCACCACCAGAGGCATCGGCGTCACCAGCTGAACTTACCATCAACCTACTGGTGAATTTCACCGGAAAGGTGGTGTGGTTCACGTACCTACAGATGTCCGATCATTCTCAGGCGACGGATCCTCAGAGGGAAAACCTTCGAACTGCGGCGGCAACTGCGGCGGGGACAGGCTTGAACCGGCGGCATTCTCGACGATCTCCGGCGGGGGCTGGCTTGAACCGGCGGCATTCTCGACGATCTCCGGCAAGGGCCGGCTTGAACCTGCATGTTCGAATGCGGCACTCCTCTGCTGCGAAGGCGAGCTTGGTGGCGTGCTGGCTTGCCGCGCGGGCAGCGCCGGCTCAGGGCGAGGCCGCTTCCTATCCGCGATCAATTCTAAAGTACAATATCATCACCGTATAATTCACCGGAAAGACGGTGATTTTCACGTACTCGTATCCGGCGATCGCATCCTTCTGAAGAGGTTATCTGCCGTCACGTCCAGGACAAAGGGGAGGTCTCTCTACAGCTCCTCTACGGTGATCGGGTGACCCCGTTGATAGCGGAGACAGTCGCCGTTTTTGCGGCCGAGCTCAACCCACAGCCGCTTCTCCCTGAGCTGCGTCGATAGCGACATGCCCGGCTGGTAACATGGCTCTCCAGCCAAGCAGAGCATGTTCGTCATGCCGTGCTTTTGGACTTGTGTGCGGCATATTTGCACCACGCGAAGATCATCTTCCAGCCGTTCAGCCATGATCTCCTTCCACCTCGCCAACGACTTGATGGTGGACGCGCCTGGAACCTCTTCTTTCCCCGCCGGAACCGCTCCGCAAACAGCGTCTCCGGCTCTTTGTCATCTACCGACATCGTGTCATTCGCCTCCAGCACGTAGTCGGCCTGCCGCAGGTGGTCCGCGGCGCTGCGCGTTGGCGAGTTATCCAGCTTGTCGGGCGACGTCCGGTACAGAATGGCCATGATGGCCACCGGCTCATAGTCGGCCGCGCGCAGCAAGGTCAATAGGCAGTCGCTGTCAGTGACTGGCATGATCGTCCGGAAGTGCGGGTTCCGGTCGGTCGGCGGCTCCCGCGTCGCACCGTCAAAGCAGCGAATTTCGCCGCTATTCAGTGCGCGGGATTAGTCCGCACGGATGTAAAGGCTCTGGAAGTGGACAGGCCGGTCTAGAGTCACTGTTCTACATTGATTCAAATGATGGTTCCAGTCGTAACAATCAGTCATGCCATCTTCCAGGTAGTGGCCCCTGTCGCCGGGCCGGCAGTCGCCCTCGTGCCTTTTCCCCTTGTCATCCTTGGCGTCGTGAGCGGCAGGAGCCATGAACACCAGTTGGATTGTCACTGTCCCTTCGTCGGACGGTTCCTCACCGGCGAATTCACCTCCTCGACGGTGCCAGTTGCCTTGCCCGGAATCTCGATCCTTGGCCGCTTGACAACAGGGCTGGCGGAGGTCTTTGTGAGAGCGATGCGCGCCTTCGCCTTGTTGACGTTCAACAAAACGTCGCTGATGTAGGCGTGCACCATTTGTCTGGCGTCTACGGCCGCTGCACTCGGGCGAGGTAGGGACGCTTCTTGGTAGAGCGGTCTAGTCCCGGCGAATTCCGAAAAGGAGAAAAACAAGTCCAGGAACTCATTCCATTGACCTTGGCGGATTCCAGTGATATTCATGATGAAGATGTACGGTTGGAGCTCTTGCCCGGCGAGCTAAGGACACCTTTTTGGTCATCCGGAAATACTTGTTCCATTCGGTAGCGGTAGGCTTGGACGGCGACATAATCACGGTAAAGGAGGTGAAATAAAACGGATGCGCTGCATTACGGTTAGCACCTGCAAAGAAAAGCAGTGGGAGATGAATATACCTAAGCTTACTGAAGATAGTGCCACCAGTAGGAGAAAAACACTGGAAACGAGGTGCTATAGACGAGTATTGACGTTATAAGAGTAGTACGCTCGGGCTAGAGTTTTATCCGCTATTAGTCGGCATGCATAAACGGACATACTGGGGACTGACCAAGACTGATGGCAAAACACCACGATATTCACGGTGATGATGGTGAAGTTGAAGTACGACATGGTTGATGAATCGTTCGACGAGAATGACCGGAAACCTGATATACGGAGGAATGTCTGGTGTATATGGACTCCGCCCAGCAAAAGAAACGCATATGCAGCCAAGCCCATGACCATGCTGTTTGTTTGTCTCGACCAGGTAATCATTGTTTGTCTCGACAGACAAGGAAAGTCGGTCAATGTGATATATCCTCAGAGCGACTCTTCAAGGTTGAGGAAAACAACGTACAATTCACCGGATATCCGGTGAATTGCACGGTTGACGATGTTTAATACGGCAATTACAAGCTTCTGCATTTATAGTTTCGGTTTCTTATTTGTCTGTCTTGAAACTTACACTCCCAAAGAACTGGATCAACACGTGGTGGACTCGTGAAACTTAATATTGAAAGTATGGAATTAAGCATATTCCATAGGGTTTACAGTGCATTTCACGGTCTTTACGGTGTTCAACACTGACAGATATAGATGATTGTTCTTGAAATTTTGAGTTTCCTTTGTCTCTAATTTTGTTTTTCCTTTATCTACACTTTTGTTTGTCTGGAAGTTTTGCTAAAAACCTTGAACCCAGCAACCCCTCAGGCTAGGTCAATTCCGGAGTCAAACTCTATATCTCTCTGCCTATTCACTGCATATTTACACTCATGCTGTGTATACACACTCGTACATCAAACTTGGCAATTCTTGGCAATGCAGCTTTTTTGGGAAATCGTGGATGTTGGGTATTATTAGTATCCGATCAACGCCACATGGCATCTGCCTGGTAGCGCCACGACCAACATTAGTGCTGCTAATGACCGCTATTTTGCTTGAATTCCGGCGAATCTGAGGCAGAACGCACGCATTCTCGCCCATTGTATCCTCACATCCATTCTTGTGGTCCCACTGAGCCATCGCAACGCGTCTCCGGTTTTCTCTACGACATACAACACCTATTTTCCAGTGAGATTCACCCGCTTTTTCTTGAAATGAATGCAAGCATCCGACAATGTCCAGTGTGCCGCGCGGGCTACAGAACCTGGGGCCCGCTACACAACCATATCAATGCGACGTATCCAAATCGTCTAGATTCCAACGCCAAAGCCTGCCTCAAACGGAAACGTTCAGACATTGAATCTGCATTGCCGTTGAATCCCCGGATATACAGCGTTCTTTGTGGGATACACCAGACGAACCACCGGAAGCACAGCAAATGTGCGCCAAGATTGAAGGACTTATCGAACTGTTACCGCGGGCGGTAACTAGTAGCTTTGCTAGACGCATGATATGTTGTTCGGAACATATAGGAAGCATAGATAACGATACCGTCGTTCATAGGATACACGCAGCGTAGGTATGTGGGGCCAAGGGTTCTAGACCCAAGGCCGTTTGCATAGCTAGGAAGTGTGTACCACTTCCAGGCATTAGATGCGATGCGTGGTATACAGTATTGGCTGTGAGGAGTACACATCACCCGAGACATAGTCGAAAGAGACTGGGCGATGGTGACTGCGCACCCCTCTATATAGTTTTATGGTAGAGGGCTAGAGCCCTGCCGTGTTGTATATATAGGGGCGTGATGATACGGGGTTACAAAGTATAGTATCATCACACGGACCAGACACCAAGCGAAGTCCCCTCTAGTAAAAATATCTTTTGTTACAAAGAATAAATCGGCTGCTGTATACCTCAAGGAGTTATACTGCTAAAACTCCCTATTAGTACAATTGCAATTCTTGGCGATAGAAGACTTCATACACCGTGGGCCAACGTCTATCGTCGATAACGCTTCTGGACGTCCCCCGTAACAGTTTATTTTTACTAGACTACACTACCAATTGCAATCATCGCTCACTCCAAGCGACATGGAATTGGTGCGATACCAAGACCGCGAAACCTGCGGTCGCACCGTATATCGGGCACTCTTAAAAGAACCAGAGTTCTTAACCTACAAGACTATTACGGTCATTACGGCGTCGGAGCAACAATCTACCAGAAAATGACCAGCTCAAACAACGATCAGCAAAAGGGTGAAGCCTTGGAGGAGATGTTGGTAAAATCAGAGCAACCGCATCGGGAACCATCATTTGTTTTTCGAACCCCCAACCAACCAACACGATTTCCACAGTGGCTGGAGAGCTCAACAAGTCACGTATTATACGGGTCCTCCACCCCAAAATTACCAACCTCCTAAATTGGTATCCCTCGTTAGTGATGACGAAGGTTCAGGAGGCGACCTACCCAATGCACCTGTGTTCCAATCTGAGGGCACTCGCATCAGGAGACACGTCCTCAGAAGCAGGAAAGAAAAACTGGACAGTACTAAGTTGGCACCTTACCAACCAGGAAGACGAAGAAGCCGGTCGCCATCAAGACAGGCACACCATGCGCCGGCAGGATGGGTTACGCTACAGGCATTATGGAACGGCCTAAAGAACAGGGAAAATGACCCTATGGCCACTGACAGAATGCACCAAACTATTCGATCACTAGGCAAGGAGATGAAAAGATTGCAGAATGCAATAGCGAAGGGAGAAAAAGTAACAGATGAGAACATCGACCTGTTGGTAGGAGAATGCCGCTGCGCTGAAGCACTGCTGCGAGCAAGAATGTTGGGAGTGGAAACAACAGTGGCGGATCTCAACAATGCAGTAAAAGGCTTGTCAGCAGTGGTCATGGATATGACTCCAATTATCAGGAGACATTTCCAGGAGTATGACACCGTGTTGGGAGCCAAATTGGATCGGACAATTACAGACTTACAGGGAAGCTGGCAAATCGAATTTGCGGAACACGCACAAAACCACAACGCAATGCTAGCGGATTTAGCCATCACTGAGCGTGCAGTACAACAAGTAACAGGTGCAACTGAAGCAACACAGCGCGAAATAGTTTTACTCAAAGCTACGAATCAGAAGAATCAAGCGGAGATCCGAGATCTTCAGAAACAAGCTCGATATGCAAACACTCGCATGGACAGGTTGATGACGCGGCTACAAAAACTCGAAGAGGCACAGGAGGCGGAATCGGTAAACAACGAATACACCACACAAGACATCCAGTTGAAGGTTGACCAGTTGGGTAAAAACCTGGAGGCACACAACAATGGGGAAACCTTAACTGGCAGGGTAACAATGCATGGAGCCAGATTGAAACGGGTCAGACCAACCGATGGAGACCCGGATGACAGCGACCACGTCAGCAACGCCAGCACATCATTCCGCTCGGTTAGACAACGAACAGACTTCCGGTCAGTGCCGCCCCCACCTGCTTCAAATAGATACCAGCGCGAAAAAAGCGTTTTCCACCAGAATCCATTCAATCTAGGCCCAGGCAATCCAAAGCCTCTGAAACCAACCGCCTTGCCTAAATATACGGTTGGAGAGAATTGGCGACAATTTTGGAAAGTCTTGGAAAATCACATCAGGCTTTACAAGGAGCATTACCAGGGTCGGGGAGATGACGAATTCATCATGTTGGTAGGTGATTGCCTGCAAGGCGAAGCACACAATTGGTACGACAACTACACCCGGGAAATCCAAGAAGGCATTGGGCCGGCCCATTTTGAAACTTTCAAACAAGCTTGCGAGAAGCGTTTCATTCTGGAATCCGAGACTACTGACAACCTATGCAAGATGAACAAAATTCAATATAACGGAAATATTGAAGAGTACCTAACTAAACTCGTGGATCTCAACCAGATTGTTGGTTTGCGGGAGGCTTCATGGAGGGATATGATTGAAAAAGGCCTCAATGACGACATTCGGGATAAGATAGCCGATGTTGAACCTTCAAATGACGATGACGCTTTCGTCAATCTCGTCAGAAGATGCCGCAGGCAATTCGAGGAGAAGAAACGGAAAAGCGGATATTACAGCTCGGATAAGAAACAGTACGATCCAGAAAGAGTATTGGGGTTTCAAAATCGGGACGTAAGGAAGGTGGATCAGAAACAGTTGGCGGATAGGGTAACGTATCGAAGTCGGGAGTCATCATTTACGCCAAAGCCATCAAAAACGTATGAGACAGGTAAGACTTTTGCGGAGCTAACAGCAGAGATTCCGGGACCGGTTATCAAGGAACGTATGGAGTACAGGAAATGCGCACGTTGCGACACTGCCGGACACACAGCAAGGACATGTTTGGGAAGAATCAAAATTGCAGCTATGGAGACGGAGGACATCAGGGATGAACAAGAACAGGATTACAGGGAAAGACGACAAATTGAAACCACGACTACGGAGGATTCGGAACAGATTGATCAATCGGAGGAGGAGTATTTTCATTAGGCTGCCTTGCTATGGCAGGTCAAGGTGGCGTGGTTAGGATACGGGTTGTTGATGGTTGTACGTTTAATTCCACACCAACGGAGATAGCATCCGCTGGAGCGACCCCCGTAATTGGGAACAGACTTCACTATAAATTTTAAGTGAACAAAAAGCTTGCTACTGCAATGTTGGATTTAGGATGTAATGCCATAGTCCTAAGCAAAGAATATTGCACGACAAACAACATCAAAACATTCATTACCAAATACTCAGCACCACGCGACATATCGAACCGACTCATCGGAGACTGCTTGGTCGTTAGCGAAGAAGTCGAAATGGAATACAACGGTCACTTTACTCAAGAAATCGCAGTTGTGATCCCCTCAGACAAAGATGTACTGATACCTCCGCACTACTTGCAAACACATAATGGAGTTTACAACGGCTCGACCATGGCGTTAACCTTCAATTGCAGAGAAGTAACACATTCCAGAGTACAAGTTTTCACTGTCACCATCAGCCTGGAATGGGATGAATCCGTGTTAGACGATCCTGATGCGATTGAAATTGGCTCTGTGGCAACAACCACGACCCCGGACCTAAAAGGAATCTTGCCAGCAAAGTATCACCCATACATGGTGCTGTTCGACCCATCCAAAGCAGAGAAACTACCCGCCAGAACAATCTTCGAACACAAAATCGAACTTACAGCAGAACCAAAGAAGGGTCGAATCTATAAACTTTCTGCTAAAGAACTGGAAGCCTTGAAGGAATACATTCAAAAGATGCTAGCCGAAGGAAAGATTAGGCTATCAAACTCGCCCTGCTCGGCCCCCATACTATTTGTCCCCAAGAAAAACGGAAAGTTACGGCTATGCGTGGACTATCGAGACCTCAACAAAATAACAGTTAAAGACGGCACAGTAACTCCACTAATGGACGAATTGATGGAACGCGTTCGCGGAGCTTCACGGTTCACCAAGTTCGACTTGAAAAATGGCTTCAATCTGATAAGAATCAAGGATGGTGACGAATGGAAAACCGCTTTCAGCACGAGATACGGACGTTACGGATACCTCGTGATGCCATTCGGTCTCTGCAACGCACCGTCCACTTTCCAGAGGATGATGAATAAAATATTTCACGATATGCTGGACGACGGAGTCGTTTGCTTTATTGACGACGTTTTGATTTACACTAAAGGCAGCCGGGAAGACCACGAAGCGCTTGTGTGCAAGGTCCCTGAACGCTTGCTCAAGTATGGGTTATGTATAGCAATAGAAAAATGCGAGTTTTCCGCTACGGAACTACCGTACCTAGGACTCATCCTCTCTGGAACCGGAGTACGAATGGACCCCGAAAGAATAGAAGCCGTATTGAATTGGCCAACACCGAAGTCAATCAAGCAAGCCCAGCAATTCAATGGATTTGCTGATTTCTGTCGCCGGTTCGTGCAAGATTATGCACAAATCAATGCACCCATATCAGATGTAATCAGTTCACCAAAATTCTATTGGGGGATCGGGAGCAGAAGGCATTTGACTATCTCAAAAAGGCATTTACCACTGCGCCTATGGTCAGACATTTCAATCCAGAACTTCAAGCAATCCTGGAAACAGTTGCCTCTGCCTACGCTACGGGAGCAATATTGAGCCAACGACATGACAAACGTCTACATCCTGTAGCGTTCCACTCCAAAAAGATGATACCTGCCGAAAGAAACTACGACATTCATGACAAGGAAATGCTCTGTATAGTTCAGAGTATGATTAAATGGCGCTCATGGCTTCACGGCGCCAAACACAAAATATTAATCTACTCGGACCATCAAAGTTTAAAGTACTTTGAAAGACCTCGGATGTTGTATGGACGACAAGCAAGATGGGCGGAAACATTAATGCCTTTTAGTTACAAAATAATCTTTCGCAGTGGAGTCAAGAACGGCAAGGCAGACGTGCTATCTCGCAATCCGGAGCATTGCGTGGAGAAGGAGGGTACTAATGATCCGAACGACATTGGCTATCAATTCAAGTTTGGGGCACTACTAACAGGGCAGGACGTGGCTACTGGACCAAATCAACTCAAGCTTGGAATGACAACGGTTAACATTGCCGACTCCGAGATCAACAAACCAACCTCAACGTTTGCGGATAAATGCCAGAAAACCTACACAACGGACGAAAACGTGGAACTATCCAAGGAATGGACCAACCTAAGCGGAGTCTGGTACAAGGATCCCCTATTGCGACCACCCCAAGCATTGTGGAAAGAAATTGTTACTTCAGAACACAAGCGCGCACACTGGGGAAGAGATAAGACAATAGGAGTGATCGAACGGAATTTCGATATCCCAGGGTTGCGTACCATAGTCGAAGAAGTGATCAAACACTGCCATACTTGTCAACGCGCCAAACACAAACGGCATAAGCGCTACGGATTACTCAACCCGTTGGACTTACCTCGGCGACCTTGGTCTTCTATCTCGATGGACTTTATCGTAAAACTCCCACTAACACAAAACGGCAACGAACACATATGGGTCATAGTCGATCGCTTCACAAAGATGGCTCACTTCGTACCTATCCCTCATACCCAGGCTTCTGATCTAGCAAAACTTTTCGTTAAAGAAATATGGCGCCTCCACGGATTGCCAGACGACATCGTATCCGACAGAGACAGTCGCTGTACCGGCAACTTTTGGCAAACTACTCTCGAATGACTATCGATAAAGGATAATCCGTCTACAGCCTTCCATCCGGAAACCGACGGCCAGACGGAGAGAGTTAACCAGGTTCTCGAACAATTTTTACGCATCTTCATCATGAACAGAAAAGACTGGGATGAACTACTTCCACTGGCGGAATACGAATACAACAACAGTCATCACTCAAGCGCCGGGATGTCGCCCTTCTATGCCAACTACGGTCAGCACCCCAGATCCATATGGCCGATAGAACAGAAACAAGTTCGCAACCCGGCTAGCGAGCACTTCGTGCACTACTTGGAAGAAACCCATAAGCAATTGAAAGAAAACCTGGAAGCTGCTAGAGAAGCTATGATACGAAGACACGATACCGCCAAAGTAAACAAGGACGGAAAATCAACAGGAGTAACACGGTACGGGATGCAGCAGCCCGAGTTCACTATCGGACAAGAAGTATTGTTGGATACTCGCAACATGCCAAGGGGTAAGCTGGACAATCGGAAAGCTGGACTGTTCAAAATTTCTTGGGTAGGAAAATCCGCGTGCAAACTGGAAGGCATCCCCGAGGGATACCACCCTGTGTTCCACGTAACTCTTCTAGAACCATATCACCGTGGCGAAGACGCTCCGCCAGAAGTCACGCTGCCGCCGCTTCCCGATGGCGCTGGACACTTCACCCCGGAAAAAATCATCGAACATGGACTTGACGATGATGACAATGACACGTTCCTGGTGTTGCGGAAGGGTTATCCAATTGAGGAAGCGACCTGAGAACCGTACGAATCTTTGGTTCCCGGAGCCGAAGAGGTATTGGCAAACTTTTATCGGCGTCACAAAAAGGTCAAACATCACCGCAACTGGGAAATCGATTACGCAAGTTCCAAGCAAAGACAGGAAGATACCGAGGGATCCAGAGCCAGCAAGAGGAGGAAAGAGTAAGTATATTTTCCTTTGTTCAAATATTATATTGATTCATTATATCTCTTACGTTGTTATGTTCGGGACGAACATATTGGAGAAGGAGGGTTCTGTTACCGCGGGCGGTAACTAATAGCGTTGCCAGACGCATAATATGTTGTTCGGAACATATAGGAAGCATAGATAACGATACGGTCGTTCATAGGATACACGTAGCGTAGGTACGTGGGCCAAGGGTTCTAGACCAAGGCCGTTTGCATAGCTAGGAAGTGTGTACCACTTGAAGGCATTAGATGCGATGCGGGGTAAACAGTATTGGCTGTTAGGAGTACACGTCACCCGAGACATAGTTGAAAGAGACTGGGCGATGGTGACTGCACACCCCTCTATATAGTTTTAGGGTAGAGGGCTAGAGCCCTGCCGTGTTGTATATATAGGGGCGTGATGATACGGGGTTACAAAGTATAGTATCATCACACGCACCAGACACCAAGCGAAGGCCCCATCTAGTAAAAATATCTTTTGTTACAAAGAATAAATCGGCTGCTTTATACCTCAAGGAGTCATACTGCTAAAACCCCTCTATAAGTACAATTGCAATTCTTGGTGATAAAAGACTTCATACACCGTGGGCCAACGTCTATCGTCGATAACGCCTCTGGACGTCCCCCGTAACAATATGGGGGAATAACTCCGTTCAAGAGCAACGATGCCTACGTTTTGGCCAAGTGGTTCACGGAAGAACGATCCACGGTCAAAGATGTCAATAAACTATTAAAAGGCATGAACACCGTAAACCCGGTAAATAACAACGACATTTCGGTTTTTCCAGTCCATCCGGCTGTTCTTCAATCTTTCACATTAACACAGACTATGCGCAACGTCATTGATGAGATGCCAGAGTTTCAGAACTGGACACATGTCAAGACCAGCTTTCGCTGAAACTTCGATGATCAAGAACCCATCTCGTATTGGAAGAACACTAGTCTTTGCGAGGTGATCAAGTAGTTTCTATGTCAAAGACGTTTCAGAGATGACATAGTATACGCGCCTGTTCAGAAGAAAGTCGGTGGAATGCCTCTCTTCGATGAGATGAATACCTGTCAATGGTGGTGGGAGGAACAGGTTCGTTGCCAAATTTCACTGGGTTACCCGTGATATTCACTGACAATCCAACAGATTCACGTGAACGCAGTATTCCCAGGTGGCACGATAGTGCCAATTATAGTCATGACTGACGCGACACATTTGACGAACTTTTCCGGTGGGAAAAAAGCTTTGCCTGTCTATCCGATCACAGTCGTTAATATCCACAGCGAAAATCGCCGCAAACCCAGTGAATATGCGACGGCCATCGTTGCTTTTATCCCCGTACCGCCAAAGCAACGCAAAATGACTGCTGCCGAAAAAAGGGCATACGTTACAAACAAAACGATAATTATCAATAACATATATGCGGACCTATTCACAGAAGTTTCCGTGAAAAACACAGAAAACGGGTTCGATTCATTGTGCCCAGACGGTCTGACTCGACGAATCTTTCCTCGACGTGCGGCATGGCTCGGGGATTACCCAGAGCAATGCGACATCCAGGGCGTCGCGTACACTCGCTGCTTATGGTGTGAGCTTCCAAAGGACGCATTCGGTGATAATACCATTGGTGCGGACCGGAATCACGGTGTTTATCACGACAAATACCATGCGCGCTCAATCGATTATCTCAGAGAACATGGTATGACATATCGCGATAACTGGCTCTGGGAATTTTGTAGAGATAGTCAACAGATCGCGAGCATCGCCAAACCTGACTTATCTTGCATACTCTGCTGCTCGGCCTCATCAAACATCTGATGGAATGGAACATTGCTATGGTTGACAGCCTGGGTCTCCTCCCTGTATTCAACGAGGTCTGGATGGCCACACCAGCATATCTCACGAGAAGAGCACACAGGAGTGCATACGAAGAATTATCCCAATGCAGTGGCAATGAACGACGGGAAATAGCGCACCATATTGTGGCTACTCTTTACGTCACATTTCCCCGGAATACCCGCGTTCAACACCGGACCCGCTGCAGCCAAGCGCTGCGTCGACCTGTGTTTTGATTGAGTTTTTATTCTACACTCAATACGAGACCCACGACACCGGCACCCTCAGGCAAATGACGGACTGTCTCGCCACATTGACTGCAAATAAGACCGTATTCCTTCGGGATCGAGCCAAGGAAGGAACAAAAGCTGCAGGGGCCACTGGCTGCGTGCTGAACTCATGGGGAAAAGCCACGCCGAGATTGCAGCGTTCAGCGGTACACCAGCACAAAAAAAGCAAATCAGAGAACGTTGCAGCAGCATTATTGACAGCGAAACCAGCAAATATCGCGTGCAACAGTGAGACTTCAACTTCGTAAAGATGCATCTTATAAACCATTTCGTGAGCTTTATTCCGAGGTTTGGCAGCCTTCTGCAATTCTCCGCCGAGATGGGCGAACGACTCCATGTAACTACAACTAAAGATGCCTATCGCCATTCAAACCGGAACGGCAATATTTTTCGTCAAATGATCGACTACAACAACCGCATCATGGCATTCAAGTTGCACGAGCTCAACAATGCCGTTGTTCACCGGCAATACGGCGAAAATCACCGGAAAGCTGAAGAACATAACGAAGATTCTGATGTCGCTGTCAAGTCACAGACGCGCAAGCAGAGATTGATAGTAACATACCACCTCGGCAATTCAATTCTCCGTAAAACAAAACAAAACTCCGAATCTTTCAAGAACTGTCGGCACACGTCGGTATGCCGCTGGACCATTTTCGCGGTGCATTAGACCTATTTCTGCGTCGTAACGACACTGTGCGACTTGATTACGATGAGATCAACGCACTGTCCATTGCTTTCTTCCACGGCTTGCGAGTACCAGTGCAAGACTTTTAGACCGGTGCGTGGGAGTTTCATCAGCTGCGCTGCACAGTGCATAACACCTGGCACGGGGCACCTCTGCGCCGTGACTGGGTATGGTATCGACCAAGAGACAGGAACCATCGAAAAACACCGGAAACCCGGCGAATTGGACCTGAAAAGTACGGTGCCCTGCAGGGGCAATTGCCTGTACGCGTACGATGATATTTCAGGGTGAGTATACCATCAAAGAATGACTATTCCCTCGCGTTAGTAGAGATGACCACACCAGTGAATGCAGGTAAACCGGATGAAGACTCCTCGATGACTCGTGTGCAAACACCGGCGACCGGGAAAATCACGGTAATTGAGGCGTCGTTGATCTACGGCGCCGCGCATCTTATACAAGATTCCGAGACTACTTGGTTTGTCAATAGCCACACTGATCTCAAGACGTGGAACCGGGTATATCTTGAGAATAGCTAGTTTACCGTAGAATGAAACGTTTTTCCTGTGAAATTCACCGTTTTCCCGTGAGATGCGCACGCTTTGTGATATGGCAATAAATCAATTCGGTTACCTAGTAATAAACGAAGCACCAAGCGAGATCTCATAATACTACCTACCGTAAACATTAGTCGATAGAATTCACCGTGTTAGCCATGAATATCACCGGAAGACAGTTCATTTCGCGATGGCCCATATGTAAGTCGAACGCACTAGATTACCCGTATATAACACGGTAAAACTGGTGGTATTCACAGTGCAACGCGTGGTGTGTGGCAACCTTACGTTGCAACATGTCGTGTGTGGCGGTTGCAACATGTCGTGTGTGGCAACCGCCGCTCAGGCGTCGCAACCGTTGCACCCTTATATTAGATCCTGGCAACAGTTGCACCCGTACGTAACACCCTGGCAACCCTGACGACCCAGGCGACATCTAAAGTAAAACGGTCCGTATCTAAGGAGGCCTATCCTGAATAAGGCAATATCTTTTCCTGATGAACATTGAACTTATTACAATTGTTTTGCAATGACTATCGAATTTATGCCAATTGTAATATATAGCTTACTTTCCAAGCTATTGTTTTTCTTCTACTCATTTGTAGACACCATGCCTCAATCCTTTGGTTGCAAGTTGAAGTTTCATACGAATATACATCATCAGATCATGTATCAGGTACAATGGCTTGATGCAATTTCCAGTGAGCTGCAGCTATCATGTGGTTCTCTGTTCTTCTATCAGAGCGTATTGTATATGGTATGTTGCCTGTGACATGGGCCATATTGAGATACAAGCCTAGAACTGCAACAGCAGTTCTGGTTGAAATGCCCACATGTATAAATGTTATGAATCTAATCTATCAATATGTGTTTCATACCCTGCATTTAGAACAAAATTATACCTTGAACACGCATCAATTCCTGCATAAATTTTGAATCCAAACCTGCTCAACTTGTGGTGTCCATCGACTGACAAAATTCGTCCATAACCAGGAACCTTGAAATCTACAAGAGGCCGATTTAATTTGCCCCATTCTCTGTCTGCAAATCCCTCTGGATCGATTGCATTCATAACTACCCACATACGGTCTCCGGAAATTGGAATTGCGCACATTTTCAAATGATAATAGGTCAACTGACATCCATAAAGGGTGGATTGACCGCTGTTCAACTGCTGAATGATTTTCTCTTGCATAAGATTGTTGTGAGCTGCATGGTTGTCTGGATGCATACGGCGGTACATATCGGCTGCTAACTGTAATTGTACTAACCTATGCGAGTTGTCAATACATTTACTAGATTATGCATATACATATGTTCTGACCGATACACCAAGATGTTCAGTTGGCCAACTGGTCGACCGGTACACCAAGGGATCGACCAGTTGGCCTATGGGTCGACCAGTTGGCCAACCGGAAAACTTGGTGTATGGGTCAACCAGTTGGCCAACAGGCCGGCCAGTTTGCCACCATGGATAAATCTTCGCCAGCTGGTCGATCACTGGGCATACAGGTCGACCAGTTGGCCAACTGAACACCTTGGTTTATCGGTCAACCTGAAAGTTTCGGCGGGATGATCAGACCAGCACTGTAGAATACGGTAGTAATATTTACCAGGCTATGCATATGGAAACAATGCACATAAAGAAATACTGAGATACATGCATAGTATGCTCGAGGTTTTTGTCGTACTCCATTACACTGTTTACTTCCGACCGCTCTAGTTTCCTGCACAGCTGCAGGGCATTTTTCTCGTCGACTATTTCACTTTCTCTCGTCGACTATTTCACTTTCTAGTGGCCGCTGATTGAGCTTCCTGCACAGAAGTCTGTGAGCCTGTTTTGCGAATCGTTTGCTGGTTATCAAGTGGGGCTTTATCACCGGTACCATTTTTGCCCCACACCGCTATACGTAATAGTTTTGTTGCCGCTTTCTGCTGGACTTTTACGAGAGTTTGAGAAAATCTCCACTGGTTGTGAATCTCGTTCGAAAATAGCTATCTCACTTCGCATAGATAATCCGCTGAGTGATGCTCATCATAAGCTCAGTATACCGAGCATTCCACTTGGGTTTTCTGACATCTTCAACAACATTGTGCACATTGACGTGCATTTTCTAGGTCTTGGTGTATCGGTCGGTTTAGTACACGGGTCGACCGATTGACAAAGTCCCAATCTTGATGTACCGGTCGACCAGCGGAAATCTTGGTGTATCGGTCGGAACACAGATGATAACACAATGCCAAGCAGAGATGTCGTGTCCGTCCAGAGTCAAAAAGAGTAGCATTACGCGGTCTGATAGACACCATTCATAGAAGTATACCCATATGCGAGACAAAACTTTGGCTTTGTCTTGTATAGGCTGTTGTAGCTTTTGAAAATTCCACTCACTAAGTAAGCGTTGAAGGGTCCGCATGGACGGAACACTAGCTGAGCTGGCAGACTGTACTACCAAGGGAAAAGCTTCTCGGAACTGATGCCTTGTTTGGGCTAAGCATAAACCTTCAAAAATATACCAATGCCACAACAAATAGTAATAGGGACGAAAGTCAAATCCCTGAGGCCCTCGAAGCGGCTGGGACAGTGGCAGATGTGAGATATACGGAAGATGTTGGAAGCAGTGCAGTATGGAAGTGTAAGAGAATGATAATGCTACTCCTGTCAATTGTTCAGCCAGATCTCTCCTTATATACTGGGCAAGTTTGTTTTTACCTTGATTTTTGTATCATTCACAACACATCAATTATTCACTTAACTAACTTTGCGTATATTCTTATCAGTCATGGAACACTCTCGTACTTTTCCCCAATGCCAGCACTTGTTCCCACAATATGGTGGTACCCAATCTCTGGTTGCTGCATCGCCTTATCCACCAGGTACCTTTAGCATTTTTAACTTTTGTTCTCACTGCAATCAAATGCTTCCTTACACTCTGCCTGGTGGAGAACAGTCTACCTATCATAAAAATCTCTCACAGATTCCAGCTAGTGAACAACATATCTCCCTAAATCCCTTGAATAATACTACCATGAGATATGCAGCTGGTACATCAACACCTAACCCTGCACCATCTGGGAATGTATTATCAACAGGTGTTCAACTAGGTACACCTTCTTCGGCTGTCACTCCATCATTTTCATCCATTAAAGGGCTTCAACATGCTGTAGGACAAGTTATGCGAGGTCTCAAGACATTCAATGCCCTACCTGTAGGGCAAGGTAAACCTGTAAGGAAAAACAAGGGCCGTATACCTGGTAACCATAATTCTAATTCAACAAACACTAAATCAATGTCGACATTGCTGAATTCACCTACCATAGTACCAGAACAACCAGTTGGGGTTTCTTTTTTTACTTCAAATAGTGGTGATTCGCGAGAATGCCTGGAACATCCTGGTACTGAAGTTTGGGAACCTAAGGCTGAGGAAACTTTGAATATTCCAGTTGACAACTCTAATTAGGTTTCATTCCTTTGGGTACAATTACTGGGAAGCATAGGTTTATGAAGAGAGTTCAAAGATGAATGGTATATACAGACTGGGGAAATTCGTACGTATCACCGCTTTAATTTACAGTATTGTTTATGTTAATTGGTATTCACAGCTCCTGTAGTTTGGAAGGTGCAATTACTTTATAAGTATTGTACAAAGAAAAGACCTTTTCGCAAGCCCCATAGCATGCTGCAACAGCCAGAACTCTTGCGTAATTTCCTTGAAAAACAGTTCAGATCCACTAGATTGAATGTTATTCCAGCCATAGTCATATGGGTACAGCATGTACCCTTGCAAGAACAATTAGACCAAATTGCCGAATCTGATGCACAATACCTTGTGGAAGCACAAGCTAATAAAGTTCACAATGACAATATGCTAGCTCGTCAAGGAAAGCACTGTACTAGGCCCACGACACTTCAAGAGCTTGAAGTATACAGACAAGAACAAGCAGAAGCCCAATCTGAACCGGATGTTATACCGGATGTTCTTCAAGAATGGAACCAAACAGAAGATTCGTCTGACACCATATCGACAGCTGCTAACACACCACCTCCACTGAGGCAAAAGAAGGTACTATACTACATCTACTATCATTAGAGATACAGCAAAATTTCCAAATATTTAATGCTAAATGATTGTAATGCAGAAGACGCATGCTCGGATAAAAAGTTCTTCCCCCAGACCACAGTCGAGGTCTCAACAATCACCAGAGTACAAAAGATCTGCCAGTAGTTCACATGCAAGATATTCCTGCAGGGCTTCTGCAGTAGCCACTGACTACACATCAGCAAAAAATCAAGTACCGCTCGGCCGTTGCACCGTGCAACCGAGCCGCTCACAGCGCTCAGCCGTGCTCAGGGGTTTTCCGGGGCGCTCAGGAGATCCGACTAGCAAACTCTGTCCCCGGTCGCTCGCCCAGCTACGCTCAGGGCCGCTTGGAGATCTGGCTTGTAAGGCCCGTCGCTCAGCTACGCTCAGGGCCGCTTGGAGATCTGGCTTGTAAGGCCCGTCGCTCAGCTACGCTCAGGGCCGCTTGGAGATCTGGCTTGTAAGGCCCGTCGCTCAGCTACGCTCAGGGCCGCTTGGAGATCTGGCTTGTAAGGCCCCTCCGTGGTCGCACGCTCAAAGCACTGGCAACGTCGTCTTCACGGTACCCACCCGTAGTAGGCCATGGATAGGTCTTCTCATGGCTTCTCCCTTAGGTGCTTCGCTCAAATCTTTTTAAATCGCATCGTTGGTTCCGCTTTCGCTAAGGAATTAATTCATAATTACGCCTTGCGCGCTGAGTATCCAGATGGACCTCGCAAGCGCGCCCTCTTCTAAGGGCTGTATAACTAGTCTTTGAATCTGCTCTTCTACAACTACATAGAAATTCTCTTTCCAGGCGCCAATCCTATATGTCCTCCTGAAGAAGATTCCACGTAGTCACATCTATATGCGTGTTCGCATAGTACATATTTGGATCCCTACTGCCGTCCGACATGCAATGGGCACCGCCTTTGATCACGTGTAGGGCCGTCACCCAAGGGGCCGTCCGCTCATTGTATAACCACCGGCTCAGTCCATGAGCGTTAACCCCGGGGTAGTCCTTTTGAAGAGTGTAATCTCTCACAATCGCGTGCACCTTGTTGTCGTCTTCCCTTTTCCTCCATACCTTCATCATGGCGACTAGACGGCATAAGACCAAGTTCCCTGCATGTTTTCCTCTCCAGAATGGATCCCCGTCCTTCACGCTAATCCAACAGTTGTAGTTTCTTGGTGGGCCCTTTCGGTAGTTTGATCTGCCAGTGCACCTCAGAGTATGCATCACGTAGCCCAGCCCGTGATTGGAGTCTTGATGTAGTGGAAAGAGTACTCTCAGTTCTGTAGGCAAGCGGAAGACATAACGGCGCAGTTCAGCGTGATCAAGTTTTGCCATATCGATTCCGTAGACGCGCTGTAGAACGGTTCCAGAAGGCCCAAGATGGTCCACGGGGCTATCTGGGGGATCTCTGCGTAGACTGCGTACTCCGCGTCGTCAAAGTTTGAGAGGACGCGTCTCGGAACGTCATCGCGAAGGCGGAACTCTGGATCATGTGTCGCAGTCAGGTCCAGTGTCTTGTCCTCCCCATGCAGTTTCATGTTACGGTTCACATGACGCCTCTGATCCGAGCTGTGCAGTCCCAGGAGCCGAATCATCTTGTCGTTGTAGTCATAGTGACCGTCTGCCGCAAACCGCTTGAGGTTCAGCTCCCTGATATGGAAAGCGTTCATGCGTTCGTTGGCTGCCATGAACTGATCCGCTATGTCGACTTGCTTATTCGACCTATTGTAGGCGTCCTTGACGATGTATTTGTGGGCCGACTCCGAGGTCTCCGTGCTATATTGGTTGAGATTACCGAAGAGCTTGATGGAACTGTTCTGGTGAGCATTCTTGCAATGCGTGTCTGGAAGGCTGCACCATGATTACCTTCCAAAATGCCTCATAAGGTGGATCTTGGGAAAGTTGAAGTGTGCCAATTCGGTGACGAGCGCCTTTATTTCTGTTTCCATCTCCGCCAGCATGTCCCGTTTTATCTTGTTTTGCATCGTATTATTCATTCCTCGTTGCGCCTCTGCAATCCGTCCCTTGTAGTCGGTTCGGAGGTCGGCTATGCGAGTATTGAGTCTGGCATCCGCACGGCACCACCGGAACACCTCTTTATGTCGATGAAATTGGGCAAGATAATGCTCCAGGTAACCGATGGGCGCTTCCGTATGCGACTCGTACTCCGTCATCAGATGGAACTGGACCAGGGCACGTACGCATTGTATTGCCTCTTAGAAGTCGGACTTCTGAGCTGGGCTTGGATTGGCCAACGCAGCAGAAAAGTGGATTAAGATGATCCGCGCCAGGTTGCGCATCTCCTTGCCTTGACATTGTACGACTTCGCGGTACCTCTTGGTGGGTGGCTTGAAACGGTCGTCGGCGTATGCCGCCGTTTTGGCCCAAAGGTCATCGAACTTATCCGCCCTGTTATGTTTCTTCAGAAAATCCTCTGCCCAGTTCATGGCCGTTTTGAAGATCCCAAGTAGCATGACATGCAGGACGTCTGGCCGTGGCAACAGGCTCGGATTCACAAAAGGCACTCCCCAGAACACATTCTCGTCCGTCCTAGTGGATTCGGCCATAAACCATTTGGCCAAAGCTAAATTGGCGGTGACTGGTAATCTCGATGTCACATCAGGAGGGCGGCCTTCGTCAGCGTGCTCGTAGCACCAGGACTCGGCTTGCGCACTGGCCCGCGCCTTGTTATCTGATTCGGCGAGCCGGTGCTGGTCTAGCATGTGCTTGTGCATCTTACTGTCTCGCAGAGATGCCTCCGGACCCAGCTCCCCCAGATTGGTTCTGTGTACGGTGCAGGTAGGGCACACGTTTCCTTTCGTGCCTTGCAGATTCGCGTGCTCAGGGTGGTCCGCAATCCAGGCTGCCAGGACAGGCCAACATGATCGGACCGACCCATCAGCGCAGAGCATCTCAACAGGCCTGCCTTCGTGTTCCGGATTCGCAAACCGATTGAGGGGTTCCAGAAGACCGCGTAGGACCGTATACAGCGGCTGCTTGGCCTGCTGCGACATCCCGTTGTCTTCGTCGCCTCGGATGCCGCTCTTCTTGGGCTTGATGGGTAGCAGAGCAACTAGGACCTGCGCTCTCCAGTACCACCTGCTTTGGACGGTGGCGTCGAGATTTCCTATGGTCATGTAGACCGGCCATGCTTTCTTGCCTCCGGAAAAGTTCGTGAGATGCGTCTCATCTGAGGAGAATATCAAAGGCACAAGGGTGGCTTGTCGTGGTAGCTTCTTCTGCGTGTCGTGCCAACAGTCCCCAATGTTCATCTCGTTGAACTGGCGCTCTCCATCGGAGTTCAACTGTGTATATGGGGCGTACTGAAGGTAGTCTTTATAGCAAGGTTGGCCTATGAGATACTTTGCAGCATCGATAATGTTTCTCGTCAGGAACGGTATTGTGCGGCCGTCCACCGTGACCGCGCCTATCTTGTATGACGGGAGTTGACCGTCCATCTTTTCTAGCTGCTTCCACAAGGTGTGACCCGATCTGAACACATCTGTCCATCCCGAGATGCGGACCCATGGAGCCCGTCGTTGAAGAAGTCATCTATCTGTCCCTTGGGGGTCTTAGATTTAACGAACCACCGGGCGAGCTTGTAATCGTGTTCCCCTGAAAACAGATCGAAAGGTTGCTCGCGGAGCTTGATCCACGGGTCTGGTTTCTGTAGCCTCAACGGTGTCCCTGCTTCGGCGGCGTTGTCGTAACGACGGTTCGCGAGAGAGCTCATCGGGATGTCTTCCGGGTGGTCGTCGTAGATGGCATCTACAGGGACATCGTCGCAGATGCCTTCCACAGGGTCGCCATCTAAGGTTGCATGGTTGTCCTGAGGATCGTCTGGCTCGCTGTCGGAACACGATGACTCAGGTTTTGGCCCCGGGTGTTCGTCAGGTGGGAACGGTCGTTGCCTGCGCGCCTCTTCCGAATGGTCCCCGCGTGGGCGCTTTCTAGGGCGCAGAGGACACTTCGACTGCTCATGAACGAATAACCAATTGCTGCGCGCCTGGTAGAACTTGCCGCAGCGCCATTTGCACTCATTAGGCTCCACAGGTGGTAACTCGTAGGTGAACATCTTTGTCCTGGTGGCTAGGGTGTATTGTCTTGTAATCGGCTATCTGAATGGGACTGGCAGGCCGCGATGCCCAACAAGCCAGTTGCGGCCGGGTAAGCATCGATTGCTTACGCAATCGTTCGCAGGAACGTTATCAGGAGTCGGGGCTTGCAAGGGTGCCAGGTCCTTGTCGTCATACCCTCCCTCAATCAACGCCACTTCGACAAGCCCGGCATCGGTTTCACAAAGAAAAACAATGCTTCAAGTCTTCAACAAACTCTCACAACGGATCGGAATGCGAAAGGCAACATCGGAATGCGAGGTCAAGCCTATTCCGGCGAGTTATCACGCAAAGCCTGTTCAGCCGCAGCAAACAAACAATGGACAGGGCTTGCAGACAGCCATCACAGGACGGCGTCCCCAGTCGCGCACTTCAGAACAAACAGCGCCTCGAGCTTGGGGTTGATTCAGGAAGACAAAAGCGGCCTCAGAGAATCAGCCCTCCTGGAGCAAACAATGGTATGGCAACGCCCTGGGTACCGCCCTTGGAAGCCGGCTTTGTTGGGGGTTCAGCCATGTGAGGGTCAAACAAAGGCAGGAAAAGCAACTCACCATAGACGAATATATATAAATATGTGACTTTATGTCTGCCAGTGGTCGATATTCCTCTGCACCAATTGCCTTCTGAACACTCTGCCTCCTCGCTTCACCGAATACCTTCACCTGAGACACCTACCAGACAGTTTCCGCAGAACTCATCCCCAGCTACTCTGTAAGAGAACTCCAATATTGTCCTGCCTTGAATTCCCTTGGATATAGACTAAATCTGTGTAGTGACAATGCCTGTCAACGCCCGCCAATGCCCTATCCCACACTACACGGCAGGACCTCTTCAATTTGCCGACTACGGTGAGAACCAGCAAGCCGTCCTCGGGTTGGTGTATAGGATTCCTCTGCAGCATGCGAACAACATCACCAAGGTTAAGGGACCATGGTCCCACGATATCCCATTAGCCTCATGCTTACAAGCGCTGGGCATTGTACCCGGTGCACCTGACGGCAGATACGTCCGATACACCCCGCCTATCCACGCGCATATGGGGTGGCGGACTCAGTGTGGCCAATTTATGCATGACACCCACAACTGGGCAGAAAGTCAAGACGAGCCAATCCCATATCGGGCTGCGTGTGCGAGAGACTTTTATACTTTGAGCCAGGACGACCCTCTGACGTTGTGGTGGGAATCGGTGATTGAATGCGTGGACAACATCACCGATCTGGCTTGGGCGGTGCCGTCTATAAGGAGGGTCTACAGACGGGCAGACTTTGACGTTTTGTTCGCCGCCGGTTGCCGAAACGGGAATAAACACATTCCCGATCAGAGTGCGGATGTAGTAGTCACTCACTGCATCCGGAGGATCTTTCTGGATTGCGGACCAAAGATAACAACCGTCGCAGCCGTGGATGCCACCCTGAGCGGGACCCCACGTCCACGTTTGACCCTCACTACGGTCTTTCCTCCGGGGGCGGGTCACGTATTGCCTGGGTTCCAAACAGTACACCCCGGAAAGGAAGCGCTCCCTCTGCCAGCGCCGCCCGGTACACCTCATCCGCCTCCCCCCACGCCGCTACATCCGGGAGTGCCGCTTGTATTGGGTTGGAATCCTCTTCCTCGCATTCCCTCTCCCAATCCCCCTCCCTCCACTGGTGCTGCCCCCGGTCCCGCACCTGGCCCCGGCCCCGCACCTGCCCCCGGTCCCGCACCTGGTAGGACTCCCAGCACGTCTCCCCCCGTCGCCGACAATCCAATCCGGTCAGCCTGTTCATCTGACACGTTGACTCCGCTCTCGTCTCCGCCCTCGTCTCCTGCTCCTGGTCCCGCCCCGACTCCTGCTCCTGGTCCAACCCCGACTCCTGCTCCTGGTCCCACCCCGACTCCTGCTCCTGGTCCCACCCCGACTCCTGCTCCTGGTCCCGCCCGGCTCCTGCTCCTGGTCCCGCCCCTGCCGGTGATCCCACCCCCACTCCTGCTCCTGGTCCCACCCCGACTCCTGCTCCTGGTCCCACCCCTACTCCTGCTCCTGGTCCCACCCCGACTCCTGCTCCTGGTCCCACCCCGACTCCTGCTCCTGGTCCCGCCACGGCTCCTGCTCCTGGTACGCCCCCTGCCGGTGATCCCACCCCCACTCCGACTCCTGGTCCCACCCCTGCCGGTGATCCCACCCCCACCCCCACCAGACGCCTCTTCAAAGGCAAGGGTAGAGCCTTGAGCGTGCCCTCCGTTCTACGTGCCACAGGTAGCGCACCGATAAGGCCACTCGGGGGGCCCAGTGGCAGCGGGACTGTGAGGCCACCTCCTGAAGGAACCGGGCTGCAGCAGCCTCTGGGAGGGCCACCGATAAGGCGACTCGGGGAGCCCAGTGGCAGCGGGACTGTGCGGACCCCTCCCGGAGGCACCAGGCCGCAGCAGCCTCTCCCTCTTGGGGAGCCCAGTGGCAGCGGGACTGTGAGGCCACCTCCTGAAGGAGCCGGGCTGCAGCAGCCTCTGGGAAGGCCACCAATACGGCGACTCGGGGAGCCCAGTGGCAGCGGGACTGAGCGGACCCCTCCCGGAGGCACCAGGCCGCAGAAGCCTGTCGGTGGGCAGCCCGCCAGCGGCACTATGCCCGCGGGTACCCTTCCCCTTCCGAGTGTCGCCCTCGAGGCGCTTCCGAATTTCCTCCCTGGTGTTGTGACGTGGTACCCATCCAGGTGCACAAAGCTCGCTCACCAACGCAGCAAGACGTGCCATGCTGAAGTATGCGCACCAGAATACCGGGAGGTCGCAACCGCACAGCAGACTGGTGCCCCCCCCCGTGGTCCGCATTGGCGTCGTCGCCCACGGAGCTGCACTTACGGCCGCCGAACTGATGCCCGACCCGAATATACGATTTTGGTTCGTCACCGATGTGGTCCGGTGGCATCACACGCCCTTGTTTGAGTCTTCTCTTTGGGGCGTCCGCAAGGTCGTCTTGGAGACCCCCGCCTTGGCAGGGCGGATTCCGAGGGATGTCGTCGGGACCAATTCTGAGCAAGACAGCTGGCATCCCAAGCAGTACATGCTTACTGCGGGATACAGCTACATAGCTCTGAATAATGATCAGGCTGTGCGAACCTGGGTGGAGACGACACGGTCGGCCGGCGTTCGCCCTCCGGTGATCCTGGTGCGTCCTTACCGTGCGAAGGCTAGAAACACCCCGCCCCCGCAAGACGCCCCGTATTGGCCCCGACGACCGAGCGATCCCGCAGAACAGGAGGCGCATCTCCAGGCCGCCAGGAGGTCGATAGTGGACATGCGAACAGTCATGGCGGCCCCCGGCGTATCTGAAGACCTTCGGAGGGATGCAGAGGCCGAGCTGCAAAGGGTCCTTATGGAATTCCCCGGGGCCGACGAAGAAAGGCCGCCAGCTAATCCGGCTCCGATGACGGGCTTGCAGAGGGACGCTTCATTGAGGGGCAGACCCATCAAGCGGGCGAGGCATCGCTGATGCGGAGCAAACGTGGCTGAACCAGACACCAAGGCCGGCTTTCAAAAAGCCGATGGATATTGGCTCTGCGGTCGGTGCTGAGAGATGGGACCGGTGTCAGAGACACTGGCATCTACAATTTGTCCTGGAGGGCTGTCATGGGTATTGTGCTTACAGTTGTACTATAGAGTTGCGGATACGGTATATACAGTTGTACTATAGATTTGCGGATACGGTATATTATCATGTGTATGGCGTTATGGTTATTATTGGTTTGGGTCATTTGCATCAATAGATAGAGAGAGATTAGTGCTTATTACAATCTATAGACATATATTATACACGAGAGAATGAAAAGATCGGCTTTACAAGGCGGCACAGCAAGGGGCACCAACAAAGAGCTATACCTGAACTAGATGTCACAGACGAATATGCCCTTGAGTGATGTCATAAACGAATGTGCGCATCATCTGTTCAGAGTGGGTCCGGTTCACGGACCGCTTCTAGGGTGCTGCGTTCCAAGTCAGGTCTCCAAGGGCAGCCACACTACAGGTACTGCGGAACGGCCTGTTCACCCACCCAGCGCATTATAAAAATCGGAGCCCCCCCGTCGTCCGCGCTGGATCGTAACAACACTCTGTTCCTATGCCCACATAGCAAGTCACACTCGTCAACCATGGCTCGAGAAATGCTTTATTCGACACCGCGCGGTAGAAGAAGGACATCCTTTAGCCATGATTATTCGTCACCTGGCGGTAGGTCACCGTCGGTTGCTCCCTCCGATGTGCACAGTGACGATGTCACCAAAGGACTCAACCAATTCCCAGAGAGTTGGCGGGGGTCAATAACCAGCGTGGGCCACATTCTCCAGCATCTTGTCGTCACCAGGTATCCTCTGTGCGGAGCTCCGGTGGACCGCAAGCCGGACACCGACCCTAAGGTGGCCTCTCCGGGGACCGTCAAGAGGCCGTCCAGCCTGCTGGACGAGATCCACAGACATTGGGACGACGCTGCCACAAGAGTAGGCTTCGATACCCGCAATTTGGCCTTGCGTTCAAGGGTCACCGCCTATGTATGTGCTCCGTTGAAGCGGTCTGGAAGAGCGGCTAACAAGGACCATCTGCTATTAGCGTGTTACCGCGGGCGGTAACTAGTAGCGTTGCCAGACGCATAATATGTTGTTCGGAACATATGGGAAGCATAGATAACGATACAGTCGTTCATAGGATACACGTAGCGTAGGTACGTGGGCCAAGGGTTCTAGACCAAAGCCGTTTGCATAGCTAGGAAGTGTGTACCACTTGAAGGCATTAGATGCGATGCGGGGTAAACAATATTGGCTGTTAGGAGTACACGTCACCCGAGACATAGTTGAAAGAGACTGGGCGATGGTGACTGCGCACCCCTATATATAGTTTTAGGGTAGAGGGCTAGAGCCCTGCCGTGTTGTATATATAGGGGCGTGATGATACAGGGTTACAAAGTATAGTATCATCACACACACCAGACACCAAGCGAAGTCCCCTCTAGTAAAAATATCTTTTGTTACAAAGAATAAATTCGGCTGCTTTATACCTCAAGGAGTTATACTGCTAAAACCCCTCTATAAGTACAATTGCAATTCTTGGTGATAAAGACTTCATACACCGAGGGCCAACGTCTATCGTCGATAACGCCTCTGGACGTCCCTCGTAACATAACGTCCGTAGGCCACAGCACGAAGTCTAATTGGTCGAAGAAGGCCAAAGAAAAGTTTTCGGATATCTTCAAATTCACGGACAAGGATGCGGAGACCATCATGGATCAGATGAACTGGTTGGTGGAAAAGCACCGCTTTCTATGCGTCTCTTCAGGGCGAGAAGTAGCTACCGGTTGCCCCTCTCCTAAAGCTGCTCTCGTATTGACTATTCAAAGCGAGGCTTCGGATGGTTCGGCGCGGAAGAGATTCCCGTCCTCCTTTATCACGCATTCTGGAGCAGTCGTCGACAGATAGGACACAAATCGGTCACTCTTATCAACGATATCACGAAAACAACTATATGCTTTGCAGCCTTGAGTCTACAATGGGAACTGGACTGCTACACTCGCGATGGCCGATATAGAAACCGAGGCACTTTGAAAGCTGCCAATATAAGAGGTAAGTGTTTGCTCCCTTTCCGGACTGGCTTTGCTGACGCTTCCCACAAGAGACATGGCAGTGGCTGCAGCAATGCTGGAACCAGAATTTCGAAGGGAGCCCCATGAAAGACAAAAAGCGCCAGCTTCTGATGAGGACGATTTGGACTTCCATCAAGAGCCTGCAGGAGAAGCATAATACAAGTCTTAACGTGTTGCTCCTGCAAGGGCCTCCTCCGGTGGACCACGACGACGAGAAATTCATGTTTCTAATGGAACAGACGATCCGGCAGAAGGGTGAGGATGTAGACCAACCTGAAGAAGATAACCAACCAGACGACGAGCATGCATTGCCACGGCAGAGCGAACACTTGAACGAGGTTGACTTGGACGACGGTCCTTCAGGGCGAGAACCGGAGGCACGGGCGCAAAGACATAGTGGGACGTCCGAGCAGACCCTTAACAAGGTTGACCTGGACGACGGTCCTTCAGGGCGAGAACCGGAGGCACGGGCGCAAAGACTTAGTGGGACGTCCCAGCAGACCGGTCTTGGGAACTCACTTACCCAATCCCAGAATCTTGGCTCTCGGAACACTGAATACCTTGAGCCCGCACCACCTAATTGGCCACCGGAGTTCCCTTGGAATCCGGCAACGAAAGCGTTCATGGAGTCGCAGTCGCAGTCGCAGAGGGATGAGCTCAGGCCATACGGGGGTCAATCACCGTGGTTCAGAGAGCGGGATCGCTCAACACAAGGATCGGATGGCCCTGATCACTCAATGTTGGGGAACTGAGTGCTTCACTCAGAATGGCAACCTTATACCTAGGCCTATAAGAACGCCAATTCCCAGTGATCCGATTCAAATGGCTGACTCGAGAAACCCCCCACCAACAGAATTAAATGCCGATGAGGACGACGAGCCGCTTAGTGACTAAGAGCCGTCTCGCAAGCGACTTGAGAACGAACGACTGTCGACACAAACACTCCAATCCAGTGTCGATTCAGGGGCCGCCTCTGCGGAGATCACCACTGGGGGTGCTTCTCAGTAGAATCCGTCCAAGAGGCCGATTCGCGGACAAGCAGCGCGGGGTCGTGGCAGTGCTGCTAAGAAGCGCAGGTTCTGAGTCCTGTGGGTTGGCTACGCAGATGGCGTTCCTTAACTCGACGCCAGGAGTATTCATGTGAGCTTGTTAGCGTAGATAAATTTTTTTTCGCCGCTGGTAGATCTTGGTAGCACATTTTTGTAATTAGCGCACGCACAGAAGGCCGGGTGTGGAGACATCATCTCGGAGGGTTATCCAGAAGGAGTATAGGGAGTTTTGTTTTTTCCGTAGTTTCGCGATAATTCTACAATCCTCTGAACGAGAATCATCCCATGTGACAAAACAGAGCGTGAAACAGGTCTGAATGTGGTCCATCGGAATGCGACTCTGAATGCCGTCGAGCGAAAGGCGACTCTGGATGCCGTCGAGCGAAAGGCGACTCTGGATGCCGTCGAGCGAGAGGCGACTCTGAATGCCGTCGAATGGAAGACGACTCTGGAAGACGTTCATCAGAAGGCGACTCTGAACGCCGTCGAGCGCGATGCCATTTGCGTGACAATCGAATGGAAGACGAGTCTGGATGCCGTCCATGGGAAGACGACTCTGGATGGCGTCGAGCGCAGGCCGTGACAGGTTGCGCTCACAGAAGCAGAATCCAAAATTATCGCTCACGATCGATGCGTGGTGGGTTGCGCTCGAATGGAAGACGAGTCTGGATGCCGTCAAGCCAGACGCGGCTTGGGGTGGCGCTCAGCGGACCGAGAATCCAAATTATGGCGCGAGCTCGATGCGTGATGGGTTGCGCTCGGTGCGCTCAGGCTGTGAGCGCACTGAGCGCTACCGGGTTTTTTGCTGATGCAGTATGTAGCAGTGGGGTTACAACTCGTTCAGCAAAAAGAAAAGAGCGCGAACCATAATGTCTTCTTTGTTGTTGGTATACATTCATTCAGTTTGTATTATGCAGGAATTGCAGATTTATAATATTCAAATTGATTCCTTGACAATTGGTAGTATTTATTACATAGAAACGATATTTAACCTATCAAAGTTTGTTCCACCTCGCATATTTTTAAGAAATAAAACCAGCATTCAATAGCCTGAGATTCCATTATGATACAATTTGCATGGACTCCGTGCGTCGTTACTGTCTTGTCATTGTGCACACTGGTGGGTGTTCATAGTAGACTGGCTACGCTGCAGTCCAAACAGCACAAAGCAACCACACCCTCCAGAACTATTCCACCTCGCATATTCTTGAGAAATAAAACCAGCATTCAATCGCCTGAAATTTCAGCGTAATTATGATACAATTTGCATGGACTCCGTGCGTTGCTGTTGTGGGGTCAATGTGCACACTGGTTGGTGTCCATGGTGGACCAGCAACGCTGCAGTCCAATTAGCACAAAGCAACCACACCCTCCAGAATTATTCCACCTCGCATATTCTTAAGAAATAAAACCAGCATTCAATAGCCTGAAATTCCAGCGCAATTATGAGACAATTTGCATGGACTCCGTGTGTTTTTTCTTGTTTTATTTTTTTGGTCGGGTGTGGTGTGCTCGGGCCACGCATGGTTGTAAAGCTGAGTTGCAAAAAAAAAAATAACATGGCGGACTCTCGCTTATTGTCCTCTGTACAGCCCCGCTCAGCTGCGCTCAGGCGCGCTTGGAGATCGGAAGTGTGAACCAGCGCGCTCCGCTACTCCCCGGGCCGCTTGTAGATCCGACTTTACATCCAGCGCGCTCAGCTCACTGAGCGCGGGCTGCCAAACATCGCGCAGCTCGACTGTATCCCGGAACGGCCTTCGGTAGACTGCATTCAAACTTGTCTCTCAATGTACGGCATCCAGACTCGTCTCTTAATAGACGGCATCCACACTCGTCTCTTATTTGCGGATTTGAATCTGGCGATAGTTTGCACATGCAATGATTCTTTCATTCAGTTTAAGCGCTTATACAGCAGTTGTATTATGCTATAGACTATATACAGAGACTGATTCTATGGAAAGCTGCTTAGTCGCCAAATCCTGAAGGACTCAGCCTATCCTATGGATTGCTACTTGCTCGCCGGATCTTGAAGGATTCGGGCTTTTATTATAGATTCCTGCTTGGTCGCCCGGTTTTAAATACAAAGGCTTTTTCTTTTAGATTGCTGCTTAGTCTTAGCAATCGTCGGATCGTAGAGAATATGATCTTTTCTTATGGATTGTTGCTTTGCCGTAGATCTTTGGATCGTATGGGATTCAACCATTTCTTATGGATCGCTTCTTTGTCGCCGGATCTTGAAGAATCGGTCTTTTCTTATGGATTGGCTGCTGAGCCGTATTAGTCTTCGGATCGTATAGAATTCGGCCTTTTATTGTGGAGTATCTGCTTAGACATAGGAATGGCCGATAATCTAGAGATTCGACAGATCTTAAAGGATTACGCCTGTTGTTTGAAACGTTGGTTATCTCAGCACAACTTACTGTCGCGCTCAGTTAGCTCACAGTGCTGAGCGCATTGAGCGCAACCCACCACCCATTGAGCTTGAGCCGGAACTTTCAATTTTGCTATTGAGAGCGCAACCTGAAACATCCTCTACTCGACGGCTTGCAGATTCAGCTCTTGATGGATGCCTTCCAGAGTCGTCGCTCGCTCGACAGCTATCAGAGTCGTCTTTTGATGTACAGCTTGTAGTGACGTCTTCTATTCAATCGTGGCCTGAATGACATCTTGCTTGACAGGATTCAAAGTTGTCTCTCGCTCAACGCCATCCAGATTGACATCTCGCTCGACGGCATTCAGAGTTGTCTTTTGCTTGACAGCAATCAGATGGGTCTCACAACGAACCGCATTTGGACTCATCTCACGTTTTCTTTTGTTACTTGGGATGTTTCTTGTTTGTTGTCAAGGGCTGTAAAAGCATCGCAAAACCACGAAAAAAACAAAACTTTCTATACTTCTTCTCAATAACTGTCCGTGATGATATCCCCAGGCCCGGCCTTATGTGCCTGCACTAATTACAAAAACGTGCTACCTATGTATACCAGCCGCGAAAAGAAATTATCCACGCTAACACAATCACATGAATACTCCTGGCGTCGGTGTTACCGCCGGCGGTAACTAGTAGCGTTGCTAGACGCAGAATATATGTTGCTCGGAAAATATAGGAAGCATAGATAATGATACGGCCGTTCATAGGATAGACGTAGCGTAGGTACGTGGGCCAAGAGTTCTAGACCCAAGGCCGTTTGCATAGCCAGGAAGTGTGTACCACTTGAAGGCATTAGATGCGATGCGGGCTAAACAGTATTGGCTGTTTGGAGTACACGTCATCCGAGACATAGTTGAAAGAGACTGAGCGATGGTGACTGCGCACCCCTCTATATAGTTTTAGGGTAGAGGGCTAGAGCCCCGCCGTGTTGTATATATAGGGGCGTGATGATACGGGGTTACAAAGTATAGTATCATCACACACACCAGACACCAAGCGAAGTCCCCTCTAGTAAAAATATCTTTTGTTACAAAGAATAAATCAGCTGCTTTATACCTCAAGGAGTTATACTGCTAAAACCCCTTTATTAGTACAATTGCAATTCTTGGTGATGAAAGACTCCATACACCGTGAGCCAACGTCTATCGTTGATAACGTCTCTGGACGTCCCCCGTAACAGTATATTTTTACTGGGCAACACTACCAATTGCAATCATCGCTCACTTCAAGCCATACGGAATTGGTGTGATACCAAGACCGCAAAACCTGCGACTGCACCCTACATCAGACTCTCCCAAAAGAACCAGAGTTCTCAACCTACAAGACTATTACGGTCATTACGGCGTCGGAGCAACAATCTACCAGCAAATGACCAGCTCAAACAACTATCAGCAAATGGGTGAAGCCTTGGAGGAGATGTTGGTAAAATCAGAGCAACCGCATCGGGAACCATCATTTGTTTTTCGAACCCCCAACCAACCAACACGATTTCGACAGTGGCTGGAGAGCTCAACAAGTCACGTATTATACGGGTCCTCCACCCCAAAATTACCAAACTCCTAAATTGGTATCCCTCGTTAGTGATGACGAAGGTTCAGGAGGCGACCTACCCAATGCACCTGTGTTCCAATCTGAGGGCACTCGCATCAGGAGAAACGTCCACAGAAGCAGGAAAGAAAAACTGGACTGTACTAGGTTGGCACCTTACCAACCAGGAAGAGAAGAAGCCGGTCGCCATCAAGACAGGCATACCAGACGCCGGCAGGATGGGTTACGCTACAGGCATTATGGAACGGCCTAAAGAACAGGGAAAATGACCCTATGACCACTGACGGAATGCACCAAACTATTCGATCACTAGGCAAGGAGATGAAAAGATTGCAGAATGCAATAGCGATGGGAGAAAAAGTAACAGATGAGAACATCGACCTGTTGGTAGGAGAATGCCGCTGCGCTGAAGCACTGCTGCAAGCAAGAATGTTGGGAGTGGAAACAACAGTGGCGGATCTCAACAATGCAGAAAAAGGCTTGTCAGCAGTGGTCATGGATTGATTCCAATTATCAGGAGACCTTTTACAGGAGTATGACACCGTGTTAGGAGCCAAATTGGATCGGACAATTACAGACTTACAGAGAAGCTGGCAAATGGAATTTGCAGAACACGCCCAAAACCGCAACGCAATGCTAGCGGATTGAGCCAGCATGGGGCGTTCAGCTCAACGACTAACGGAGGCAACTGAAGCAACACAGCGCGCAATAGTTTTACTCAAAGCTACGAATCAGAAGAATCAAGCGGAGATCCGAGATCTTCAGAAACAAGCTCAATATGCAAACACTCCCATGGACAGGTTCATGGCGCGGCTACAAAAACTCGAAGAGGCACAGGAGGCGGATTCGGTAAACAACGATTACACCGCATAAGACATCCAGTCGAATGTTGACCAGTTGGATAAAAAGTTAGAAGCACATAACAATGGGGAAACCTTAACTGGCAGGGTGACAATACATGGAGCAAGATTGAAACGGGTCAGACCAACCGATGGAGACCCGGATGACAGCGACCACGTCAGCAACGCCAGCACATCATTCCGCTCGGTTAGACAATGAACAGACTTCCGGTCAATGCCGCCACCACCTGCCCCAAATAGATACCAGCGCGAAAAAAGCGTTTTCCACCAGAATCCATTCAATCTAGGCCCAGGCAATCCAAAGACTCTGAAACCAACTGGCTTGCCTAAATATAAGGTTGGAGAGAATTGGCGACAATTTTGGAAAATATTGGAAAATCACATCAGGCATTACAAGGAGCATTACCAGGGTCGGGGAGATGACGAATTCATCTTGTTGGTAGGTGATTGCCTGCAAGGCGAAGCACACAATTGGTACGACAACTACACCCGGGAAATCCAAGAAGGCATTGGGCCGGCCCATTTTGAAACTTTCAAACAAGCTTGCGAGAAGCGTTTCATTCTGGAATCGCAGACCACCGACAACCTGCGCAAGATGAACAAGATTCAATATAACGGAAATATTGAAGAATACCTCACTAAACTTGTGGATCTCAACCAGATTGTTGGTTTGCGAGAAGCTCCATGCAGGAATATGATTGAAAAAGATCTTAATGACGACACTCGGGACAAGATAGCCTACCTTAAAACTCCAAATGACGACGACGCTTTCATCAATGTTGTCAGGAGATGCGGCAGACGGTTCAAGGAGAAGAAACGGAAGAGTAGATATTACAGTTTGGAGAGGAAGAGTACGACCCAGAAAGAGGGCTGGGGTTCCAAAAGCGGGATGTAAGGAAGGTGGATCGGAAGCAGTTAGCGGATAGGGTAACGTATCGGAGTCGGGAGTCATCGTCTACGCCAAAACCATCAAAAACGTATGAGACAGGTATGACTTTTGCGGAGCTAACAGCAGGGATTCAGGGACCGGTTATCAGGGAACGTAATGAGAACAGGAAATGCGCATTTTGCGACACTGCCGGACACACAGCAAGGACATGTTTGGGAAGAATCAAAATTGCAACCATGGAGACAGAGGACATTAGGGATGAACAAGAACATAATTACAGGGAAAGTCAACAAATTGGGACCACGACCACGGGGGATTCAGAACAGATTGACCAAGCGGAAGAGGAGTATTGTCATTAGGCTGCCTTGCTATAGCAGGTCAAGGTGGCGTGGTTAGGATAGGGGCTGTTGATGGTTGTACGTTTAATTCCACACCAACGGAGATAGCATCCGCTGGAGCGACCTCCGTAATTGCGAACAGACCTCACTATACATTTTTAGTGAACAAAAAGCCTGCTACTGCAATGCTGGATTTAGGATGTAATGCTATAGCCCTAAGAAAAGAATATTGCACGACAAACAACATTACAACATTCATTACCAAATACTCAGCACCACGGGACATATCAAACCGACCCATAGAAGATTGCTTGGTCATTAGCAAAGAAATCGAAATTTAATACAACGGTCACTTTACCCGAGAAATCGCAGTCGTGATCCCCTCAGACAAAGTTCTAATACCTCCGCACTACTTGCAAACACATCATGGAGTTTACGACGGCTCAACCATGGCTTTAACCTTCAATTGCCAAGACGCAACACATTCCACAGTACAAGTTTTCACTGTCACCATCAGCCTGGAATGGGATGAATCCGTGTTAGACGATCCTGATGCAATTGAAATTGGCTCTGTAGAAACATCCACGGCCTCAGACCTGAAAGGAATCTTGCCAGCAAAGTATCACCCATTCAGAATACTGTTCAACCCATCCGAAGACAAGAAACTACCCGCCAGAACTATCTTCGAACACAAACTCGAACTTCCAGCAGAACCGAAGAAGGGTCAAATCTATCAAGTTTCTGCTAAAGAACTCGAAGCCTTGAAAGAATACATTCAAAAAATGCTAGCCGAAGGAAAGATTAGGCTATCAAACTTGCCCTGCTCGGTCCCAATACTATTTGTCCCCCAGAAAAACGGAAAGTTACGGCTATGCGTGGACTATCGAGACATCAACAAAATAACAGATAAAGCAACACAGTAACTGCACTAATGGACGAATTGATGGAACGCGTTCGCGGAGCTTCATGGTTCCCCAAGTTCGACTTGAGAAACCGGTTCAACGTAATAAGAATCAAGCATGGTGATGAATAGATAACCGCTTCCAGCACGAGATACGGACAATACGAATCCCTGGTGATGCCATTCGGTTTCTGCAACGCACTGGCCACTTTCCAGAGGTTGATGAATGAAATATTTCACGACATGCTGGACGACAGAGTCGTTTACTTTAATGACAACATTCTGATTTACACTGACGGCAGCCGGCAAGACCACAAAACGCTTGTGTGCAAGGACCCTGAACGCTTGCTCAAGTATGGGTTATGTATAGCAATAGAAAAATGCAAGTTTTCAGCTACGGAACTACCGTGCCTAGGTTACGTTCTCTTTGGAACCGGATTACGAATGGACCCCGAGAGAATACAAGCTGTATTGAACTGGCCAACACCGAAGTGAATCAAGCAAGCCCAGCAATTCAATGGATTTGCTGATTTCTGTCGCCGGTTCGTGCAAGATTATGCACAAATCAATGCACCCATATCGGATGTAATCAGTTCCCTAAGATTTTATTGGGTGCATCGTGAGCAAAAGGCATTTGATTATCTTGAAAAGGCATTCACTACTGCGTCTATGATCAGACACTTCGATCCAGAACTTCAAGCAATCCTGGAAACAGACGCCTCTGCCTACGCTACAGGAGCAATATTGAGCCAACAACAGGACAAACATCCACATCCCGTAGCGTTCCACTCAAAAAAGATGATTCCTGCCGAAAGAAACTACGACATTCTTGACAAGAAAATGCTCTGTATAGTTCAGAGTATGATTAAATGGCGCTCATGGCTTCACAGTGCCAAACACAAACTACTAATCTACTCGGACCATCAAAGTTTAAAGTACCTTGAAAGACCTCGGATGTTGTATGTATGACAAGGAAGATGGGCAGAAACATTCATGTCTTTTTAGTTACGACATAATCTTTCGCAGTGGAGTCAAGAACAATAAGGCAGACGTGCTATCTTGCAATCTGGAGCATTGCATAGAGACGAACTTGGGTACTAATGATCCAAACGACATTGGCTATCAATTCAAGTTTGGGGCTGTACTCACAAGGCAGGACGTGGCTACTGAACCAAATTAGCACAAGCTTGGAATGACAACAGTTAATCTTACTGACTTAGAAATCAACAAAACAACCTCGGCGTTTGCGGATACATGCCTGAAAACCTGCACGGCGCACGAAAACTTGGAGCTATCCAAAGAATGGACCAATCTAAGCAGATTCTGGTACAACGATCACCTATTGCGACCACCCCAAGCATTGTGGAAAGACATCGTTAATTCCGAACACAAGCGCGCACACTGGGTAAGAGATAAGACAATAGAAGTGATCGAACGGAACTTTGACATCCCAGGACTGCGGACCCTCGTCGAAGAAGTGGTTAATCATTGCGATAGTTGTCAACGGGCTAAACACAAACAGCATAAGCGCTACGGACTACTCAACCCCTTGGACTTACCACCGCGACCTTCGTCCTCTATCTCAATGGACTTTATTGTAAAACTTCCACAAACACAAAACGGCAACGAACACATCTTGGTCATAGTAGATTGGTTTACAAAGATGGCACACTTTGTACCTATCCGCAATACCCATGCATCCGACTTGGCAAAACTTTTCGTTCAAGAAATATGGCGCCTTCACGGACTACCAGACGACATTGTATCCGACAGAAATAGTCGCTTCACAGGCAACTTTTTGCAAACTACTCTTGGATTACTATCGATCAACGACTATCTGTCTACAGCCTTCCATCCAGAAACTGATGGTCAAACAAAATGAGTTAACCAGGTTCTTGAACATGTTTACGCATTTTCATCATGAACAAAAGGACTGGGATGAACTACTTCCACGAGCGGAATAGGAATACAACAACAGTCACCATTCAAGCGCAGGGATGTTGCCCTTTTTCTGCCAACTTAGTACGGTCAGCACCACAGATCTATATGGCAAATAGAACAGAAACAAGTTCGCAACCCGGCTAGTGTGCACTTTGTGCACTACCTGAAAGAAACCCAAAAGCAATTGAAAGAAAACCTGGAAGCCGCTAAAGAAGCTATGATACGAAGACACGATACCGCTAAAGTCAACAAGGACGGAAAGTCAACAGCAGTAACGCGGTACAGGATGCAGCAGCCTGAGTTTACTATTAGACAAGCAGTATTGCTGTATACTCGTAACATGCCAAGGGGTAACATCAGGAAAAATTATAGCTGTATCTAAGGCCGGCCGTCTTAGGTACGGACCGTTCTACTTTATTTGTTGCCTGGGTCGCCTGTGTCGCCAGGGTCTTATGTAAGGAATGCCTCCGGACTATCCCACGTACTATACCACCTAGCCACAGTTTGTCCCTCCGGTCCGGTCCCTCCGGTCCGCCTCCGGTCCCCCCAGGTGACCCTTGATATCGTAGGTGGCAACGTTCTACAGAGGAGACCAATCTTGGAAACTAATTTACTATAGTGAACTTATATTGTCTAAACCAATCTATGTAATGTTTCCTACGCTTTCCCGACCTGAGTGACATTCCGGAGGCCTGAGTCTGACTTCGAAGGCACCTCTCACTGACTGGGCCCACGCTGGTGGACTCGCTCTCTATAGGTCCCTTGTGTTTAGTGGCACCTTTAAGATTTTCAGGCGCCGCTACCTGAACAGGTTCAGGAGCAGGCTTTTGACCTACGGTACTGCGGGGGGGGCGCCCTTGAGGCCTAGTGTTCGCAACAACCTTATGGGTTGCGGGCCCAGCTGGTTCTTGAACTGCCAGGCCTGTAAGTTTCCTTTGGTTCGCTGACTTCCCTGATCTTGTGCATGAAATCAAGCGTTGCTGATTCTTCTTGTCATATTGGGTGCAGACCACCCCAAAACCTTGCGAGAATGCATAGCAATCGACGGCTTAAAAGGCATCCTCATAGTTGCTGAACTACTTGCCATGTTCAGGTAAATCTGCTGTGTGTCCGTCCGCACTGAATGAGCGAAGAACTTGTTCTATGAGAGCTTCAGTTTCTGGAGACGCTTGGGGACGGGTCATTGTGGACGACTCTGTGGTTGTCACCACCTCGCTGAGTCGCTATTAAGTTGTTTGTCAAGTACTCTACAACTGGAGTCTACTAATCTACGGAAGTTCTAGCAATCTCACTAACTAGGCAGGATATGTAGGCTGTCACTCATGCCACCGGACTGGAAGGGGGACAGGCCGAGGGGGACCGGACCGGAGGGATCAACTGTGGCTCGGTGGGATAGTACGTGGGATAGTCCGGAGGCATTCCTTCTTATGTACGGGTGCAACTGTTGCTGGGATCTAATATAAGGGCGCAACGGTTGCGACGCTCCTGCGAATGCTCCTACACACCCCGTGTCGCAGCCTAAGGTTGCCACACATGACAGGTCGCCCTCGAGACAGTAGCAGTGCATTGTACGCTTGTAAAGTGGCGATCCTATGTCAGGCCGTATATACGGACATATTCACTGGTTTTATGGTTGAATCGCCGGTTTATTCATTGAATGCACATCTGGGGAAATAGTTTCTTCAATCAAGGGTTTTATTAGGCTATCTATGACTATACACTGTATACGCGATATTCACCGGATTGACGGTGCGAATGACCGTCAGATCGGCTGGCCAGCAACGGATCTTATAGAATTCGGCCTTCTATTATGGATTCGCTGCTTAGACAGAGGATTGGCCGATAATCTAAGCATTTGACGGATCTTATAGGATTCGGCCTTTTATTATGGAATGCCGCTGTGACACAGGATTAGCCAATAATCGAAGGATTCGACGGATCTTATAGTAGGATTCGGCCTTTTATTATAGAATGCTGCTGTGACAGAGGATTGGCCAATAATCTAAGGATTCGTTCTTTTATTATGGAATGCTGCTGTGACAAAGGATTGGCCGATAATGTGAGGATTTGGCCTTTTATTATAGAATGCTGCTGTGACAGAGGATTGGCCGATAATCTAAGGATTCGTTCTTTTATTATAGAATGCTGCTGTGACAAAGGATTGGCCGATAATGTAAGGATTCGGCCTGTTATTATGGATTCGCTGCTTTGACAGGGGATTGGCCGATAATCTAAGGATTCGACCTTTTATTATGGATTCTCTGCTGTGACAGAGGATTGGCCGATGATCCAAGGATTCGACGGTTTTATGGGAAACCGCTGGAACAGAGGATTGGCCGATAATCTAAGGATTCGACGATTTTATGATATGCTGCTGTGACAGAGGATTGGCCGATAATCTAACTTTTCTATGGATTGCTGCTTAGTCGTCCATCGTGCAAAGAATACAGGTGTTTGACTGCGAGATGTCGGTTGCGATTGTGCTAGGTAGCGTCTTTGTAAAGGTCCGAATTCGCGGTGTTTGATTGTATCCAGGTCTAGAACTGCAAAGATCAATAATTATCCCGTAATCTGAGGGTGTTAAACTCACCGTGGAAAAGTTTGGACACAATGCACGGGTGCTGTTGTGTGGTTGGCAGCTGTATTTTGACCCAAGTTCAAAACTGCAAAGACAAACATTGTAAAGTTTGCAAAAACTGACATGTTCTCACAAATACACCGGTTTAGCTGCAATCTACGCAGCAAACCACTCCTGCGCGGCGACTTCCGGGACACAAAACATGACTCGACAGCGTTCTGGCGCTGCTTCGACCCCATTGCAGGCGCGAGAAATGAGCAAAGGAAATTGCGGTGTTCACTCTGCACGCTAATAGTCACACCGCCCGAGCCGTCTGCCCCTGAGTTTTGGAGGGGAGTTCAATAAACCCATCGCCTTGTTCAATATTTTTCGCTCTAAGTTTGACAACTCTGCTGAGGTGAACACCACAAATGCCGACCTGCACACCGACGCTCGTCAGCACGATCGCGATCGACAACTTGCCATAAACACCAGTATTCTCTGCTCAAGCCACCTTATCATGATCATATATACTGACTATGAATACAGCTCATACTGCTTGAATCCCTAGGATCCATCGCTGGCCAGCCGGTATGACGGTCATTAGTACCGTCAATCCGGTGAATATCGCGACCAAGCAGCATTCCATAGAATAGGCCAAATCCTGAAAGATCTGTCGAATCCTTAGATCATCGGCCAATGCTCTGTCACAGCAGCGAATCCATAATACAAGGCCAAATCCTTGAATTATCTGCTAATCCTATGTCAAAGCAGCATCCCATAACAAAGCGTCGGATCCTTAAAGATTTGACGATCCGTCGACAAAGCAGCGTTCTATAGGTATCCGTCGAATCCTTAGACTCTATGCTAATCCTATTTCAAAGCAGCATTCCATAATAAAGCGTCGGATCCGTAAAGATTCAACGATCCGTCGCTGGCCAGCCGATCTGACGGTCATCAGCACCGTCAATCCGGTGAATATCGCGTATATAAGCATAGATAGCATAATAAAACCCTCGTTTAAAGAAACTTCTCTCTCTTGCCGCGCAAGCGCGGATAGCCGCTGTGACCAATCTGCTGTTCTGTCCATAAAGCAGCTCGCATGCATTCATCTTCCATAAAGCAGCCTGCAGTGCAGTCGACCTCCCATAAAGTAGCCCGCAGTGCGAGCATCTTCGGTAATTACGCTGCACAGACCGTGAACTTGGCCGATAGATGCTTGAGTTAAAACCTCTCCTTGTAAGTAGTCGGCAAGCGAGTGTTGTTGCTGCAGGGTCCGGCCTGCAGGCTAGTTCACCGGCATCACGGTGAGTTAAATTGGGTTGACGGCACACACCGGCGTGCAGGCCAGTTCACGGGAGCGTTGCCGACTGCAAGCCACTTCGCTACGCCGGCATTTTTGTTCAATGTGCTCCGCAGTCGCCAAGGTCGCCCAGGTCGCTCAGGTCGTCTGAACGACTAATAAGTGAACTGATTTTTTCCTGATGAAGCTCGACAACCGAAAATCCGGACCGTTCAATACTTCCTGGGTAGGGAAATCCGATTGGAAACTGGAAGGTATTCCAGAGGGATACTATCCTGTGTTTCACGTATCTCTTCTGGAACCATATCACCGTGGCGAAGACGCTCAGCCAGAAGTCACACTGCCGCCTGTTCACGATGGTGCCGGACACTTCACACCGGAAAACATCATCGAACATGGACCGGGCTATGATGACAATGACACGTTCCTTGTGGTATGGATGGATTATCCAATAGAGGAAGCAACCTGGGAACCGTACGAATCTTTGGTACCCGGAGCCAAAGAGTTATTGGCAACCTTTTATCGCCGCCACAACAAGGTGAAACGTCATTGTAACTGGGAGATTGATTACGCAAGTTCCAGGCAGGGTAGGAGAATACTGGGCGGTTCAGAGCCAGCAAGAGGAGGAAAGAGTAAGTATACTGCACTTTGTTTGAAAATTATATTCGATTCATGATATTTTTTACCCTGTTATGCTTGGGACGAACATATTCGAGAAGGAGGGTTCTGTTACCGCGGACGGTAACTGATAGCGTCACCAGACGCAGATTATGTTGCTCGGAACATATAGGAAGCATAGATAACGATACTGTCGTCACTCATAGGAAACACGGAGCGTAGGTACGTGGGCCCAGGGTTCTAGACCAAGGCCGTTTGCCCAGCTAGGAAGTGTGTACCACTTGAATGCAATAGATGCGATGCGGGGTAAACGGTATTGGCTTAGGAGTACACGTTACCACAGACATAGTTGAAAGAGATTGGGCGATGGTGACTGCGCATCCCTTCATGAAGTTTCAGGGTAGAGCGCTAGAGCCATGCGCTGTTGTATATATAGGGGCGCGATGATACGGGGTTAGAAAGTATAGTATCATCACGCGCATCAGTCACCAAGCGAAGTCCCTTCTGGTAAAAATATCTTTTGTGAAACAGGATACATCGGCTGCTTTATACCCCAAGGAGTTATACTGCTAAAACCCCTCTATGAGTACAATTGCAATTCTTGGTGATAAAAGACTTCATACACCGTGGGCCAACGTCCATCGTCGACAACGCCTCTGGACGTTGCCCGTAACAACGAGCCAGGCGTGGATTCTTACTGCCCGAGGTTATCTGGAGGAGCTGGAACAACGACTTTGATTTAAGGTTCAGGTCGATACTCGAATTGTTGTCTAGGCCTTGGTGGTTCTGGAGTATCGGCTTCAGTAATTTTGCGTTGTAGTTGATCGTCAGGTCCTTCTTTGGCGTCGCTAGACTCGGATTCACGTGTCTGATCATTGGTCGACACGGGGAGATGCTGAACTCGCTTTGACCAACGCGTTGGTAAAGAGATTGTTGGTGCGTCGTCATTTTCATGGTCAATAGAGTGTTGAGTTAGAGGAAGCGTGGAAAGTTGTTTCGAGAATTCCCCCGCTTCGAGAGGGGCACATCGAATGTCTTGAGTAGATACAACTTTGTGTTGAGAGGCAATGTAAATGCGGAAGATGCGTTTGGATTCAGTATAGCCGACAAAGATTCCTTCAAGGGCATGGGGAGGTAGCTTAGATCCAGCAGGACGCTTTTCCTCTGGATTATGTACATAGCACTTGAACCCAAAAGATTGAAGGTGTCGGACCGAGAGTTGTTTGCCGAAAAGTGCGTCATAGGGGATCAGTTCCTTCATTGCCTTGTGAGATATGCGGTTCTTGATGTAAACCACACATATACCTCCTTGGGGCCAGAGCGGGAGGGGAAAACCTTGTAGCATTGATCGTACCGTGTCCATGAGAGAGTAGTTGAAACGCTGAGCAATGCCGTTGGATTCGTGTGGATATAGGGGCATGATCTCATGTTCAATGACTTTGCTGTTCAGGAAACTAGCAAGCGTTTTGTTGACGTACTCGCCGCCACCGTTAGTTCGTAGGCGGAGAGTGATATTACCCCGTGCTTTCTGCTTCTTGATAAAGGACATGACAACCGAGTTGGCTTCGTCCTTGGTCTCGATACAGAAGATCCATGTATATCGTGTTTTGTCGTCAATAAGCGTGATGTAGTATTCTGATTGGCCTAAACATTTCCTTGAGAATCGGCCAGAGAGTTCGGGATGAATGAGCTTGTAAGTGCGTTTGGCTCGATAGTAGACTAGGTCGGGTCCTTTGTGCTTTGCTTTGCCTAGGGCGCACTGGGTGCAATGAAAGTTTTAGGGGGGTGAAGAGAGGGGGTGACCATTTCTGTAGTTGGTGGGATTAACATAGCCGGTGGACGCATCACAGAAGGCGGAGTATCACTCCTTATACGACGCCAGGCGGGCTGCGTGTTCTTTCACTTGCAAAACAAAATCGGTACCAGACAGTTTTCCCCCAAAAATCACGTGTCCATAGCCAGATGTCCGGATAAAAAGATCATCGTATTGCCCATTAATTATATGACCAAGTCCAGACACAGCTGTTTATGATAACAAATTACTAGAACCCAATTGTGGAATGTAGAGAACGTCGCGAAGTATCACATGTTTGGATTAACCGTCTAGGAGTGAAACCCAGATACCAATATTCTCAGTTCCCCAGCAGGTAATAGTACGGTTGTCCGCTACACGGATGGTTCCGCGAGCTCGCCAGAAGTTCATCAAAAGGTCTAGGTTGTTGGAGATGTGTGAGCTAGCGCCCGAATCGATCACCCATTGGGTAGACGGAGAAGTCAGAGAAGCAGGGAGTTCGGAGGAGGGGCTTACGGTTTCAATATCTTCCGGAGGGGTTTGGATGACCGAAGAAATCTTGGCCGTCTCACTATTCTTGTCACCACTCTTTTTCTCATTGTCGGACTTCAACTTCAATCATTCGTTCCAGGTGTGACCAGAGGAGCTGGCTTTCGGGTAGTGCTTCTCGCAGTCAGAACACTCCTTCTCGTCACTCTTGGTACCCTTCGACTTCTGTTTTCCTTTGAACTCCGAGGTCTGATAAGCTTTGTTGTCGCCGCTACCGGCACCCGTGGATTTCGCACCCATTTTGATCAATTTCTAGTAAACATGATCATAGGTAAGGTCGGACTTTGTTTGGGATTGTCAATGACGTTCTCCACGGATGAAGATAGAGTGTAGATGAGAAGAGCGGTTTTTGCTTCGAATGATTTGAACACAGAACTGAAGGCATTCGGGAGTTTGATGTTGTGAGTCTCTTTTGTGTTAGAGCACCGTTGTTGAAGACGTGTCCAGCTTTTATCGAAGTTAGTGACGTGGGCGGTGATCTGGCTACCAGATTCCAGCTTACAATTGAGGAAAGTGGTAAGCTGGTTGTAGTAGGTGGTGATAGTGTCAGTGACGAACTTGTCCTTGAGAGCCTGCCAGATGCGGGCAGGTGTTTTAGCTTGGAAAAGAATTGGGATCTATTGCGCGTTGACAGTGCTCAAGAAGAAACTCAAGGCATACTATTTGTAATCAAGGTATCCGTTGGGATCATTTTCACCATCTTCGGCTTTCGTAGAAGCTGTTTCTTTGCCAGTAACGATTTGCCAGTGTGACCGCGGGCGGTAATCAGTAGCGTTGCTAGACGCATAATATGTTGTTCGGAACATATGGGAAGCATAGATAACGATACAGTCGTTCATAGGATACACGTAGCGTAGGTACGTGGGCCAAGGGTTCTAGACCCAAGGTCGTTTGCATAGCTAGGAAGTGTGTACTACTTGAAGGCATTAGATGCGATGCGGGGTAAACAGTATTGGCTGTTAGGAGTACACGTCACCCGAGACATAGTTGAAAAAGACTGAGCGATGGTGACTGCGCACCCCTCTATATAGTTTTAGGGTAGAGGTCTAGAGCCCTGCCGTGTTGTATATATAGGGGCGTGATGATACAGGGTTACAAAGTATAGTATCATCAGACGCACCAGACACCAAGCGAAGTCCCCTCTAGTAAAAATATCTTTTGTTACAAAGAATAAATCGGCTGCTGTATACCTCAAGGAGTTATCCTGCTAAAACCCCTCTATTAGTACAATTGCAATTCTTGGCGATAGAAGACTTAATACACCGTGGGCCAACGTCTATCGTCGATAACGCCTCTGGACGTCCCCCGTAACAGTATATTTTTACTAGACTACACTACCAATTGCAAGCATCGCTCACTTCAAGCGATACGGAATCGGTGCGATACTAAGACCGCAAAACTGGCGACCCCACCCTATATCGGGCACTCTTAAAAGAACCAGAGTTCTTAACCTACAAGACTATTACGGTCATTACGGCGTCGGAGCAACAATCTACCAGAAAATGACCAGCTCAAACAACGATCAGCAAATGAGTGAAGCCTTGGAGGAGATGTTGGTAAAATCAGAGCAACCGCATAGGGAACCATCATTTTTTTTCGAACCCCCCAAGCGACAAATACGATTTCGACAGTGGCTGGAGAGCTCAACAAGTCGCGTATTATACGGGTCCTCCACCCCAAAATTACCAACCTCCTAAATAGGTATCCCTCGTTAGGGTTGACGAAGGTTCAGGGGACGGCCTACCCAATGCACCTGTGTTCCAATCTGAGGGCACTCGCATCAGTAAAAACGTCCACAGAAGCAGGAAAGAAAAACTGGACTGTACTAGGTTGGCACCTTACCAACCAGGAAGAGAAGAAGCCGGTCGCCATCAAGACAGGCATACCAGACGCCGGCAGGATGGGTTACGCTACAGGCATTATGGAACGGCCTAAAGAACAGGGAAAATGACCCTATGACCACTGACGGAATGCACCAAACTATTCGATCACTAGGCAAGGAGATGAAAAGATTGCAGAATGCAATAGCGATGGGAGAAAAAGTAACAGATGAGAACATCGACCTGTTGGTAGGAGAATGCCGCTGCGCTGAAGCACTGCTGCAAGCAAGAATGTTGGGAGTGGAAACAACAGTGGCGGATCTCAACAATGCAGAAAAAGGCTTGTCAGCAGTGGTCATGGATTGATTCCAATTATCAGGAGACCTTTTACAGGAGTATGACACCGTGTTAGGAGCCAAATTGGATCGGACAATTACAGACTTACAGAGAAGCTGGCAAATGGAATTTGCAGAACACGCCCAAAACCGCAACGCAATGCTAGCGGATTGAGCCAGCATCGAGCGTTCAGCTCAACGACTAACGGAGGCAACTGAAGCAACACAGCGCGCAATAGTTTTACTCAAAGCTACGAATCAGAAGAATCAAGCGGAGATCCGAGATCTTCAGAAACAAGCTCAATATGCAAACACTCCCATGGACAGGTTCATGGCGCGGCTACAAAAACTCGAAGAGGCACAGGAGGCGGATTCGGTAAACAACGATTACACCGCATACGACATCCAGTCGAATGTTGACCAGTTGGATAAAAAATTAGAAGCACATAACAATGGGGAAACCTTAACTGGCGGGGTGACAATGCATGGAGCCAGATTGAAACGGGTCAGACCAACCGATGGAGACCCGGATGACAGCGACCACGTCAGCAACGCCAGCCTATCATTCCGCTCGGTCAGACGACGAACAGACTTCCGGTCAATGCCGCCCCCACCTGCCCCAAATATATACCAGCGCGAAAAAAGCGTTTTCCACCAGAATCCATTCAATCTAGGCCCAGGCAATCCAAAGCCTCTGAAACCAACTGGCTTGCCTAAATATAAGGTTGGAGAGAATTGGCGACAATTTTGGAAAATATTGGAAAATCACATCAGGCATTACAAGGAGCATTACCAGGGTCGGGGAGATGACGAATTCATCTTGTTGGTAGGTGATTGCCTGCAAGGCGAAGCACACAATTGGTACGACAACTACACCCGGGAAATCCAAGAAGGCATTGGGCCGGCCCATTTTGAAACTTTCAAACAAGCTTGCGAGAAGCGTTTCATTCTGGAATCCGAGACTACTGACAACCTACGCAAGATGAACAAAATTCAATATAACGGAAATATTGAAGAGTACCTAACTAAACTCGTGGATCTCAACCCAATTGTCGGTTTGCGGGAGGCTCCATGGAGAGATATGATTGAAAAATGCCTTAATGACGACATTCTGGATAAAATAGCCGATGTTGAACCTCCAAATGACGACGACGCTTTCGTCAATCTTGTCAGAAGATGCGGCAGGCGATTTGAGGAGAAGAAACAGAAAAGCGGATATTAGAGCTCGGATAAGAAACAGTACGATCCAGAAAGAGTATTGGGGTTCCAAAATTGGGACGTAAGGAAGGTGGATCGGAAACAGTTGGCGGATAGGGTAACGTATCGAAGTCGGGAGTCATCATTTACGCCAAAGCCATCAAAAACGTATGAGACAGGTAAGACTTTTGCGGAGCTAACAGCAGAGATTCCGGGACCGGTTATCAAGGAACGTATCGAGTACAGGAAATGCGCACGTTGCGACACTGCCGGACACACAGCAAGGACATGTTTGGGAAGAATCAAAATTGCAGCTATGGAGACGGAGGACATCGGGGATGAACAAGAACAGGATTACAGGGAAAGTCGACAAATTGAAACCACGACTACGGAGGATTCGGAACAGATTGATCAATCGGAGGAGGAGTATTTTCATTAGGCTGCCTTGCTATGGCAGGTCAAGGTGGCGTGGTTAGGATAGGGGCTGTTGATGGTTGTAAGGTTAATTCCACACCAACGGAGATAGCATCTGCTGGAGCGACCTCCGTAATTGGGAACAGACCTCACTATACATTTTTAGTGAACAAAAAGCCTGCTACTGCAATGCTGGATTTAGGATGTAATGCTATAGCCCTAAGAAAAGAATATTGCACGACAAACAACATTACAACATTCATTACCAAATACTCAGCACCACGGGACATATCAAACCGACCCATAGAAGATTGCTTGGTCATTAGCAAAGAAATCGAAATTTAATACAACGGTCACTTTACCCGAGAAATCGCAGTCGTGATCCCCTCAGACAAAGATCTTCTAATACCTCCGCACTACTTGCAAACACATCATGGAGTTTACGACGGCTCAACCATGGCGTTAACCTTCAATTGCCAAGACGCAACACATTCCACAGTACAAGTTTTCACTGTCACCATCAGCCTGGAATGGGATGAATCCGTGTTAGACGATCCTGATGCAATTGAAATTGGCTCTGTAGAAACAACCACAACCCGAGACCTAAAAGAAATCTTGCCAGCAAAGTATCACCCATACATGGTCCTGTTCGACCCATACGAAGCCGAGAAACTACCCGCCAGAACAATCTTCGAACACAAAATCGAACTTACAGCAGAACCGAAGAAGGGTCAAATCTATAAACTTTCTGCTAAAGAACTGGAAGCCTTGAAGAAATACATTCAAAAAATGCTAGCCGAAGGAAAGATTAGGCTATCAAACTTGCCCTGCTCGGTCCCAATACTATTTGTCCCCCAGAAAAACGGAAAGTTACGGCTATGCGTGGACTATCGAGACATCAACAAAATAACAGATAAAGCAACACAGTAACTGCACTAATGGACGAATTGATGGAACGCGTTCGCGGAGCTTCATGGTTCCCCAAGTTCGACTTGAGAAACCGGTTCAACGTAATAAGAATCAAGCATGGTGATGAATAGATAACCGCTTCCAGCACGAGATACGGACAATACGAATCCCTGGTGATGCCATTCGGTTTCTGCAACGCACTGGCCACTTTCCAGAGGTTGATGAATGAAATATTTCACGACATGCTGGACGACAGAGTCGTTTACTTTAATGACAACATTCTGATTTACACTGACGGCAGCCGGCAAGACCACAAAACGCTTGTGTGCAAGGACCCTGAACGCTTGCTCAAGTATGGGTTATGTATAGCAATAGAAAAATGCAAGTTTTCAGCTACGGAACTACCGTGCCTAGGTTACGTTCTCTTTGGAACCGGATTACGAATGGACCCCGAGAGAATACAAGCTGTATTGAACTGGCCAACACCGAAGTGAATCAAGCAAGCCCAGCAATTCAATGGATTTGCTGATTTCTGTCGCCGGTTCGTGCAAGATTATGCACAAATCAATGCACCCATATCGGATGTAATCAGTTCCCTAAGATTTTATTGGGTGCATCGTGAGCAAAAGGCATTTGATTATCTTGAAAAGGCATTCACTACTGCGCCTATGGTCAGACATTTCGATCCAGAACTTCAAGCAATCCTGGAAACAGATGCATCTGCGTACGCTACGGGAGCAATATTGAGCCAACGTCATGACAAACGTGTACATCCCGTAGCGTTCCACTCAAAAAAGATGATTCCTGCCGAAAGAAACTACGACATTCATGACAAGGAAATGCTCTGTATAGTTCAGAGTATGATCAAATGGCGCTCATGGCTCCACGGAGCCAAACACAAAATATTAATCTATTCGGACCATCAAAGTTTAAAGTACTTCGAAAGACCTCGGACGTTGTATGGACGACAAGCAAGATGAGCAGAAACATTGATGCCTTTTAGTTACGAAATAATCTTTCGCAGTGGAGCCAAGAACGGCAAGGCCGACGTGCTATCTCGCAATCCGGAGCATTGCGTGGAGAAGGAGGGTACTTATTACCCGAACGACATCGGCTATCAATTCAATTTTGAAGCACTACTAACAGGGCAGGAAGTGGCTACTGGAACAAATCAACTCAAGCTTGGAATGACAACAGTTAACCTTGCCGACGCTGAGATCAACAAACCAACCTCAACGTTTGCGGACAAATGCCAGAAAACCTACACGACGGACGAAAATGGACAACTATCCAAATAATGGAGCAACTCAAGCGGACTCTGGTACAAGGATCACCTATTGCGACCAACCCAAGCATTGTGGAAAGAAATCGTTACTTCAGAACACAAGCGCACACACTGGGGAAGACATAAGACAATAGAAGTGATCAAACGGAACTTCAATATCCCAGGACTGCGTACCATAGACGAAGAAGTGATGAAACACTGCGATAGTTGTCAACGCGCCAAACACAAACGGCATAAGCGCTACGGATTACTCAACCCATTGGGCTTACCTCCGCGACGTTCGTCCTCTATCTCAAAGGACTTGATTGTGAAACTCCCACTAACACAAAACGGCAACGAACACACTTGGGTCATAGTCGATCGCTTCAAAAAGATGGCTCACTTCGTACCTATCGCCAATACCCAGGCTTCTGATCTAGCAAAACGCTTCGTTGAAGAAATATGGCGCCTCCACGGATTACCAGACGACATTGTATCCGACAGAGATAGTGGCTTTACCGGCAACTTTTGGCAAACGACTTTCGAATTACTATCGGTAAAGGATAATCTGTCTACAGCCTTCCATCCAGAAACCGGCGGCCAGCCGGAGAGAGTTAACCAGGTTCTTGAACCATTTTTACGCATCTTCATCATGAACAGAAAAGACTGGGACGAACTACTTCCACTAGCGGAATACAAATACAACAACAGTCACCATTCAAGCGCCGGGATGTCGCCCTTCCATGCCAACTACGGTCAGCATCCCAGATCCATATGGCCAATAGAACAGAAACAAGTTCGCAACCCGGCTAGCGAGCACTTCGTGCACTACTTAGAAGAAACCCATAAGCAATTGAAAGAAAACCTGGAAGCTGCTAGAGAAGCTATGATACGAAGACACGATACCGCTAAAGTCAACAAGGACGGAAAATCAACAGGAGTAACACGGTACGGGATGCAGCAGCCTGAGTTCACTATCGGACAAGAAGTATTGTTGGATACTCGCAACATGCCAAGGGGTAAGCTTGACAATCGTAAAGCTAGACCGTTCAAGATTGCCTGGGTGGGAAAATCCGCTTGCAAACTGGAAGGCATCCCCGAGAGATACCACCCTGTGATCCACGTATCTCTTCTAGAACCATATCACCGTGGCGAAGACGCTCCGCCAGAAGTCACGCTGCCGCCGCTTCCCGATGGAGCTGGACATTTCACCCCGGAAAAAATCATTGAATATGGACTTGATGACGATGACAATGACACGTTCCTGGTGTTATGGAAGGGTTATCCAATTGAGGAAGCGACCTGGGAACTGTACGAATCTTTGGTACCCGGAGCCAAATGGGTATTGGCAACATTTTATTGGCGTCACAAAAATCAAACATCACCGGAACTGGGAAATCGATTACGCAAGTTCTAAGCAAAGGCAGGAAGATACCGAGGGATCCGGAGCCAGCAAGAGGAGGAAAGAGTAAGTATATTTTCCTTTGTTCAAATATTACATTGATCGGGTTATGCACAGAATGACCCCCCCACAGGCCGGTATGGCACAAAGTGACCCCAATTAACGACTTATTCCCAGAATGACCCCGTTGAAAGCGAATTCACAAAATGACCCCGCTATTACGGATGGTAAATTGCAACTACAAAGACAGAGCTCCACAAAAGCGAACTTTTCCTAACAAACATGCAACCTTCTTGCCCTAAATACTCCTCGCCTTACAACCTCGTCTCCCGCTGCCTGAACTGAACCACAAGCCTTCATCAACCGACATTGCAGCAAACTTCTCGTGCTGCTCAACCTGCTGCTGCACGAAGAAGCTCTCCCGGCAGTCAACAAACCTCATCATGACGGTTAACCATGCGGAGTTTTACAGCTCGGTGCCCAGTGTCCAACGTTGCGACAAGTGGAACATCTTGGAGGGGCGCGCTGTAGACCTGTTGCTGCTTGCTGTCGCTGGCGTTCTCTTTGCTGTATGCCATCGGCCCGTATACGCTTGGTTTTTGGCCTACCACGCGTAACTTTGGTGATTGGTGGCTCCACTATGGCAATGCCTGGGTCCGATAAATCATCGGAATCAAATTCTGAGTTGGTAATTCTACCTTATCGACTTCCCGGGGTTCGCTCAGGCTGAGCTGCCCTTTTGTGGCGCAACCTTTTCTCGCTGTGTTTGAGTTCTCGAACATCTTCAAGATTGATGACGGGCATTGGTACAGTGTAGGTCTGCCGGTAATTGGCCCGTGTAAGGTGATGTGGAACAAAATCTTCGGATGCCTGGTTAAGCCAGGGAATTGCTGCGATTGCGTGACCACACGGCATGTTTTCATCCTGGAACCTTTTACACGTACAAGTGCGTTCTTCCAAGTTGACGACAAAAATCTGGGCGTCAATAAGTTGCCGAATGCGAGCTTGAGTGCTAGAACTGGTCAGCACGCGATGTTTTGTACTCCAATGAACATTTTCCCTTAGTAACATCTCGCCATATGGGGTCAACTGATCTAGCAAACCTCGTGATTGCTCCTCTCTGCGGAACCTGCGGAACCTGCGGTACATTTCTTTTACCCAGATTCCATCAAGCATTTGTACCATTGGCAGATGTCGTTCTGGAAGCAACAAAGCATTTGTTGACTCGACAATATTGGAGCACATGTGGCCATATCGCCTGCCATTCTCCGGAAAATACGCTCTGGCGTACATTTCCTTGTTCAGATTTACGACGTAATCTGCTGCGCGTTGGTTTACCTCGGCCAGTTCATCTATATGTGCATCGTATAACCGAATAGTTCTCGCTTTGGCAATAGACCAGAAAATATTGCGAGCTGCTGAACCAAACTTTGACTTGACGTTTTCGGCTATATGTTGAGTGCAATGGGCGCGCGTCGTCAAGTACAATTCGTCCACAGCTTTTCCTAATCCCTTATCCCGGTCAGATATAATTGTGACATCCACATCGTTGATATCTGGTATGGCGCTGATGAGAATGAGATAATTTAGCAATCGCTCAACTGTCAAACGTATGGCAGAACTTACGCTTTGAGTTTACGCAGGAAAAAGCGCCATGAATCTTCGTTTTCGGACTCAACTACAGACCATGCTAGTACTACTAGCTCATTATTGCCATCCCGCGTAACTGCCAGAAGAAGTGTTTGATTGAATTTTGATTTTGTGAAAGTTCCGTCCGTAGCTACCATCTTCATGCAATTATCAAATGCTTTGCGACTGGACGACGGGCAAATGAAGATGCGTTGAAAGCGGGTGGTTTCATCATTTGTACTAAGAAAGAACGTACCATTTGGGTCTAGTCTCTTGAGTTGTTGTATATAGGCAGCTAGCAAGCGGAATTCAGTCCTCTCGTACTCTACACCATCTGTTCTCAAATTTTGCAGGGTTTTATGCGCTGTCCGACAAGATAGCACCTCTCCTGAATGCAATTCATATATAGCTTGTATATCTTTGGGTTTAGTATCTTTGGTAATTGACACCACTCCCGGGATCACGGCATTTAACACTGTAGCTTTACTGGAAGGACGTCTGTTGGTTTGAGTGCTGCCCAAACAAGTCGTATGGTCAATCAATGCTGTCGTTACAATAACTTTCTCTATGGTAGGATTCCATGTGGCGCGCACATTGAAGGGACATGTGTCTGGCTCTGCACCACATCGGAATATGTTGAGTTGTCGATTGGATTTTTTGACTCTTATGGAACAATTCTGGAAGGTAGCCCATGCATTTATCGCAAACTTGAAGTCCTGAAAAGTATCGAATTCAACACCAGTGCACAGCAAAGCTTTCATCCGCTGCTGATCTGCAGAAAGATAAGGATTAGCCATGGTAGCGACAATGTTAGGTAGAAGTCGATAGGAGGACGGGCAGACAAAGTTGTTGTTATAGGCAATTGCGACGGAAGTTCAAGCTCTCGGAATTTGATTTACTTGTACCCGTTATTTTATGTGCAGCGCTAGTTAGGGCTATGTGACTGTCAAGCTTAGCAGCACTGGCGACTCGATCAGTTTTTGCAGCGAGGTCAGGAGAAGTTCATTGAACCAGGTAGAAGTTTGGCAAGAGTCTGGATATCAAGAGTTCGTAGCAAGAGCTTAATTGTATTCCAACTTTGTAGCATCGCATGTGCAGGAAACCATCCGTCCGTATACACTATAAACATTAGACCTCTGCCCTGGCGAATTTCCGCCGGGCCCTATGCGTCATCTGGAACCCATAACCTCTCCGGACATTGAACACCTTCAGCCAGATCTCCAACCCCATCAGCCGGACCTCGGCTCATGACTCGTTCAATAGCCCTAATCCTATCTCTGCCAGTCTTCACTGTAGCTGACTGCAACCCCCTAGTAGCCCATGGTGCTGCACAAACTTCCGAAATACGAGTAGGTGTCAGCGGGGTCATCCTGTGAATTCACTGTCCGTGGGGTTAATCTGGGAATTAATCAGGGTCATTCTGGGGATAAGTCGTTAACTGGGGTCGCTTTGTGCCATACCGGCCTTTGGCGGGGTCATTCTGTGCATAACCCGTACATTGATTCATTATATTGTTTACCTTGTTATGTTCGGGACGAACATATTGGAGAAGAAAGGTTCTGCTACTGCGGGCGGTAACTAGTAGCGTTGCTAGACGCATGATATGTTGTTCGGAACATATGGGAAGCATAGATAACGATACGGTCGTTCATAGGATACACGTAGCGTAGGTACGTAGGCCAAGGGTTCCAGACCCAAGGCCGTTTGCATAGCTAGGAAGATTGTACCACTTGAAGGCATTAGATGCGATGCGGGGTAAACAGTATTGGCTGTTTGGAGTACACGTCACCCGAGACATAGTTGAAAGAGACTGGGCAATGGTGACTGCGCACCCCTGTATATAGTTTTAGGGTAGAGGGCTAGAGCCCTGCCGTGTTGTATATATAGGGGCGTGATGATACGGGGTTACAAAGTATAGTATGATCACACGCACCAGACACCAAGCGAAGTCCCATCTAGTAAAAATATCTTTTGTTACAAAGAATAAATCGGCTGCTGTATACCTCAAGGAGTTATACTGCTAAAACCCCTCGGTTAGTACAATTACAATTCTTGGCGATAGAAGACTTCATACACCGTGGGCCAACGTCTATCGTCGATAACGCCTCTGGACGTCCCCCGTAACAGCCAGCAGCGTGTGGTTTAGAACAAGTATTCCGCTGTTGTGGCCCAGGACGGATAGTTCTTAGGTCAAGTGAGCCTGGGGAGCTTGTTTACCTTGAAACCAGGGGCGGCCTACAGCATTGGTTTGCCGACTTGGGTGGCGGGATCTTTCGAAGAGGAAGATCCGCCAAACATTGTGCTGGAAGGATAAAAAATAAACTAATGATTGAGGAGGAAAAATGGTGGTGATTCCGATAAGCCGGTAACTCAGTAGCATGCGGAGTGGCACGGGCTCATAACCTGTTGAAATGCGAAAAAGAGATGATTTGGGTCTTCAGCACAGTCGGCTGCAGACAGAGGTGATGGCAGTGTATCCAGCTTAGAGAAGCGCGAGCTAATCAAAGTAAACAGTCTTATCACAAAGTTGCTTTGAGACGGCACATTGGTGTTGATCACAGTCTCGATGGGAGGAAAGTAGGTTAAGTGTTGCTTGTATATTCTCCAGCTATAGCGGGGGAATAGGCTCCTTTTATAGGAAACATATCGTGCCGCGAGAGTAAGAGGAAAACAGAAGTGGGCGTTGGTTTGACCCTGAAAACATGCCAAGGAAAATACACAGCCCTAATGACTCATGGGTGTGAGTCAACCGTATGACTCTCACTTACAAATCCGCATGCATGACTCGTATGACGTCGTTAAGCGAAAGTTAGCAAGACAGACGGCGTCATCAACCAAAAATAGCTTAGCAACAGGCTAAATACAGTATGACAAGAAAAGGGACGGAAATATAGCAACCATCACGCTTGCGCAATGTTTCATGCGCTGACATAGTCGCATGTCCAAAATTCCAACACCTATCGACCCTTCCGAGACGTGTTCATTACACATTGAGTTATCAACAGAACCGTTTCGAACTAAAACTAGAATAAAACATGTCTGTTGTACAATTTATCTTTTTATTGCAGTCAAAACATGTCAGAAACAACCAATACCTGTCGAAGTATGTTAAAATAATACATGGCACATGCTGCACATAGATCCACAATTTTCAAAATCTGCACATGGCATTTATCAAAAATGGCACATAGCTGCTGAACAGCACATACGGTTATGTTTTTTTTTCTTGGCACATGGTTTATGTTTTTCCAAAACACCACATAGCTGCACATGTCTGCCGAACGCACCCTAAACGACATACATATTGGCTCCCATACAAAGCTAACATACGGAGAGCAGCTATACAGGCGCTAAGCTGTTAAGGTAAGATGATCAGGTCGTTTCTTTCGCTGAATACCCAAATAATCTTAGATTCAGTGCTTTCCCTGAATAAAGAACTCTTCCTATATTCTGCAATACTTTCGTCCTGTTCCAAGAGAGTCTGGGCCGCCGGCGAATTTCCACCAACAAACCATGATATTCTCCGCGCAGATGTTATTAAAAAAAGCGATTTTATTCGACCGCAAGCGAAGGTGGTGCCTCTGCTGGGGTAAACATCAACATCTACAATCTTTTCCCCATCTTCGAAGAGTATCTCCTCGCTTTCATATCCAATCCGCTGTCCAATGCATTCTGGAATAGAGCCATTGACAAGGTCAAATCGTAGACCTGTGATATCCCCTTCCTCACGAAAACGGTGGTCTGGTCCACAAATGAAAGCTCTTACAGAATGTAGACATTTGCCCGCAAAGGAGAAGGCGTTGTGAATCGAAACGTTTTTGATGCCTCTTGCAATAGGGTGAAATGGATATAACCTTTGGTCTCTAAAGTATGTGGGAACACCAACAACAGCATCTGTGTCTTGAGTGGAAGATTTTTCAAGGGTGGACTTCGTAGCTGAAATAATTCCTAAGGATACCAAAGATGAACCACCTTTCCAAGACTGTCTCTTTAGTTAAGCTAGAACTAGGTTCCTTGAATTATAAACTTACAAAAGAGCATCCATACAGTCCGGTAATTTGAACAACTCGATCCCTTGGCGGGAGCTCAACAACGGAAACATCTTTAGCAGCTGGATGAGTTTCAATAAAAACACATTTGCGGTTTAAGCTTGTGATGATCTGCTATTTGTGAGAAGTCCTATTCTTATATAAACTTTGTCCAAGAACGACGCTCACCTCAAATCCGGCAAGCTGGCTATCTTCGATTTTTATAATTAACCTTTTTACATTTTCTTTCGCAGTCACATCCAGGAAAAAACAACAAGCAGTTCCAGTAGTACGGCCTACTGTTTCTGTTCTTTTGCTAGTATACTCGAAGCGCAGTCCACAAATGCGCCACTTTCCGGAAAGAAAGGCGGTGACACATTCTAACGTGTCATTTTCCTGGGGGCTCATATACGTAATAGGATGATACCCTTCTGGAAATGGATTCCAACATGAGCCAAAACATGTATAACAATGTTCGTTCAGGTCAAGCTCTTTCGGGGGAAATGAGGGATCCCAAGCCATTTCTAGAGGATGAACCTTGCAAACGGTTGAAGCCGTTACTGTAAATTTCAGCGATTGAAAGAAAGGAGGCATTGTGTCGGAACAACCTTCATTAATGCATGCAATGCTAACAATCCTCGTTGCATCCACACCAACACACAACCCACGTGCATTGGCCATAGAGAGTCTAGATATTGAACCATAACACTCGCCAACCCACTGAGTACCCAGGGATACTGCAGTTATACCTCGACGATGAAGTCGAACCAGAACCTCTAGAACCTGATACTCTCTGCTTCGTTCCAATACGATTTCGCTATCATTATGAATATAGCCAATCGCCGCAATCACCTCCCTTTTTTTCGAAAATCCACGAAGCCCTGAAACAAAACGACGGCCAAACACTTTCACAAAGCTGACTCCAACTGTATCTATTTCATTGGGGTTAAAGAATGTATAGACCTCATGTCGCTGATGGAGGCCTCCTTCGTCCGACCCCGCAGGTAAGATACATGATGTTGTGGAAGGGCGAACCGTGAGAGTTGGCTGTAGCGACATGGATCCACATAAAGGGTATTTATGCACCACATCAATCAAATGGGCAACCCCGGATAAAAGTCGCCAAGTACGTTGCCGGTTCCGTAGTATTTTACCAATTTCGGAGGCCGACCTAATCTCGGTCTGTATTGAGTGATAAATTTGCTGCGCATCAATGTGCATACCATTCGAGCTTTGCGAAAGAAATGACTCAAGATAGCCGCACTCCTCGTCGGGGCGAAATCGAGACCGCCAGAATGAAGAGGGGAACCCCAACAAGGTGACACGCCGGGAGGAGAGTCTCAGGTTAGATACATCTGAAAAATGCATCTCGCAGAGTATCGCTGTGATCACTTCTGGAGGAAGCAGTTCAAATGGGTCCTTTGCAGAAACTAGCGTTTTTTCGAATTTTATCGCTGGCTGGGGCGCAACGTTGTGGAGCGGTATAACCGGTGTGGTGGTTGGGTCATAGAAGATATACTCTGTACGGTCTCGTACAAGCTGGTGGTGCTCAAACCCTTTGGCACCCCCGTAATCATGCTCCCAACGAAAAGATGGCCAAAGATATCTAACACTAGACAATACTTCATAGAAAGCTTCTAAAGGTAAGTCTCCTTGTGGAAACATCTGGTAGAGGATGCGATAGCATGCATCATGCAAAGGGAAGCACGCTTTTTCCTCCTTGTCCTCCTTGTCTTCATTCTGTTTCTGAGGTCTTTTAACACAGAACTCCTGTGGCAGTATCCCGTGTTCAGACGAAGATAGCCTGAATGAATCGTAATCCGAGGTACACGTGCCAATATCGGTGACTATTACGGTCTCGTTATCGAGCTTGTATACTGTTCATCGTGAGCACTTTTCTTAGACTTTATAGGGTAAAATACTTCCTCGGACATCTTTGCACCACAAAGGGTAATCGTAATGGGTCCGATAATCATCTGAAACCAGAAGAACACCACATAAGACACAATAATCATTGACAGGGCTCATGACTGTCCTTCCGCGTGTATCCTATGCGTATGTCTAGGAGGTAGAGTGATCGCGCCTGAACACAGAACACAGTTTATCTTCAGATCAAACCTGAGATAATGAGATATTCGGTTCTGGTGGATCTCGTTGCGTAGACAACTTTATGAGGGGAAAGACAGCGCACGTTGCATGCAGCGCCGCATAACCACGCGATCGCCGATCAAAAACGATGAGACATGCACGTTAACACCCGCTAACTGGGGATTTTTGAGGATGCGACAACCAGAATATATAGAGGCAGAAATCTTACTTATAATATAGAAACTTTCTTCACCAAAAACTTTAAACTTGAATGTTCTACTTGTGGAAAAAGGCCCAATGCATTGTATCTCGACTCTCATCGTTTTTGACGGCCCAAGTAACGCCAAGATGACACCAAGGATCCCACTACCTTATCAAGTATGTATTGATTCACTACGCAACTGTAAAACTATCTATTTGAACAAAAGAGCCATCTATATGATTCGATGATTTACTCGTTACAGACCTTTAGCACCAGAAAACTAACATCTGTCAGTCATCCGATTAGTAACTGAAAAAAAAAAAGTAAAACATCATCGCGACCTGAATATTTGACGTTGTGTAGACGGCGCTTATCTCGTGCCCAGCCCTTTATTCCGCGTTTAACCTAGCCTAGCCCGAGAAACGAGGAACACGTGGCGCGGAACACGTTGTGTCGCGGAACGGGTGTGGCGCAGCACAGGCCGCGCCACTAGCTTGGCTTGTGCACGCTGTCTAGGCTTGGCGCGTGCGCGCTGTCTTGGCGCCTGCTTATATGAGTGCGCAGGTACGCAAAGGTTCAAAGCCCTAACCCTCAATGTGCGTACGCTGGCAGTCCTTGGCTTGGCTGATGGTCGGCCCGATCATCCCTTGGCATTGGACACACGTGTCACGTGAGACGGGCCTTTGAATACGTCCATAGTTTAGCTGCTCTAGAATGACATCATCACGTTTACTTACATACAAATCCGACCACCTCGCGACTGGTGCTCTCTTGTAGACCTTGCAGAGGCTACAGTTGGCGACGATCCTGATAATCGGATTCCGCAGACGACGTCTGGGAAGCTTCACCTCTTGGTACTCGCGTTAGTACGAGAGAACTTAGCACAGAGTCCTTGGCTCGTGCTTTGAAAGACGCCAGCGTGGCATCTCCAGAGGTTGTCTTAGGACAGGTCGTCCTCCTGAGTGTTGAAATGCGAAGAAGAGATGATTCCGGTCTTCAGCACAATTGGCAGCACACGGAGGTGGTGACAGTGTATCTAGCTTAGAAAAGCGCGAGCTAATCAAAGTAAACAGTCTTATCACAAAGTTGCTTCGAGGCGGGACGTTGGTGTTTATCACAGTCTCGATGGGAGGAGAGTAGGTTAAGTGTTGCTTCGATATTCTCTAGCTATGGCGGGGGAATAGGCTCCTTTTATAGGAAACCTATCGTGCCGCGAGAGTAAGAAGAAAACAGGAGTGGGCGTTGGTTTGACCCTGAAAACATGCCAAGGAAAGTACACATCCCCAATGACTCATGCGTGTGAGTCAACCGTGTGTCTCACACTTACAAATCTGCATGCATGACTCGTATGACGTCGTTAAGCGAAAGTTAGCAAGGCAGACGGCGTCATCAACCAAAAATAGCGCAGCAATAGGCTAAATACAGTATGATAAGAAAAGAAACGGAAACATAACAACCATCACGCTTGCGCAGTGTTTCACACGCTGACATAGTCGCATGTCCAAAATTCCAACACTTCCCTTCACTGCGTACAGCGTATCAATTCAGCCAGCTTCATGTGTTGCGGCTTCGGTAAAGTCTTCGTGCAAATGTCGGCAAGGTTGTCAGCGGTCGGGACGTAGAACAGTTTGAACGTGCCTCGCTCAAGTTCTTCGCGAGTTTTGTGGTAGGCCACGTCAATGTGTTTTGTTTCGATCGTTGAGTTTGTCGTCTTGCGAGAGCGAGATTGCACCGGTGTTGTCGCAGAAGATAGCGCAAGGTACCTTAAGTCGGAAGTCTTTGAACCCCTTCATATACCATTGGATCTGCCGGGTTGCCAGGGAGAGAGCGATGTATTGGGCTTCAATGGTAGAGCAGGCGACACTGTCTTGCTTTCGAGATTTCCAAGCGATAACAGAGCGACCAAGTCGAAAAACGTAGCCGGAGAAACATCGTCGTGAGTCGAGGCAGGAGGCGTAATCCGCCTCAGCGAAAGCTTCTAGTTTGAGCGGTTCGTTGGCGAGGTAGAAGAGGGACCAATTCCGGGTCTTGTTGAGGCATCGAAGCGTATGCATCGCGGCGTTGTGGTGCTCCGCCGTGGGACATGAATTGAACTGAGAGAGACAGGAGATAGTGTGGGCGAGGTCAAGCCTAGTGCCGGTAACAGCGTACATGAGGGAACCGATAGTCGACTGATAGTGAGCCGGGTCATCGATCCGGTTATCCTCCGTTCCTTTCTGGAGCTTGTTGCCTTTGTCCAGGGGAGTGGAAACCGGTCGTGAAGATTCCATGTTGAATTTCTTCAAAACTTTCTCAATGTACTGTACTTGGGACAGGGTGATGCCGTCGCGGGAGTAGGTGATACAGAGACCGAGGAGCCACGTAGCAATGCCGAGGTCGGTTATGTCGAATTCCGCCTTGAGCTTCGTGATGAGTGTAGCAACTGCGGGGGTATCGGGTCCGTGTATAGCGATATTGTCGACGTAGATGGAGATAAACATCTTGCCATCGGCGGCAACGAAGACGCAGGGGTCAGAAGTGGATATCTGAAAGGCGAGCGAGCGGAGGAAGCGAGAGAGACGTGCATACCATTTGTTCGCGGACTGTTTCAGACCGTACAGGCATTTATCCAAGATCCAAACCATGCCGTCTTCCTCGTATCCAGGAGGAGGGTGCACGTAAATTTCTTCCGAAAGAGTGCGATAAAGAAACGTCAACTTGACATCGAGTTGGCGTGCTTTCCAACCGAAATGGGCACAGATTGCCAGGAGCAGGCGAAGGGATTCGTATCGTACAACTGGGGCGAAGATGCCATCGCCGTCGTAATCTTCACCAGGAGTTTGGGTGAAGCCGCGTGCAACAAGGCAAGCCTTATATCGTTCGATAGATCCATCTGCATTCTGTTTAATCTTGTAAACTCATTTACAACTAACCATTGATTTTCCAGTAGGCCGGGAGACAACCCGGAAAGTGTTGTTTCGCTTCAGAGCCGCGAGCTCCTCGTCCATTGCCTTGCGCCAGAGATTGTTGTCAGGGGATCGGATTGCTTGACTGTAGCTCTTGGGCTCTGGTGAGAGAGACTCATTTGCTTCGGCGGCAGCCCGTGCCCTAACCGTGTTCTGAGTAGCGCTGGGTCGTTCGGCTTTCTCGTGTAGATCGCCGAGGCTCAGGACGCCGGGCTGGAGGAGATCGTTGTTCGTCGTCAGGGAACGAGCCAGGGGTGGACGCGTACTGCTCGTGGTTTTCTGGAGGAGCGGGAACAACGACTTCAATTCGAGGTTCAGGTCGATACTCGAATGGTTGTCCAGGCCTTGGTGGTGCTGGAGTGTCGGCTTCAGTAATTTCGCGTTGTAGTTGATCGTCAGGGCCTTCTTCGTCGTCGCTAGACTCAGATTCAGGTATCGGATCATTGGCAGACGCGGTGGATTGCTGAAGTCGCTTTGACCGACGCCTTGGTAAAGGTGGTGCGTCGTCATTATCATGGTCGATAGAGTGTTGAGTTGGAGAAAGCGTGGAAAGTTGTTTCGAGACTTCCCCTGCTTTGAGAGGAACAAATCGAATGTCTCAAGACACAACTTTATGTTGAGAGGCAATGTATTTGCGGAGGATGCTTTCGGAGTCGGTATAGCCGACGAAGATTCCTTCAAGGGCTCCTGGCAGTAGCTTAGATCCAGCAGGACGCTTTTCCTCTGGAATATGTACGTAGCACTTGCGCCCAAAAGGTTGAAGGTGTCGGACCGAGGGTTGTTCGCCGAAAAGTGCCTCATAGGGGGTTGGTTCCTTCATTGCCTTGTGAGATATGCGGTTCTTGATGTAAACCACACATATACCTCCTTGGGACCAGAGCGGGAGGGGAAAACCTTGTAGCATTGATCGTACCGTGTCCATGAGAGAGTAGTTGAAACGCTGAGCAATGCCGTTGGATTTGTGTGGATATAGGGGCATGATCTCATGTTCGATACCTTTGCTGTTCAGGAAACTAGCAAGCGTTTTGTTGACGTACTCGCCGCCACCGTTAGTTCGTAGGCGGAGAGTGATATTACCCTATGCTTTCTGCTTCTTGATAAAGGACATGACAACAGAGTTGGCTTCGTCCTTGGTCTTGATGCAGAAGATCCATGTATATCGTGTTTTGCCTTCAATAAGCGTGATGTAGTATTCTGATTGGCCGTAAGATTTCTTTGAGAATCGACCAGAGAGATCGGAATGAATGAGTTCGTAAGGGCGTTTAGCTCGAGAGTAGACAAGGTCAGGTTGTTTGTGCTTTGATTCGCCTAAGGCGCACTGGGTGCAGTGAAAGTCTTTGGGGGGTAAAGGAAGGAGGTGACCGTCTCTGTAGTTAGTGGGTTTCACATAGCCAGTGGACGCATAACAGAAGGCAGGATGCCATTCCTCATACGACGCCAGGCGGGCTGCGTGCTCTTTCACTTACAAGACAAAATCGGTACCAGACAACTTTCCCCACAAAATCACGGGTCCATCGCGAGATGTCCGGATAAAAAGATCATCGTATTGCCCATTAATTACATGACCGAGTTTAGACACAGCTCTCCATGACAATAAGTTACTAGAACCCAATTCTGGAACGTAGAGAACGTCGCGAAGTACCACGTGTTTGGATTGACCATCTGGGAGTGAAACCTAGATACCAATATTCCCAGTTCCCCAGGAGGTAATGGTACGGTCATCCGCTACACGGATAGTTCTGCGGGCTCGTCGAAAATTCATAAAAAGGTCTAGGTTGTTGGACATGTGTGAGCTAGCGCCCGAATCGATCACCCATTGGGTTGACGGAGAAGAGGGAGGAGCAGGGAGTTTGGAGGAGAGGCTTACGGTTTCAATATCTTCCGGTGGGGTTTGGACGACGGAAGAAACCTTAGCCGTCTCACCCCTTCTTTCCCCACTCTTTTTCTCGTTGTCAGACTTCAACTTGGAACATTCGTTCCAGGTGTGACCAGAGGAGCGGGCTTTCGGGTAGTGCTTCTTGCAGTAAGAGCACTCCTTCTCGTCACTCTTGGTACCCTTCGACTTTTGTTTCCCTTTCAACTCCAAGGCCTGATATACCTTGTTGTCGCCGCTATCGGCACCTGTGGACTCCGCACCCATTTTGATCAACTTCTGATAAACATGATCATAGGTGAGGTCGGACTTTGTTTGGAGATTGTCAATGATATTCTCCATGGACGAAGGAAGGGTGTAGATGAGCAGGGCGGCTTTTCCTTCAAGTGATTCGAATACAGACTGGGAGGCATACGGGAGTTTGAAGTCGTCGGTGTCTTTGGAGTTAGAGCACCGTTGTTGAAGACGAGTACAACTTCTATCGAAGTTGGTGAGGTGGGCGGTGATCTGGCTTCGAGATTCCAGCTTGCAGTTGAGGAGGGTGGTAAGCTGGTCGTAGAAGGTGGTGGTGGTGTCGGTGGCGAACTTCTCCTTGAGAGCCTGCCAGATGCGGGCAGGTGATTTTGCTTGGACAAGTATTGGGATCCATTGCGCGTCGACAGTGCTCAAGAAGAAAAATGAGGCATACTGTTCGCGATCAAGGTATCTGTTAGGATCATTTTCACCATCTTTGACTTTTGTAGGAGCTGTTTCTTCGCCAGTAACGATTTCCCAGCAGCGTGCGATTGAGAGGACGTATTCCGCGGTTTCGGCCCAGGACTGATAGTTCTCAGGTCCAGTGAGCTTGGGAAGATTGTCAAGCTTGAAACCAGGTGCGGCCTGCAACATCGGTTTGCTGGCTTGGGTGTCGGGATCTTTCGAAGAGGAAGACTCTTTGCCAGACATTGTGTAGGAGGGATAAAGAATAAACTAAAGATAAAAGAGGAAGAATGGTGGTGATTCCGATACGTGGGTAACTCAGTAGCGTGCTGAGTGACCCGGGCTCATAACTTGTTGAAATGCGAAGAAGATATGATTCGGGTCTTCAGCACAATTGGCAGCAGACGGAGGTGGTGACAGTGTATCTAGCTTAGAAAAGCGCAAGCTAATCAAAGTAAACAGTCTTATCACAGAGTTGCTTCGAGGCGGGACGTTGGTGTTTATCACAGTCTCGATGGGAGGAGAGTAGGTTAAGTATTGCTTCGATATTCTCTAGCTATGGCGGGGGAATAGGCTCCTTTTATAGGAAACCTATCGTGCCGCGAGAGTAAGAAGAAAACAGGAGCGGGCGTTGGTTTGACCCTGAAAACATGCCAAGGAAAGTACACATCCCAAATGACTCATGCGTGTGAGTCAACCGTGTGACTCACACTTACAAATCTGCATGCATGACTCGTATGACGTCGTTAAGCGAAAGTTAGCAAGGCAGACGGCGTCATCAACCAAAAATAGCGCAGCAATAGGCTAAATACAGTATGATAAGAAAAGAAACGGAAACATAACAACCATCACGCTTGCGCAGTGTTTCACACGCTGACATAGTCGCATGTCCAAAATTCCAACACTGAGCACTTCATTGAAGTTTGCTCGCGTTCTCTACCTTTTGTGATAGTGCTGGTCGAGACAACAAGAAGCTTTTTGGCAAGATCAACGGTAAGGTTTGGAAGTTGGTTGCTAATCCGAAACCACCGCACATATACACGGACCCAAACCAGGAGCATAGTCGACTCTCGCTGAGATATTCTGACGGTTTCCCTGACGACTTGAAACACAACGACGACTTTGTGAAGAAAGCTATAGCCAGTTTTCGTATATTCGCAAGGTTTTGGTACCATATTGTGTACGACAACACGCCGGGAGCAAAACTTGCTATACACCAGACGGACCTACCGGAAAACCATCCTACGACTGAGGTTGAGGCACTACAACAAGTAGGTGCTCTCTACAGTAACCAGACAGCGGAATCGGCATACTCGTTGGATTCACCCATCGACATTCGTCAATCATCGAGAGATTCTGTCCCACCCGCTCCGCCGTCGTCGAGACGACTCTCTCATGAAGCAGTGGCTACACCACGCGCCGTGCGAGAACTTTCTGAGCCGGCGGCGTCTACACCACGTGACGCTGGAGATAGAGATCTGTCTGAACGAGCGGACCATCCACGCGAATTCAGGTTTCACACCGCTGAGTCGTACGCCCGCAAGCCTATCATGGACGATACTACCTTTGCGGACAAGATCAAGTCAGACAACATCCTCGCCTTCAATGGCATTCCCGGCAAGGTGTCTTCTTTGGACATTACTGTGGAGGATGTATGCACTGAGTACGATTATCCGGTACATTACGGAGGCACAGTACTAGGAAGTATCCGGAAAGGTTTTTGTTACGTCGAACCAGGCACGACTGGATCCGCATCGAACTACCATTTCGGGACCCGTATGTGCTCTGCGATCACCGGTAAGTTCGTTGACAACGCTAGAATGTGGTGGGAGGACTACCGAGAAGGCGGCGGTGCAAAACCTAACTGCTGAAAGCGATCTGACTTGCACCTTAACGGTTCCACAAAGCCGCGGTCTGTCGAGGAGGTTAGCTTGTACGACCTCTTGAAGACTTATTTTCTGGAAGAGAACGACGAGATTGAAGCTAGTTTGGAGCTCAAACGTTTCAAATGGAACCTGTCACATAAGGACGCGGTGCCTTTTTCTATGTTTAGAACGTATTCACAGTCTTTGGCGGTCCGGTCTGGCTACGACCAATGGAAGCAGCGTATGCTTTTGATTGTACAGTGCATTGAACCGACGGCTTTGCGCAATTCGGTTTGACTGTATAATGAGAAGCTCAAGTTCTGGTTCGAGTGCAGAATCACCGTGAATAAGTGGATAAATGCTCATCCTGCACAGCCCACGGTAATTGACCTTACCAAGTGCGAGAAGTGCGGAGGTTATCACGACACAGAGAAGTTCCGGAAAAACGTCAAAGGTTCTAAAACGACTGTATTGTCGTCACGGACTGACGCTGTCTGCGATTGGTGCAATAAGCCAGGACACTATAAAAACAAATGCTTGCGTCTGCGGGGCCAGATCACGCGCGGTGAGGTGCCAGCTGAAGAGCGGAACCGTCGTCGCGGCCCTCCGGCCGCTGCGCCGGCAGCACGGCCGCCGGCACAACAGCGTTCCTTTCTTTCAAGAGCTGGTAAACCTGGTGGGCAGTATAAGCCTTATACTTGCCGCACTTGTGGTGGTGCCGGACACTCCGCTTCTGTATGCCCTACTCGGTCGACAACAACGTCCGCAGCTACTAAGCTGGTGGACAATAATAAACGAGACGACAGTCCGAATGACTCCAATCCGGCTTTGTATTTTATGGAAGCTTGGACACCTGGACCGACAAGTCTTGGAAAGGAGCGCATGGCGATGTCTGTCTGCGACGACGAGCATATCGATGAATTGTTTTCTACGAGATATGCTGACCAATTGGTGGATTTCCCAGTGTTCAACAACATCACGTCGCCCACCGACGCTGTCGAGGTTATCTAAAATGTATTGGGCCAAACCGCCAAGACATCGGCCGTTGTCAAGGTGTCCGACGCGATCGACATGTCTGCACTAGGACCGACCTCAGATGAGTGCCTAACGGGACCTGTATGGACTACATTGTCGACTTTGAGAGGACAGGACATATTGACTATCGTTGATACTGGTGCTGTCCAAGCGGCAGTGCGCCTGTCTACAGCTAATGGTTCTCGGTGCCCGTGGACGACCAAGCTTCCTCACAAGTTGTCATTCATCAAGGTGGACGGATCGCGATACTCACTTGCAGGGTTTTGCCCTAGCTTTAAGTTCCGATTTGGCACCGTAGAGTTTGATATACAGGCCTACGTTGTCGACAATGCACCTTTCCAGCTGCTCCTCGGGACTGAATTCTTGTGGGCCACAGGCGCCGGCGTCTTCACCAAATGGAACCGTGTCATACTGATGATACCTCAGCGCGTCTATATAAACACCTAATCGTATGGTCCTACTAGAGACTCTCGTCCGGCTGTGTTGTCTGCCGGCGACAACTCTCTGGAACAAGACATAGATGTCGGTGTGGTGACGTCTTGATCGTACCGTTCTTGTATATGAACTCTTCTGACGCTGCAGGCGCCGCTATTGGAGATTCGACATTGGTGCTTGGGTCTAGTGATCTCTTAGGAGACACTGACGGCCCTGTACCATTGGCGAACCAAGACATGGTGTCTGGCCCTTCCTATGAGTCTATACGCTCGAATATGCCTAACTTGACGGTCGAATTCATGCTTTCCCAGTTGTATATCGGCTCTGACGTCTGTGAGTCTATACATCGCCAATGGGCTCAAGACATTATCGACTATGCTGATGTATACTCCTGGCATGAGTTTGATCCAGGCTGCATAGCGGAAGTCCCTCATAGGATCCTACGAAAGGGCGACTCCAAACCTGTGGTTTCTCCGTCGAGGACGAACCTTTATACGCCACGGAATGACTTCATTATACGACAAAAGTGCGGTCCTCTCATTGAGATGGGCGTGTACGTGCTTGCTGGTAATGAATGTCGCAATCGGACGCAGCTGGTGGTGGCCAAAAAGCTCCCCACGCCAGGAGCCGATCCTGACGACATTAAGTTGTTCCGAGTCGCGCACGATGATTGAAACTGAATGACACACAGGATCTCGATCCTTATCCTCTGACGGCATTGCACGACATGCAAGCATGGATCGGCAGGTTCTCCAGGTGGTTTGTCGTGGAAGCTGACCGTGGTTTCCAGCAAGTGATAAATGACCCAGAATCGGTGAATGAAACTGCTATCGAGATGATGAGACGACTATACGTATCAATTCGTGTGGATTTTGGCCATATAGGAGCGCCTGCTACCTTTGCAAGGAATGCAGACATTATGCTTGGAGATCTCAAGTTCCGCGACGGTTCTGTCAACAACTATTTTGATGATATAGTTGGCGGTGCGCACAATTGGGACCAATTGCGCCGTATTCAGCTCCAATTGCTGGTAAATGCAAGGCGACATGGCTGGAAATTTGAGCCAAGGAAGGAAAAGATTGGCTCTGGACTTGAGATGATAGGCCTTGTGTTTGAGAACGGTTTTGTGAGGATTCCAGACCGACGGATCGATCTGTTCAAACAGATGCGCTATCCAACCTCCGTCACCGAGCTGCAATCCTTCTTAGGATTGGCCAATACGTTCCGGAATACTATACCAGAGTTTTCTCTGAGAGTGACCAACCTGACTGCACTGACTAGACGCAAGGGCAGATTGGCCTTGAATCCTGAGTGTATTCAAGAGGTCGACAAACTTAAAGCTCTCCTAGCATCGCCGAAGGTGATGCTTTTGTTCCAATTCGGACGCATCACCACTGTTTATACCGACGCGAGCGCTGGCACAGTGGATGTGCCTGGCGGACTTGGCGCAGTAAGTACTCAGATTAACCCTGATGGTGGTCTGGAATACGCCTGTGCATACGTAAGCGCATCGCTGAACTCCGCGCAGCGCAACTACCATATTGCTAGACTGGAGGCTCTTGCTCTGGTTTGGATATGCGGAAAGTTCCATGATTGGCTGATTGCACAACCTTTTACTTGGGTGACGGACAGCCGCGCGAATAAGTTCTTGAATGACACTCAATTCTCTACGAATCCTGCTTTGTGCCGCTATTCGCTGGCGGTGCAAGAGTTCAAGTACGAGGTCAGGTGGGTCCCAGGACTGCACCTCTGTGCGGACTCTTTATCGAGACTTGTGGTCCGCGAAGGTTCCGACGAACCTGACAACGTGACGATCGCGGAGTTCACGTTTGGCTCAGACATCGGCCGTGCGGTCCATGATGTGAAGTTCCCTCCTGAACCGGCGCGGCTTCATATGAACCTTTCGGCTTTGCCGGTCACTAAACATCGTCATGACTGGCTACAATGTGGACCGTCACGCTTTCCGTTGGAAAACGACGATGATCCTGGCCACATGTTTACCTTTTGCTCCTTCTCGACTGTCGATGATATGGAAGCAGTCGATCGCTTAGTCATGCTCCACGCCGGCGGGGTGCAGCCTGACACCAACAATGACGACTTGCTGAGAACGACGGATGGACTGACTTCCACTGATACGCGACATGCCGACGGAGCCAATCATTCAAGCGTTACTACGTCTCTCTCCAGGTATGAGCAGAACATGCTGCTGGCTCTGACGTCTTGCAGATCCATTGTATTGGACAAAACAGTACCAAAAGGTTTGCTTGGACGATTGACGCGCAGATTGCGGAGAGGCATGTATGTGGACCAGGACACCAAAACTTTGATGATATTGACTCCTGACACTGGCGCGTCTCGGGAAGTCATCGACAATACAAAACGGTTCTCTGAGGTTATGCAAGAATTGCATGACGGGATGGGCCATCGCAAGCTATGTTCAGTGAAGCAGCACTTCGATCTCCGCTATTGGATGCCTTCCAGCGGGAAGCTTATCAAAGACTTTATCTCGGCATGCGCAACTTGTCAACGGTATGCAGCGAATAATAAGATGACGTCAACAGGATATATGCCTGATGTAGCTGATATATTCTCTTGGTGGTTTATCGACTTTGCTGGTCCTTTCCCAGCTGACCCAATCACCGGCAACCAATACGTCATCTTTGGCGTCGACTTCCTCACCCGCTGGCCTCAGGCTATGGCTCGCAAGTCAGCTGACGCTGTCTCTCCGTCTCAATTCATATACGAATATATATGTGCAAGGTTTGGATTGCCAGCGGTCATACAGTCTGACAATGGGCCGCACTTCATCAACCAGACCGTCGACCACCTGATGACGCTGCTTGACATCCGTTATCGGCGCTTGACACCTTACTATCCACAATCGAATGGACGCGTCGAACGTATGCTCAAGACTCTCTAAGACAACCTGAGATCCGCAGTCGACGAACTTGACAAAGACAATAAAGGCTTGTGTGCCTTGGAGGACCTTCTGCCGTCTGTGCTATGTGTCTATAGATGTACATCTCACAGCGCTACGAAGGTTAGTCCCGCTTTCTTGGTTTTTGGCATGCACATGGCGCTGCCGTCTGACACCGTCGGTCCAGTGACGCCAGCGAACGATGATATACACCGACTGCAGATCACTGAACGATTGCGACTGCTGACGGATTATATCCCTGGCCTGCGAGAACGCAAACGTCAGCAGGGCGCATTGTCTGGTGGCTCCCAAAATCCAACCTTTCATGTCGGCGACTGGGTCTGGATGCGTGATACGCAATACGATGGCCATTTGGCGCCAGTCTTTACGCCTCGCTGGATAGGACCTTTCCAGGTGTGCGAGGTTTGGGACAATGCCATATATAGATTGCGGTCTCATCCTTGTTTCAGCGGCAAGAAGACATCAGGTATCCTAAAGAACCCCGTGAATGGCAACCGGCTGCGACGTTTTCTCGAGGAGAAGTTGATAGACAAGCTGCTTGTCTAACAGTTTGGTTCATTGACAAGTTACTTGTCCAAAGGTTTGATTCGTTGGTTGTTTTCCTGGATTCTATGGTTGTCTTCTTTGTTGTTCTTGTCAGTTACCATGCCATACAGCGGTATACGATGTATGCCATGGTCTTCGTTGCGGCGGGGACCTGTGGCGCAGCACAGGCCGCGCCACTAGCTTGGCTTGTGCACGCTGTCTAGGCTTGGCGCCTGCGCCCTGTCTTGACGCCTGCTTATATGAGTACGCACGTACTCAAAGGTTCAAAGCCCTAACCCTCAATGTGCGTACGCTGGCAGTCCTTGGCTTGGCTGATGGTCGGCACAATCATCCCTTGGCATTGGACACACGTGTCACGTAAGACAGGCCTTTAAATACGTCCATAGTTTAGTTGCTCTAGAATGACATCCATCAGCAAAAAACCCGGTCGCGCTCAGTGCGCTCTCAGCCTGAGCGCACCGAGCGCAACCCATCACGCATCGGGCTCGCGCGGTAATTTGGATTCTTGGTCCGCTCACGGCAACCAGAGTCGCCTCTCGCTTGACGGCATCCAGACTCACCTCCCATTCGAGCGCAACCCAACACGCATCAAGATTGAGCAGTAATTTGGATTCTTGGTCCGCTCACGGCATCCAGAGTCGTCTCTCGCTCGACGGCATCCGGGGTCGTCTCTGAGTCGCGGTTTTGGATCGATCTCGCGATGGTTTACAGATTCTTTGATTCAGTTCAATTCGAAAGCTTTTTCAGCGGTTTTATTATGCTATGTATGATATCTAGACTATATACAGAGACGGGTTCTATGGAACGCTGCTTTCTGGCCGGATCTTAAAGCATTCGGCCTTTTGTTATGGATTCGCTGCTTGGACATAGAATTAGCCGATAATGTAAGGATTCGACGGATCTATACGGATTTGACAAATCTATGAGGATTCGACAGATCTTGAAGGATTCGGCGTTTTATCATGGAATGCTGCTTTGACAGAGGATTGGCCGATAATCTAAGGATTCGGCCTTTGCATGGAACGCTGCTTTGACAGAAAATTAGCCTATAGTCTAAGGATTTGACGGATCTATAAGGATTCGACAAATCTATAAGGATTCGACAAATCTATAAGGATTAGACAGATCTTGAAGGATTCAGCGTTTTATCATGGAATGCTGCTTTGACAGAGGATTGGCCGATAATCTAAGGATTCGGCCTTTGCATGGAACGCTGCTTTGACAGAGGATTGACCGATGATCTAATGATTCGGCCTTTTATGATGGATTCGCTGCTTTGACAGAGAATTGGCCGATAGTCTAAGGATTCGACGGATCTTATATGATTCGGCCTATTCTATGGATTGCTGCTTTGTCTTTATTCTAGCAGTATGAGCTGTATTCATAGTCAGTATATATGGTCATGATAAAGTGTCTTTAGCAGAGAATACAGGTGTTTGACGGCAAGATGTCGGACGCGATCGTGTTGATGGGCGCTGGTGTGCAGTTTGGCATTTGTGCTGTTCACTTTGGTAGAGTCGTCCAACTTGGAGCAGAAAAGAACGAACAAAGCAGCGGGGGCATTGAACCACCCTTTAAATCTCAGGGGGCAGACGGCTCGGGCGGGGTAACTATTAGCGTGCAGAGTTTTCACCGCCATTTTCTTTGCTCATTTCTGGTGTATTGAGCCCCTGCAATGGGGTCAAATCAGCGCCAAGAACGCCGCCGAGTCATGTTTTGTGTCACGGAACTCGCCGCACAGGACTGGTGTACTGCGTAGTTTTCAGCTAAATCAGTGTATTTGTGAGAACATGTCAGTTTTCGCAA